>JBBBDQ010028375.1:195000-367500 GCA_037127315.1 Ascarosepion bandense | reverse complement strand
ACTATATATATATATGTGTGAGATAAACGTTTTCATTTATATATATATATATGTAGATAAATGTTTCATATATATATATATATATGTGTGTGTGTGTGTGTAGATAAACGTTTCATATATATGTGTGTGTGTGTGATAAATTAATATATATATATATATATATATGTAGATAAACGTTTCATTTATATATATATATATATATGTAGATAAACGTTTCATTTATATATATTATATATATATGTGTGTGTAGATAAATGTTTACATATATATATATATATATATGTAGATAAACGTTTCTATATATATATATATATATGTGTAGATAATCGTTTCATATATATATATATGTGTGTGTGTAGATAAACGTTTCATATATATATATATGTGTGTAGATAAACGTTTCATATATATGTGTGTGTAGATAAACGTTTTCATATATATATATATATATATGTAGATAAACGTTTATTTATATATATATATATGTGTAGATAAACGTTTCATATATATATGCATAAACGTTTCTATATATGTGTGCAGATAAACGTGTTTCATATATGTGTGTAGATAAACGTTTCTATATATATATATGTGTGTAGATCTATATATATATATATGTGTAGATAACGTTTCTATATATATATATATGTGTAGATAAACGTTTCATATATATATATATATGTAGATAAACAGCCATATATATATATATATGTGTAGATAAACGTTTTCTATATATATATATATATGTATATAAATGTTTCTATATATATATATATGTAGATAATGTTTATATATATATGTATATATGTGTAGTTAAACGTGTTTCTATATATATATATATATGTGTAGATAAATATATATATATATATGTAGATAAATGTTTATATATATATATATATGTAGATAAATACATATATATATATATATATGTAGATAAATGTTCCATATATATATATATGTGTGTAGATAAACGTTTCATATATATATATATATATGTGTAGACAAACGTTTCATATATATATATATATGTGTGTAGATAGAACGTTTCATATATATATGTAGATAAACGTTTCATATATATATATGTGTGTAGATAAACGTTTTATATATATATATATGTGTGTGTAGATAAACGTTTCATATATATATATATGTGTGTGTGTGTGTATTTAAACGTTTCATATATATATATATGTGTGTGTGTAGATAAAACGTTTCATATATATATATATATATGTGTGTGTGTAGATAAACCTTCATATATATATATATATATATATATATATATATATATATATTTCATATATACACATTTCATCCGAGTGGGTACAGAACGAAGAAAGAATTTTTCCGTCCAAAACATTAATTTAAAACAGTGCTCGATATATGATGTATAGAGCTGTGAATATTTACTTTAAATTATGTTTTAAAACATGTACATTATTTTTTAATATATGTCCTCGACAATCATATGTTTGTTTCCCTCCCGAAGAAACGTTGGGCACCCAACGTTGAAACAAACATATGATTGTCGAGGATATATATTAAAAAATAATTTACATGTTCTAAGACATAATTTATAATAAATATATATATATATAGATACACATTTTATTTATATATATATATATATATATATATATATATACATATATATATATATATAAACATGTTACGGAAATTAACTAATTTTAACGAAACTTGTTTATAAACAACCGACAATTTGAAGTGAATTGTTTGAACTTTATTTTTTTTATCGATACTCGTATTTAAGTAGATATTCTGGTTTTAGTTTAAACAGTATTATATATTAATATCTACAGGCCTGATTATTTACGATAAATTGTTATTACGAAAATGTGTGCCATTCGGCAGGATGGCACACATTTTGTGTGTATATATATATGTATATATAAATGTATACACACATTTCATAAATGTTTATCTTAAGGCATGCTGAAAATTTTCTCGAATAAAGAAAGATTAAAAATTTCATATGTTTGATCAATGTGTTAGATTATGTGAAGTGGATCGAATTCTTTTCAGCGCCATGTGTATGTGTCCTTTAGGCGTGTTGTAATAACTAATAGATCCTTGCTATTGATTATGGACATTGAATCTGGCGGAATCTATATACGCATGAACTTGTGCTAAACTAAGCTTTGTTTAATTTACTATTTCTTATACCTTCACTTGGTCTCATTAGAAAATACTTGAAGGTTCAAGGAAAAACATTACTTACAAAAAGACGACAGAAGGAAGGATTTTCTCTTTTACACCAGAAAGAAATTGACGAATAGATTAACTGTGATGTCATTCTAAACGCGATCTTTCCTGAAATTTATTTTCTTGTTAGTAGAAACATATCGTTATCTTAATACTAGTATAAACGACTTTTCATAATCTAAATAGCTTTACTAGACAGAAAAAGCATTTTCTGTTTTTTAGGGCGGGGAGTTGTTTTGTTTTTTCTTTTGATAAAAATTAGAATTTTAGAAAATAATTTCACTATTTCTTTTTGTGTTTTTTTTCTTCATTCTTTAGAAAGTGAATTAAATTTGGCCTCTTTTGACTAGAAATATGTTTCTCTGCATCAATCGGTTTTCTATATATTCTTTTTATCTAATCTGTGCAAAGTTTGGGTTCCATATTCTGGTTACAATGCAAAGATCAATGGTAATCGACTAGAATAGGTAACATGAGTCGCTTATGATTTTTCATCGCGTTATCTTGGATGTTTTACAAGATTAAATTTATTAATATTTATTATTATTATTTATATCTACTGAAAAATTATTTAAAATATTAGAATTAAAATATTAAATGTTAATTTGAGGTCCTCACCTCCTCTGCGGACAAGGCTGAATGCTTTGCCCGCAGATTCTCTACCAATTTGAGACTCGACTCGTCAGGAGTTTCTACCCCGACTTCCCACCTAGAACTGAGAGTCAACTGAATGACGTCCACATTACACCCTCGCTGGTCTCTAACATAATCTCAAAACTTGACCCTCACAAAGCGAGCGGATGGGACGGAATCCCAATCATAGTCTTGAAGAAATGTGCCCCTGAACTCTCCTCTGCCCTTTCTCTGCTCTACAACTTCTGTCTATCTGCTTCCTGCTTTCCTGCCTGTTGGAAATCTTCCTCTGTATTTCCTATATTTAAAAACACTGGAGAACCCTCGAACCCCGCAAATTACCGCTCTATCAGCCTTCTTCCAATCTTTGGCAAAGTTTTCGAAGCCATTATCAACGCCGAGGTGGTTCAGCATCTCACAGCACACAGGCTCCTCTCGGACAAGCAGTATAATTTCCGTGTCACCAGGTCTACTGCTGATATGCTAACTACCATCACCGAGTATATATACCAGGCTCGACAAGAATGACGAAGCCCGAACCGTTGCCTTGGACATCTCTAAAGCGTTCGACAGAATTTGACATGGTGACCTTCTACGCAAACTGCGGAGCTATGATATAACTGAACATTTGTTTGACCTAATCCAGTCTTTCCTCTGTAACCGCACATTGAAGGTGGTATTAAACGGACATGCCTCCCAGAACTACCATACGAACGCGGGTGTCCCTCAAGGCTCTATCCTAGTCCCTACGATCATTCAGATCTACATTAATGATCACCATGATACCATAAGATCCCAAGTAGGTATGTACGCCGATGACACCACAGTTTACTCTCGCCTTGATCAAAAATCTGGTGTGGGCGACAAAGCGAACCTTGCAGCCGAGCTTGAAAAGGACCTCCAATCCGTAGTGGAGTGGGGTAAGAAATGGCTCGTAAATTTCATTACTTCTAAAACGAAGTTGCTATCAATTAACCATCATAGACAATCGCACCTACCTCCCATTAGCATAGACCAGGTTTTTCCTCCCAGAGAGTAAACCACTACGCCTCCTTGGTCTCACACTTTCAGCGGACCTCAAGTGGAATGACTATATCGAATCTATTGCTAAATCCGCTGCTATGAAAGTCGGTTCTCTGTGCAGAGCCCGGAAGTTTTTTCCGTCTGAATCTATCCTGCACATATATAAATCTACCATCCGCCCGTGCATTGAATACTGCTGCCACATCTGGTCGGGTGCCTCTCCTATTCTCCTCCGGGTTCTTGGCAAAATAAAACGGAGAGTCTGTAATGTGATCGATACTGACTTAGCAGACCGGCTGCAGTCTCTCTCTCTCTCTCTCTCTCTACCGGCGTGACGTGACTTCCCTGTGTCTCTTCTATAAATACTTTCACGTCTTCTGCTCTGATGAACTCTAATGAACTTATATCACTGGTGTCTTCTAGGTACGAATTTGCACGAGATACTAGATTAGCAACTAGGTCCCATCCTTTTACAGTGAAACAGATAAAATGTAACCGCAATTTCTACTCCAATAGCTTCTTTTCTCGCACTTTCCGACTCTGGAATTCCCTTCCACATGATTGCTTTCCCGACTGCTACAATCTCCAGGAGTTTAAATGTAAGGTTAATAGACACCTCCTAACACACTAACTCGCATCCATTCTCTCAAACACTCTTCCCATCTACCCAACCCTCAGCCTCGGTATCCTTACCCGTCTATCACCCTCCTTCTGACATTTCCTATATCTAACCACTCTTTCTCTTTATCTTCCCCTATGTAACCCCTTGCGCAATATTGGCAGTGGAATACCTTGCTTGGGGTGAAATGATTAAAAAAAAACACACATGAATAATTTTATTGGATTGCACTGTGATACTATCTACTATCGTTACATATCACGTGTCAGATATATTTGCTAAGGATTTTAATGAATTGACAAGACGCGATAAAATTTCTAAAATGGCCGACCATGCATAAAACAGCATGGCTTAGCATTACGCAAAATGTCTGGTATTGAGACCAAGATATAACTGAAGTTGAACTAAAAACTGTTGTAAACACAATTAAACGTCCTCGAAAACGAACCGGCGTCATGTACACCGTTTTCCAAGGTAGAAGGAAAAAAACTGTAAAATTCACCCAGAAAAATGATACGAGAAATTCTTCCGTGAGTAAACAACGTTCCACATACCGGCCTGTCCAAAGCTGGTCTACGACTCGTGAAGTTGTGCGAAGGTTGAATTCTTGAGAAATGGTATTGTTGGATTGAATTTTATCCCCCACGTAAAATTCTGCCACACCTTTGTAATTATGACGTAAGATTATCGCAATCACCTGTCATTTTTGTTGATAATTTAAAAAATATCGAACGTGTTAATTTTTGTGTTGTTCTCTTAAATGAAAAATGCTGGATATTGAAGCCGTGGGGAGCTGGCTAATGTATCTTTGATTCGGCCTTGTCAGACTCACCCGAACTCCCTACAGCTTACAAGTTTTATGCAGAATTATCATCAGAAGAATTCTCAGAAGGTTTTCTTCGTTATTAGAATGTTGGCTGTCGACAGGCTGGAATAGTGTGAGAATAAAATATACATTTTGCATTTTAAAATAGTAATTTATTAAAAGGAAATAACACAAGTTGTAGAAGTTAATATGCAATTATCAAGTTTAGGGTATCAAGAGTAAATGTTCGTAGTAGTAATGTAGGTATTTAAAATGTCCGCAGAAGTTTAGAGTTCATGGTTGTATAGTAGCATGATGTAAAGTCTTTGTTCCTTCCTCTTTTTAGTAGGTCGTAACATTTTGAGAGAAAGAGAAGGCAAAACAAATAAAGAAGTTGTACTTAACACGTCCATTTTGTTGTCGCTGTTGGCCTCTTTAGCGGCATGTGTGAAAATGAAGAAAAGAACGTTGGAAAAAGAGGTCGAATGAAACTGTGGTGTGACTCATGTTCGGGTTGGCGTGGAGTGATACAGAAGAAAATCAATTGGCAGTGAGGGCGAGTCAGCTTGTAGTTTCCTCTTTACATGGTGATATGCTGTTAGCTACTGCTTCCATCTGACTGGCTTTGACAGGTTAGCGTCGTGGTTTAAATAGTGAAACTTCTCATGATGCCTGCTCCAGTAAGCCTTTTCACATTTAGTTGTGAAAATACGTCATATATGAATTAGCTGTTTTTAATCTAATCAGCATTCAGAATTTGCTTTTCGCACTGACTTGTGAATTTTTCTTACTTGGGTTTTTCCAAAATGTTTTCAGTTCTTTACTAACAGTATAGCCCGGCGTTGCACGGGTGTAATGAAAGCTTTAAAACTAATCCATAGTCCTGGAGCTCAGACTCAGCCTAAAGAATATTTGTGTGAAGTTTGGTGAGAATCGGATAAAAATTGTGGATTTGTATAAAGGACATACAGACAGATAAACAGACACACACGCAAACATCTTGCCTTTATATATATATATATATATATATATATATATATATTATCGATTTTCTGCACTATTGTAAGAACTGCAACCTTGTAAATTCTGAATATCGTTTCCTATATCTTTGTCTATGAGTGTATCAAATTTGATTAAAATCGGGCCGCTGCTTCTATAACCCGACTTTTTCGATTATCGATTTTCGATATTTATCGGGGGTACCTCGACACAAAATCTATCTAAGAACACTCGCAGACACTTATAGTACAACGGTGTAAATTTTCAAGAAAATCGGTTCAGCCGTTTTGGAGTCTATATGTAACGAACACATAGACACACACACAGACATACACACATACACAGACAAAGTTCCATTTATAAATAAGTTTAGATTTCTTATCGCTACAATATCGCCTCAAATGTAACAAATAGCGACTTCTGAAAATTGACAAGTTTTAGAATTGTGGTATTATTATGCATCTGCTGAGAAAATGGTTTATCCTCCAAGGTTATTCATGTTGATATGGTTCATACATTAGGAAATAGCTCTCCCGCTTTATCAGCAGAATTTAGAATGAGAAAGAAGTGTTTTGAAGATGATCCATGGTCTGGACATCTTGAAACTGCCATCACCGAAGAAAAAAAATATTCGTGTTCACCACCTGTTGATACATGACAGGTGATTGACTACAAGTCAAATAGCCAATGTTATTAACATATTCCGTGAGAGTTGAGAATATTCTGCATAACGAAGTTATCTACTCGATGAATGACAACTTCGAACGTCTGATCAATAGCGCACCAAGCTAATCATATCACGGGAAAATATGACATAGTTTCAGGCTGATCCAGCCGGTTTGTCCAGAATGAATGTTGGGCTCATAACTTTGAGCCAGAGACAAAGATCAATGCAGTTAGAGAACTCCGCCTAACCCGCTTCAAAGCGGTCTAAGGCAAGTTCATTTGCAAAACATATGCTGCACTATCAGTGGGAAGTAATATACCAACTTGCTGAGGTAGTTATAAAAGGTCATTAATAACAAACGTCGATTCCTTGATTAAAATGGCTGCTGTACGTGATTATGTTTTTTGACTGATTTGTCTTCCTCCATATTCTCTAAACTTAGCCCCGTCTGCCTATCATCTTTTCTCCCGTATAAAAAGCACTTTGTTGGGAACCAGTATTGCAGTGATGGCCTAATATTTACGGTTTATGAGTTCTGATTTAAGCACTGCAATATCAACCTAACAAGTGTTTAAACGTAAGGGGCGCTATGTTGAAAACATAAAGTAACTCATTCGCTCACATTGTATGATACAGTATCTTGGTCAACCGATGATCTTTTCTGTCGACCTTTGTAATTGTTTCCATTGTCACATTTGGGTTAAGGGTTTGCGCTAAATGGCAGCAAAATGATCGGTGGAACGTATTGTCTCTATGTTTCCTTCTATTTGTCAAATGATTTGACTGATCAGCATCGATTTTCTTTGAAATGTAGGTGCTGTTTATGATGCATCTTTCTTAAAGAGTTCGTGCAGTTTTCGCCAATTCTGAAGTACTTCGCCCTTTCCTTTCTATCTCTACGAGCTAGTACCATCATTTTCGAACAAACACCAATGCAATTCATTGGTAAATATATGCTAATTTTTTATCACAATTCAAACAACTTAAAAAATGAATTCATGCGTATGTCATAAAGAACTGAATAAGTATCTCGAGCACACATACACACACATTGTTTTTTACACTGGGAAAATTGAAATGACCTTAGCATATACTTCCATGAGTCATTCTCAAATAATACACACACGCACGTGTACATATATATATATATATATATATATATATCCGAGTAAATAAGGAACGAAGAAAAAAAAAATTTAACAACATCCAAAACATTAATTTAAAACAGTGCTCCATATATAATATATAGAGCTGTGTATATTTATTATAAATTATATTTTAGAATATGTGTCTGTGCGTTGTGGTGCAGTGGATATCGGCTCGGAATGAGAAACCGGGGAGCCGAGTTCGAAATACAGTTGAATCCATTGTATTCACTTAGGCGCAAATACCCTTGGGAAAGGTATTAAACCGTCTCTTCCTTCCAGCTATTAAATAGCAAGACAGATTGGGTTCTATAGCCTTGGTCGGCAACCAGTCTACCGCAGAAAGCAATGGCAACCTACTGCGGGATAATCTTCTGCCCAGTCAGTCATATCTCTTTCGAGACAGGATCGCCCAAGCGTGTATCACGTTTGGCACTCAACTGACTGACAATATAATATATATATAAAATTTGCACATGTTCTAAAATATAATTTATAATAAGTAATTTTTGCCAAACGAAAATAGATTGGTTCTTTTGTTATTATGACTCTGCGAAATTTTACAAGGCAAGGAAGCAAAGATGAACTCGTCCGAATCACTCAAAATCTTTTCCATTCTTTCATTGATGAAACTGCCATATAGGTAATTATTACATATTTATAAATTCATTGGATGCCATATTCTTGTGCAGTATTAACAAAAAAAAAAAACAAAAAAAACAATCTATTTTTATTTACAATTTTTCACTCGGCAGTAAATACTAAAAAAAATAGTATGAATACATCATTTTTAAAACAATGGGTTGGCTTAATAATTATTCCCGGTAGTGTATATTCATACATACATATATATATATATATATATATATATATATATATATATATATATATATATATATACTCATTCTCATAATGTACAATTAATTCATAACCATATAACTAAGATCTATAATATTTATTATATTGAGTACTGCTCATCATAATAAAAAAATGCGGGGTACTCAAAATAGTAAACATTGAGTCCTCTTCATCTGGAAATATATATATATATATATATATATAAACCCAAACATATATAAATATATATCTATATATGCACACATACAAATATGTGTGTGTAAGATGAAGTTCTCATGATTTGAATTGCACATTAATATGAATGAGACAATAACTGGAAGGAAAGAAAGGAATAGAACATATGGGCAAGGAATGATTAGACGAAAAGTATGGAAATTAATAAAATCTGTGTAGGAATGGGCAATTAAAACGGAGAAAAAATGAAAGGAAAAAGTATGATTCCGATTTCGTCATAATACCTTCGAAAATATTTGATAAAGGTAAATATATCAGAAAAAAATGAAAAGTAGAAAGTGAGTCAATGAGAAAGACGAATGAACTAAATAAAATGAAAGCAATCGATTGTGTAGCAGAGAAAAAAATTAAGGCTGAAATAATAATTAGAATTAAGGCTGAAATAATAATTAGAATTAAGGCTGAAATAATAATTAGAATTAAGGCTGAAATAATAATTAGAATTAAGGCTGAAATAATAATTAGAATTAAGGCTGAAATAATAATTAGAATTAAGGCTGAAATAATAATTAGAATTAAAGAATGGAAAAGGAAAAGAAATTAAAATACATCAAAAGAAGATTCGGCGCATGCACAAAAAAACTTGTGAAAAGAAGAGTAAAAAAATAAGCAAAAATGTGGCCAAAAAGTGTAATAAAGAACGGAAACAAAAAGAGAGGAATGAATAGAAAGTTAAGGAGGAATCGCAACAAGAGACACAAGATTGATGGGGGAAATGGAAGTGTCAGAGATGCATTCAAGCCGGGGTAGAAAGAAAGAGAAACACAAAGTTTGGTTTTACAGGCTTATTCCAGTTTGACATTCGCAGTTTTCATCAGAAAGTGGAGATGACTTATTTATAGCCGGCTACGTTTGTATTTTTCAGAAAAGCGTTCTTTAAAGCCATTTCTAAGAAAATCTCAGGAAAATACATTAATATTAACGAAAATCGAAGACGTTACTTCCTTTGCGATCAACAACAGTTAAGTATAGAGAGATATCTATTTTAAACATACCCCACACAGACCCAAATACACACGCACATATATGAGAGAATATTGTTTCCATAATGCCGAAAGTCTATAATCCAAGAATGCGTACGCCCGCACAAATAAACAAGTGTATGTGTGTATATAATATATATATATATATATATATATATAAATACATAAAAGAGAGAGACAGACGGAGTTGTATTTTCATCAATAATATCAAGAGAGGTATAGTCAGTGACAGCACAGGATCAAAACACGCCAATGCAATATTCACATGTGCCACTACAAATTTACCTCGACTATATATATATATATATATATATATATAGTCATCCGCAGACAGATCTGTTTTGCTGTATCACAGCTCATCAATATGGTTAGACGCCGATTGCTTTTAACCCAGGACTATAACCCGACCGAATTGGCGTCAGTCGGCGATTCCACCCCTGTAGATTATATTCGTGTATATTATCATTATACCCGCCCAATAGCCAGAGTGCTCTAATCCATTATATATATATATATATATATATATATATATATATATATATATATAAGATTATCAGTATTCGTCTATACATCTGAGATGGGGTAGTATTCACACTATTTACATTGTTCAGTCTGTTGTCCTCATCTTTACTGCCATGTTTACGAAGTTTCGATCGTTGCACGCCCCCACTGGGCCATATGTACTTGAGGACATATAGAATTTGGTTAATTCCAGTGACTTGACCCAAAGAGTTATGAGTTCAATACCAAGCTACAGCAAATAAGTTAGTTAAATGTAAAGGAGATAACTCGTTGGCTACCAGAAATGGCATTGCACATGATATGAGAATGATATACGCCGATGACCATTTTAAAGAATTAGGTTCGAAATTCCTAGCACCTGAAGAAGGCCGGGGAATACAACAGCCAAAACGTCGTAAAGATGAGAACAATGTAAATAGTGTAAAAGATTATCACTTAGCTAATTCAGGTTTCCTATAGTATCATGACACCATAGATTCTTAGGCAGATTTTTCCTCGTCCTCTCTTCAGGGGTAATATATTTTTAGGTATCTTTATAATGTTGTGTGGTGTTCGTGTGTGGGTTCGCGTATAGTGTGTCAGTTTTCCTTGCTTTTTAACTGTTTTCTATTACTTTTTTTTCGTTTTTTCCTCTTTCTTTTCGAATTTGTCATGTGTTAATGTAGTTTGTGGAAGTTTCGTCATTTTATATGCTCGATTGGGAATGTTGAATGCTTGTAAATACGAGCATACGTACACACACATACATGAATCCATATTCCTATACATGCATGCACACACGCACGTGTATGTACATATACGCGCACTCACCATGAAAGATGTTTATATATATATATATATATATTGGCATTGGGTTTGTGATGTTATAATCGTAATAATTAACACATCATTCAATAAATCCCGGGTCTAACAACTTTTAGGCAAAATTGGACTTTATGCATCAACCTAGTCTCCTTCTAGGGTGATACACTGATTCTAATGCTTCTCGAACAATTTGATGCCTTTTTTGTAAAACGATTTATCTTTGGCTTCAAAATACATCTCAATTTCCGATATCAGTTCTTCATTGAAGACAAATCTCTTTCTCTAGAGCATTCGTTTGAGGTCAGCAAACAGCTAATACTCTCTGGGGAGCAGATCTGAAGAATAGGGTGGATGCGCAAGCAATTCAAATGCAATTCATATAGTTTTGCCCTCGTTGCGATAGACTTCTGACACGGTGCATTGTCTTGGTGAAAGATCACTTTTTTTTCTTCGTTTTACAAAAAGAGAAAAGTTCGAGCAAGTCGAGTGGGTAATATTTTTATACACTCAAAAATTATTTATATATATATATACACTCTGTAATGAAAGGCATGTACCAATTTCCACTTAGCTATAGGTTAAATAGCAAGACTTTTATATGGAAAAAACTTAATGCAATATCAATCAGTCAGTTAAGTACCACACGTGATACACGCTTGAGCCATGACTAAATGGGCAGATTATCCCGCAGTAGTTTGCCATTGCTTTCTGTAGTATACTGGTTGCCAGCTCAAGGCTATAGAAGCCAATCTGTCCTGTTATTTAATCCATAGCTGGAGGTAAGAGACTAGTTGATAACTTTCCTAAGAGTATTTGCGCGCAAGTGAATACAAGGAATTCAAGAGAAATTCGAAGTCGGCCCCACCACCAGATTTCTCGTTCCTAAACGATATTCACTGCACCACAGCCGCAATGCTATATACAATCTTTAAAAAATTTCTTTAAAACGGAATGACTGGGATTTAAATAAAACACAAAGTTCGATAAGTTTTAAAAAATCAATCAAAAACTTTCATATGCTCATTTAAGTTAAGTTTATACAGACATTCGGTTCAGAATTAGGGTGTATTTTTTAATATCTAATTACTATTGAAATTATTCTTTTTAGTGTTCGGGAAATGTTTTACATTGGATGCACTGTTATTAACTAAAATACATTTCATTTGCTTCATTTTTTCATAAAAGAAAAATGTTAATAACATAGAGGCAACTGTAATGAATTCTCCTCTCATCTGTCGGACATGGTCAACAAGGTCATCACCAAGTACCCAGTGGCTTGTGACTCGCAGTCAGACATATAACAGAGATATCAAAACGTAGAATTCGCTCGGTCTGGTGAAACCTTCAAAGTTCTGTATACCTGTGTGTCATGGTCTAACAAATTGACCAAGCATCAACACACATACACGTATATAATCTACACACACATACACGTATATAATCTACACTCACACACATACACGTATATAATCTACACTCACACACATACACGTATATAATCTACACACATACACGTATATAATCTACACGCACACACATACATGTATATAATCTACACACACACACACACATACACGTATATAATCTACACACACACACACACACACACACACATACACGTATATAATCTACACACACGCACATACACGTATATAATCTACACGCACACACATACACGTATATAATCTACACGCACACACATACACGTATATAATCTACACGCACACACATACACGTATATAATCTACACGCACACACATACACGTATATAATCTACACGCACGCACATACACGTATATAATCTACACGCACGCACACACATACATGTATATAATCTACACGCACACACATGCACGTATATAATCTACACGCACACACATGCACGTATATAATCTACACGCACACACATGCACGTATATAATCTACACGCACACACATGCACGTATATAGTCTACACGCACACACATGCACGTATATAGTCTACACGCACACACATGCACGTATATAGTCTACACGCACACACATGCACGTATATAGTCTACACGCACACACATGCACGTATATAGTCTACACGCACACACATGCACGTATATAGTCTACACGCACACACATGCACGTATATAGTCTACACGCACACACATGCACGTATATAGTCTACACGCACACACATGCACGTATATAGTCTACACGCACACACATGCACGTATATAATCTACACGTATATAATTTACACACACACACATATGGTTTCCGGCTTTCTCTTTTCCAATTTTTTCATTTTCTTTTATGTTTATTTTTTTCAATTGGAGTAGATAGACTAAACTATCGCCCGGTTCACACTCCACCCACGTCTATTGAACAGGTGTAGAGGCTCATCCCTTGTTCCCTGTTTAGGATGTGGTTTCAGGCTTTCTCTTTTCCAATCTTTTACTCTTACGTAGCCCCCTGCACACCAGTGGCCTTACCGCCTTGCTTGGGGTGATGTGATTAAATATATATATATATATGCATGCTTAAGGAGGAACAAGGAGAGAAATGACAAACTATAACAACAAATAGTTTAATGATATTGCTTAAAAAAACAATTGAAACAGACAAAAAAGATCAAAAGATCCGCTTAAAAATAAAAAAATAAAACCCAAGGCAAGCTTTTCATTCGACAGAAATAGTGATGGTTATATGTCGGAAGAAAATGTTAAATTCCGGGATGAAAAATAGGGAAGGTTCAGAAAAGCGGGAAGAGAAAAAAATACCCATAATAAACCTTCACCAAGAAACCTGAAGAAATCTAAATGGAGCTTGAGGTCTTTCTGTTTGCACAGAGTAGGAAGGTTTTACTTTATCTTCAAAGCGTTGGACTTGAGAGCGACCTTCGTGCAAAACAGAAAAGCGATCTGCAGAATAAGAGTCACCACATTACTTTACAGTCAACAAATGTTCACCAATGGCAGATTTGGACACTCAGAGGCAGGGCGATGCTCACGAATAGCGCCAGTTGGATTTATTCGGGTCTTTTGGTAAAGGTTTTTAATGGGGAATATTTTCTCTCCCCCACTTGTCTAAAAATTACCTGTTTTTAATCACTGAATTTAAAATTTTCTTCCGACATATACCTATGACCAGTTCCGTTGGACGGAAATCTTGACTCGGGTTTTCCTTTTTTTTTCTTTTTTTTTTCTTTTTTTTTTTTTTTTCAAGCGAAACATTTGATTTTTTTTTTTCAAATTTTTTTTTTGTTTCAATTGTTTTTTAAGCGATATCATAAAACTATTTCTTTTTATAATCTATTTTTTATCAAGGTCTCCCTCCTTAAGTATTTACTGGCATTTTGTTGTACGAAAAAACATATATATGTTACGGAAATCAACGAATTTTTTTTAAACGAAACTTGGTTATAAGCAACCGACAATTTGAAATGAATTGTTTGAACATTATTTTTTATTGATACTCGTATTTATGTAGATATTCTGTTTTTTAATGAAGCACTATTATATATTTGTTTCTACCGGCCTGATTATTTACGACAATTTTTGTTACGAAAATGTGTGCCATTCGGCAGGATTCGAATTTAGACTGGAGGCTATTCGTGGTCGAGAGGTCTAAGACGTTACCAGATCAAATGGTAGCTTCCCCTATATAGATAGGGGTCGCAGGTTTGAATTCTGCCGAATAGCAGACATTTTCGTAATAAAAATTTATCGTAAATAATCAGGCCGGTAGAAATAAATATATAATACTGTTTCATTAAAAACAGAATATCAACTTAAATACGAGTATCGATAAAAAAATAATGTTCAAACAATTCATTTCATATATATATATATATATATATATATATATATATATATATATATATATATATTTGTTTAATAGTTTGTGGTCGTAACAGTTAGACCAGTACACATTTGTATTAAAAATTGTTCTATACAATTGTATTGTAGAACTTTTGAATATTTTCCATTTTTAAACGAGTTATTTCGCTACCCAGGTTTCTACCATGAGTGGTGTCTTCAGTCGATTTTTAATAACTGATTTTACCTTTTAGCGTTTTTCTTTTTAAGAACGCTCTTGTAACGATGTTTTATTTGAACGTTCACGTGGCAGAGAATTTATCAACGCGCATTGTTTACATTCAAATGAATTATGACGTTTTCATCCATGGTTGTATAAACCTAAGAAGTATTTTTGAGTGTGGATATATTTAGTCATAATTTCTGTTCTTTCATTTAACAGTTCGACTTTATTTGGGGATGTCATAATTTCTAATTTTTCTTCTTGGCACAGTCTACATATTTGACCACCGTTGTAAGGCTTGGCTGTTTTTACAATGCTTCACGTTATGTGTGGATTTTTTTCATGTTTTGAAAAACCAGTTATTAAAAATCGCCTGAAAACACCACTCATGGTAGAAACCTGGGTAGCGAAATCACTCGTTTAAAAACGGAATATATATATACTATAGTCATCCGCAGACAGATCTGTTTCGCAGCTCATCAGTACGACTTAGACTCCGTTCGCTTCTTAACCCAGGATTGAAACCTGACCGAATCGGCGTCAGTCTGCGATTCTACCCCTAGGCCACGAGTATATGAAATGATTTGTTTGAAGATTATTTTTGATCATTACTCGTATTTAAGTAGATATTCTGTTTATAACCAAAAAGTATTATATATTTATTTCTACTGGCCTGATTATTTACGATAAAGTTTTTCCAAATGACACACATTTATGTAACAAAAATTTATCGTAAAAAATCAGGCCGGGAGAATAGCTATTTCAATATGTTCAAGATATGCGTTGTCAACCTTAGTCAACCAAAGATTGAAAAAAAAATTTGCACTGAATGCATGGCTTAGTAAAAGAAAGGGAAAGAAATGTTGGGTACGATAGTTTCAGACAGAGAAGAATCGTAGTAGCAATTTTCTTTTGGTAGTGGAAAGCTGTGGTGCATTGGATATCTGCTCGGAACGAGAAATCGGGGAGCCGAGTTCGAATTCGAGCTGAATTCATTGCATTCACTTACTCGCAAATACCCTTGGGAAAGGTATTAATCCGCCCATTCCTTCCAGTTATGGGTTAAATAACAGGACAGATTGGGTTCTATAGCCTTGGCCGGCAACCAGTTTACCGCAGAAAGCAATGGCAACCTGCTGCGGGATAATCTTCTGCTCAGTCAGTCATGTCGCTTTCGAGACATGATCGCCCAAGCGTGTATCACGTATGGCACTTACCTGACTGAGTGGAAGGCAGGATATTTGACCATTGGTTTAGGTGTTGTCGGTAAGTAAAAGCATCGGATTCACCAAATTTAAATTATAGTGTATGTAAGAGGCAAACATAATATAAATAAATAGGATATAATTAGTGAATTTTAAATTTACTGTGATGACAACACATGCTAATAAATGCGTTACGTTTATTAGAAAGTACATTTGGACATTGAAATTTTAAAAATCCTAAATTTTTTGTGTTAAACATAGATTACATTTATCATCTAGACTTTTAAGAATACGTGCCATGCATATCAGTTTACTCTTATAGTTTTAGGCTTTCTTCTTTCACTTACCCGTATTTCCCGGAGATGGCTGTCTCATATCATAAAATAGGGTTAATAAAAGAGTACCTATGCGTATAAAAACTTTGTTTTCAAATCCCCGGCGAGATTCCGCTCTACACGTTACATTTTTTCCTTGTTCTCTTTCTCCCTAAATGAAAAATACTGAAACATAAGAGCTTTTGTGTAGCGATGTAAAACTTTTTTATTATAACTAATATTAATAAAAGTATTAAAATTATACAGAGAAAAGATGAAAGCATCAGATATATATATATATATATATATATATATATATATATATCTGATGCTTTCATCTTTTCTCTGTATATATATATATATATATATATATATATATATATATCCTATATTTCTGCGTTAAAAAAAACAGCCTTTAAATTCCCAAAATCACTCTTTAAAATTGTGGTTTGTCTTATACTGCAAATCAAATAAAAAATCCTTAAGTTCTAATTGAGTTTTTTAGTCTAACCTCGGCCTGGGTGCGATAATTAACGTTCGTGGAAAAATTCCCATTATTAAATAGACTGATAATAAAAGTAATATAAACGTTCGGCGGACATGTACAACCAGCACCCTCACCTGTAACTTTTTGCTTTTTATGTTTTTAAATTTTTTAATTCATTCTGACCGATTAGACCGGAAACTTTCAGATTAGCAAACAAATTTGAAAAAAAAAATTCAATATTTAAAGATTTTTAGGGGTGCTCAGTTTGTCATATAAAGTTTTAGTAAATCGATCCCTTATATTGGAAACACTCGCTTTGTGGGGTAGAGTAAAAGTCAATGACGAGTTGTTGCCCCTTTTTTTTTTTCAAAACTTGTAAAAGATTAATGAAAAAGACCTTTTGGAGGAAACGATTTATTACAACGTTGTATTAGAAACTAGCACCCCTAAAAATCTTCAAATATTGAAATTTTTTCCAAATTTTTTGCTAATCTGAAAGTTTAGGGTCTTATCAATAATAGTCACTAATAATGCACTGAAAAATAATCAATAATAATGCACTGAAAAAAGTAAAAAAAAAAAAATTAAAAGCAAAAAACATACAGTGGCGTGCCGGTCGTACATATATATTACTTATATATTACTACCATAACTGTTGTGGCGGACAGACATAATCTCGCTGCTGACCTTGAACAGAATCTACACTCTGTGGTGAATTGGGGCAAGAAGTGGCTTGTCAACTTCAATGCGTCTCAGACCAAGCTGTTATCTGTCAACCATCACAGGCAACCTCTTCTGCCTCGCATTAGCATGGACCAAGCGATTCTCCCTGAGAGCAACACACTACGCCTCCTCAGCCTTACCCTCTCCTCAGACCTCAAATGGAACCACTATATTGATTCCATAGCTAAATCTACTGATAAGAATGTTGGGTCACTTTGCCGATCCAGGATGTTTTTTCTGCCTGAATCCATCCTGCAGATATACAAGTCAACCATCACGTCCGTGCATGGAGTACTGCTGCCATTTATGGTCAGGCGCCCCTGCCGTTCTCCTCAGTGTTCTCAACAGGCTCCAAAGGAGAGTCTGTAATGTGATAGGTACTGATCTGGTGGCTAGACTGCAGCCACTTCCCCACCGTCGAAATGTGGCCTCCCTTTTTTTCTTCTATAAATACTTTCATGGCTTTTGCTCGGACGAACTTAAGTCACTGGTTGACGTGTTTTGTCATTTCCTGACTTGCTTTGGCGAGCGTCAGACTTTTTGTTTGCAAATAACCCATTTGGACTACTTTTATTTCACACAAAAGACCCCTCTTTGGTTTAGCTAAGTTTAATTTTATTTATCTTTTCGTTTTTCTTGCTTTGTTTTTTAATTTTATTTTCTAGCTTTTTGTATTTTAGTTTCGTATTTTTTTGGCGGCCATATTTGTTTTTGTTTAGGTCGGCCGTCTTGAATTTATTTTTTGTTTCTCTTTTTTTCAGTATCCGTTTGGCCTTAAGTGCCATATTTATTTTTGTTTTAAAAAAACTTTTCCTTTAATAGTAATTTTCATTTGAATTTTTGACAAAAAAAAAACCGTTTAATTTATTTTTTTCCACTTTTCTTCTTAACCCCTCCCCAGATTTCATTTACGGAGGTTGCCTTAGGCGACTCTTCGCTTTTTGTTTGATTTTTGTATTTATTTTCCTTGTGTAGTTTGTTTCATTTTTGTTTATTCGTTGTACAAATTTATTTCGTTGATTCCTTTTTTGTAAACTTTATTTAATCTCAGCAAAGTTTATTTTTAGCCCCTCCTCCTATTAACGAGAGTAGCCTTTTTAGGCAGCTCCTTTTTTCTGTTTGTTTTATTTTTTTATTGTAACTTGTAAAGTTTATTTATTGTTCACGTTTGTTTTCGTTTATTTTGGTAAACCTCTCTAGAGGCTTATCTTTTTGCCGTTTTAAGGCAATTTCTTAGTGTAGTTTTTGCCGCTAAAGGCTAGTTTGTTTTTTTTTTTGTTTTTTTTTTGCCGTTACTGGCTAAACTTTTTCTGTTTTTATTTTAAAATCCTTCGGGGTTTGCTGTTGTTTATTTAAAACCGTTTTTCTTGTCTTTCTTTGTTGCTTGTTTAGTTTGTGTTTTTATTTATTTTCTTTATATATATTTTTGTTCCCATTTTTTTACTCCCGCCTTTTCCCACCCCTCCATATAAGTTAGATTGGTGGAAAAACAAAAAAAAGTGTTAAGTGGAGTGACGAAACTTAAAAATGGCCGACACTAGTCGGTCAGTAAAGAAGAAATTGTTGTTTGACCCTCCCTGGAAGGGGCCTCCTGAGAAAAATGAGGAATCTTTTCCCCCCTTACCTTCGTCAAGTAAGTCGATTGAAAAGACTTCGACCCAAGATGTGGTGGCCGAGAATGGCCAGAATAACAAAGAACCTGCTTCAAGCAAGACATCGACCCATAATGTGGTGGCCGAGAAAGGCCAAGATCCTACATCGACCCAAAAGGTGGTGGCCGAGAAGGGCCAGATCATCAATAACACCGACAAGGCAAAAGAAAGTATGGAAACGAAAGACAAATCCAAAGATACCGAGGCCGGGGAATCGCCCTTGGGCTGGAAGTCCCCACCAAAGGTAACGATCAATTTGACGGAGTTTCTGGAGAAAGCTAAGAGTTACGCTCATCTTGTGACAGAAGATGGACTCTTGGAGGATCCCCAGGAATTAAGAAAAATTGAAAAAAGAATTGTGTCAGTCTTTGTGGTCGACAAGCGTTCGCGCAAGATTTGTCGCCCCACAAAAGACACAGTGTTGAAGACACTGCAGTCCACGGGGGTCAAGCCCTTGCGAATTGTAAAAGGCGCGATCTTTTTCAAGTGGGACGTGCTGCTGCCCACGCCGGAAGATTGCCAAAAGATGGTGGCGAAGGATCTTATAACAAAAGACTTCATCATAAGATCTGAATATCTAGGCATGCGTAGGACCAAGGTAGCAGTGTACGAGGTCCCTCCTCAGGTCATCGGGGAGCATCTCGCGGCGTACTTTTCTCAATTTGGTGAGATTGTAGATGCCTCCTGCGATGACCTGACCGGGGGATGGTCTTTTGAGATTATGATGAGCGGTAAAGCCTTCGAGACTATCCCCAACTGTCTTGACGTTGGGGGCCTGAGACTACCGGTGATAGTGACCGGTCGCAAACCGAAATGCTGGAGGTGCGGAGAGATTGGTCACCTCTCCTCCTCCTGCCCAGAGAAGAAGGCCTCTGGAAGCCAGGCCCCTGATGACCAAAATACCCCTCTGGTCGCTTCTTTGACAAAATCCGTCCCGCCTGTAGTGGGCATGCCAGCAACCAGGACCGGTGTGGTAGTACCCCCGGTTGGGTCAAAACATCGGCCCTCATTCCCCGAAAAGCCTTCGCCTGCTACAAGTGTAGTATCGGAGAAGGAAAAGGGGGAATGACAGGTTGTTGGTAGGACCAGAGGGAAGCGTCAAGCTGCGGGACCTCAGTCCCCTGATGCTCCCAGGACTAAAGGCACGTACAGCCCCACTCCCTCTACCAGCAAGAAGGGCGACGCCTCGGCCTGGTCGGCCCCTAAAATGGAAGAGCTCCGGAGGGCTTACGACCCCGGATACGAGAAATTCCAAAAGATAAAAGAGCTGAAGAAAGAGCTAGAGAAGCGACCATTTCGTCCCTAAGAGGACCTAAAGAAGCAACTGGCCCATCGTTCACCCTGCCCTTCTGCCTCTGCCCCATCCTCACCCGAAAAAAACAAAAGTGAAAAGAAAAGCAAATCAGCTCAGCCCTCGCCCAGAAAAACCACACCTCTTAGTAGGGATCCCAGCCCTTTCCGTATCCCCTCCCAACCGTCTCCCAGTCCTTCCCCCAAGGAGAAAAAATTGCCTCCGCCTGCTAAGAGGCATAGGAGCCCCACCTTAGAAGACAGGGAGGCGAGGAAGAAATCAACCAAAGCGCCTCATTTTTTGGGCAGAGATGTCTGCAAAATCTCCCTTGCCCAAGAAGAAAGAGCAAAGAACTTTGGCAATAGAATAAACAAACTAAAAATTCTCCTTGCTATGAAGAAATGCAAGGAGAAGGATATTGAGATTCCCACCAACTTCCCAGAAGCACAACGCCTCCTTACAGTAGTGCGCTCTGGGACTGGAACGGCCAAAGTGTGGGACATGCTTCTGGAAGCAGAAAAAAATATAAAAATGTCTCCACCAATCGTCTGCAAGGATAAGGAAGTTTTGGAGAAGGCAAAGGAATTCTGTGTAGGACGGGTCCCAATTTTGGTTCACCCCTCCCTTTACAGGGCTCTCAAACTAACATTTCCCTGGGATGTTGGTGGCCTCTCCCGTGACGGCTCTATTGACAAAGAGATGGGCAAGGGATCTATGGGAGAGGCTGTCGGCATCCTTTCCCCGTCCATGTTCTGTCCAGGACCCCAACCCTAATTAAGGATCACAATGGCTCTTTGGTTAGCAAGTCTGAATGCCCGGGGGCTGAGGTCAGAGTCTCGGAGGGTGAGACTCACTCATGATCTCCAGCGCCTCGGTGTGGATGTTTGCTGTTTACAGGAGACCCGTTTTTCAGCTGGCGACCATGAGAGCATACTGTCTAGGGATTACGATCTCTTTTCAGCATGTTTTGATGGTCGTTCTAGAGGTGTCTCCTGGCTAGTGAGCAAGTCATTGGATGCGGTGTGTGCGCTTGTCTTCGCGGATCCAGCGGGCAGGATTTGTGTGCTGGATATTACCATAAAGGAGAAGTCTTATCGCCTCATTGGGGTTTATGCGCCCAATGTCCATGGGGAGCGTCCTGCTTTGTTTCGGCAGCTCGAGTCGTTCTTTGGAACATCGAGGCGGGTAATTTTAGCGGGGGATTGGAATGCCGTCCTTGACCCTGAGAAAGATCGGATAGGAGAAAGATCGGGTACTAACAACCCGGATGTGAAACCATTTCGGGAATTTATCGACAGGAATGATCTTGTCGATAAATACCGAAATGAACACCCCCGGGAGGTAGTGTGGACTTGGACTAATAGGGGCAGCTCGGTTTCGAAGGTAAGCGCCAGCTACCTCGACCGAGTCCTAGTTAAGAGAGTCGACGTAGGGCTCTTAGGTTGTCCAAGTTTCCATTCGATAGTTTACACGGATCATAGGCTCGTCCGGGTTCGTGTAAACTTAGATAAGCCTAAGGTTAAGTTGGCTGGTTACTGGAAATTGAACGCGTCATTATTTGATAGCCAAGATTTCCAGCACCAGCTTTTACTAACACTAAAGCGGGAACTGACGGGGGCTGTGGTTGGGAATAAGTGGTGGGACACACTAAAATCGAAACTTAGGTCGTTTGCTGCCGACTATAGCCGTCGGCTCAACTTAGCTAATTTAGCGGCGCAAACGGCAGTAGAAAAGAAAGTTGATCGGGCAGTTAAATCCCGTAATAGTGGGGACGTAGCCTTAGCTAGGGCCGAGCTGGCCTCCTTGCTTATCAAGAAGGATCAAGCTCTGGTAGTTAGGGCTAGGTTAAAAAGAATGTCTTCTGAGGCAACGAATATGGCCGCAGAATTGCGTGCAGAAGAAGCTAGGCGTGCAGTCAATCGGCATATCAAGGACATCACATTGCCGGATGGACGTACCGTGACTACAGACGTGGGTATATGTGGGGCTTTTCGGGATTACTTCCAGGATCTTTTCACCAGGGAGCCCGGTCTGAGTTCGTCTCAGTTCGATACCTATTTGGCTGACTTTCCCCGCCTCTCGGCGGCTGAAGCGGCTAGGTGCGAGGGGCCCATAACAGAGTCGGAAATCTGGGATGCGCTGAAATTGGTTGGCCGGGACAAAACTCCAGGATTGGATGGTCTTCCCTACGAACTGTACTTGAGGCAGTCGTCCGTTTTTGTTCCTCTGCTGGCTCTTGTTTATAACAACTGGATGGAGCAGGGGTCTATACCTCGACGCTTCACCAGGGGTGTAATCAAGTTGCTTCGCAAGAGCAAGGACGGTGGGGGTGGCATAGATAATTATCGGCCTTTAACGATGTTAAATACTGACTTAAAGATTTTTGCCAAGATCTTGGCCGGCCGTTTGCAGGCTGTCCTCTCTAGTCTGATTGGCCCCGAGCAGACTTGTGCTGTGAAGGGCAGGACTATTCAGGACAACCTTCATTTGGTACGCCTGATCATCGAGAAAACCGACACGGAAGCCGCGCTGATCAATTTGGATCAGTCCAAGGCATTCGATAGGGTTGACCATCGCTTCTTGGAATCTGTCCTTTCCGCCGCCGGTTTCGGGCCGTACTTTCGCACCTGGATCCGACTGCTGTATGAGTCCCCCGGTGCGCTGGTGGAAGTGAATGGGGTAAGATCGAAGCCCTTCACATTATCTCGCTCCATTCGTCAAGGTTGTCCACTTTCGCCTTTGCTTTACGTTCTTGCGTTGGAGCCTTTCCTTCGCAAGTTAAAGGCGAATCCGGTCCTTCGCGGAATTTCCCTACCTGGTGCTACCACATCGGCCAGGTACTCCGCCTATGCTGACGACGTTTCGGTTTTTGTGTCGAGCAGAGCCGAGATTGACGAAGTTAGCAAAGAAATCAGATGCTATGAGACGGTGACAGGGGCCAAGATCAATCGCGATAAGTCTGTTGGCTTGCGATTGGGTGCGTGGAAGGGAGTTTCTCTTCCCGGACCTTTCCTCTGGACGGACGGGCCGATCAAGATTCTCGGCGTCTTTTTCGGTCCTGATCTCCAGTTGGAAATGAATTGGTCGGAGGTTCGAGAGAAGGCCGAGGGCGCAGTTCATCTGTGGACTCGGAGGAATCTTTCCTTAAAGGGGAGGGCGGAAGTATGTGCCTCGCACATCTACCCGATTCTCGTTTACCGACTCTCCGTACTTCCTCTCCCGTGTGCCATTCGTTTGGGATTGATTCAGCTCTTGTTCTCTTTCCTTTGGCGAGAAGGCAAGGCTCCCAAGGTGCGTCGCGAGATCTGTTACCTTCATCCATCTGAAGGCGGTCTGGGCATGCCTAGCGTTGAGATTCGTCAACATACGCTTCGCATTAGATTCCTGGATCGAATGTGTATGCTAGCGGATGAGAAAGGCGCCCTCGTTAAAGAGGACGTCCATAAAAACTTTCCATCCTTGAGAAGTGTGCATTTGTCGGAGGAAGAGGCCGGCCGTATTCCTCGTGGCGAATGCTCCTTCTATAAAGAATGTCGTTTGGCTCTCCAGTTTCTCTTGCGGGCTACGGATGGCCTCTCCAACGCCCAATCGTTGTCTCTTAGGGCATTATATCGGGTGTTAGTTAGGGGGGCCGTTCAAGATGAACTGATTGGCGAGCTCGGGCTTACGAAGCAGGAGGCTCGCTCCATATGGCCTTGGGCGCCTGGGTTGAAATGTCTCACTAACGATGAGGCATCACTCACCTGGCTGATGATTCGAAAAGCTCTCTGGGTAGGCAAGAAACTTCATGTAGCGGGCCTAACACTGAAATCAACCTGCGTGCGTTGTGGGCTGTCGGCGGAATCCGTCGATCATGCCTTCTTCCACTGCAGTGTTGTTGCGCCGCTATGTAAGTTCCTTGAAGATCTCATGGTCCGTATGCTGCGTGGAAAGTTCTTTGTCCTTGAGGCTAGTTCTGTTTGTAGCAATGTCGTACCTCCGTTATCTAGGGCTGAGCACTATGTGCTCTTTTGCTTACTAGGTGTTATGCGAATCGTGATTTGGACGACGCGACAGAAGGAATTCTATGGTGATGAGAAGTTTACCTCTTCCCAACTGATCTTGTTCTTTAAGCATCAGCTTAAAGTCAAGATCAGGACGGAAAGGAAACGACTCACTCCATCTGAATTTGGCAAAAGGTGGGTGAGTCTTGCGCGTCTCTGTCGAGTGAAAGGTGCTGACCTGGAGTGGTTGTTTGATGCTGGTTAGGCATCAGGATATTGGGTGTGCTGGGCACAACATGTGCACCCCTTCCCTGTTAGTTTAGAGTAGGAAGTATTTGATTTTCTGTTTTCTCTCTTTAAAGGTAACTTAGCTAGGTTATGATTGCTCATTGGCCCCACTTTTTCTTTTTGGCCCCAGTTTTCTTTTAGTTTAATCACCCACCCCCCTTTCCCACCTTAGGTGTTCAACAATGTTAGTTCTCCGGTGGATGCGTGGCGTCTTTCGTTATTTTTCAAGTGTGTTTTTCGTTTTTGTTATGGTGTTTAAATGTGTGAGTGATTGTGTGAGTGTTTGCTGATCGGATAAGTGGTATTATGATATTTCTAAAGCCACGCATTATATTTCGTCCGGGGAAGTGATTTTGCTGTCACAATATTAGAAGTAGTGGGGGGCTTTTATTACTAATACGATTTTATTTAGTTTCTTGTATATATCGTTCTTTCATTGTATAAAACCATTGGGGATATTTTAATGTTGTTATTTTCTGCCCATGCCCTCCACTGAATATTGTAAATATGGGAGTTAAGTAGGACAACATAGAGCAGCCGAGGTATTATGGTGAACGTGGTAAGAATGGTAAGTAAAAATGTGGTATTATGGTGTAAGGATTATTATAAGTATGTCAGGGTCGACGAAAGTGAATAGCTAAGTTAAAGTAGGACAGATGATGACCAGCCTTCCCCATCCCCAATTTCGGCCTTGTGCCACATTTTTTGTATTCGTACAAAAATAAATAAAACTTAAGTCACTGGCGCACCCTCAACAGGTGTTTATTCATGCAACCAGATTGGCAACTGGATCCCACTCATTCACAGTTAGGTTAGCCAAATGCAGACGACAATTCTACTCTTGCAGCTTCTTCTCTCGCACTTCCCGCCTGTGGAACTCGCTCACATATTCTTGCTTTCCTGACGGCTACAACCTCCAGAAATTTAAATGCAATGTCAATACTCATCTATTAACCACTGGACTCTAGCTCTCTCCCCACCCCCGTATATCCTTCCCTTTTTCTTCACCTATGTATCTGTCATCGCACCTGTATTCTCAGCTTTCTATTGCTCCTTTCTAACTAGTTTGTACTCCTCACTCATTTCTCATTAATCTTTTTACAGTTATGTAGCCCCCAGCTTATCAGTGGCATTTCTGCCTGGCTCGGGGTGAAATGATTTAAAAAAAAAAAAAGATTGCCTATTCCATATTAATAAAATCAACTTGTATCCATGCACGCTCAGCTGAGAAAATATAAACAACGGGTTATTGAGTTCACAGCAATAGAATGTGCTATTATCTTACGGATTTTAGCAGTATTTTGTGATTATCGATGAAGTATAAATAAATGGCTTTTATTACACCGGTTGTTTGTAACTGTTCATATGTAGGAGAGGAAAAAGGGATCACGTGATGAAGCATAAACAAAACAACGGTTTCGCTTTTAGCGGACGTGTGTAGGAAAAACTCGATATAAAGTCGATTTTGTTTTTTCGTTTATTTTGAATTTCTAAGAATAAATTAAGTTACATTTCTAAAAAAGTCTTTATATAATCAAAAAGCAATCGTCTTGTACTAAACGTATAGGACAAATTGATGAAAATTTGCTCTGTTTGACTCGTCTTATCTAAAGGTTGACTTATACCCGGAAATTTACTGTATGCGTGTATATACATATTGCTCTGAGAGAGTGTGTATGTGTGAGAGTGAGATTTCACTTTACACACGCGCGCACACACACATACACAAAAACACTCACGCACACGCACACACACACACATATACATATATATATATATATATATAGTATTGAGGCAGCAGTTAATTAAACATATTGTTAGGTATAACAACTAATGTTTATTTTGCTTTATAACGAACCGTTATAAACATCGTATTTTAGGTTTAATTTCTGGGAAAAATCAAGGTAATTTTTTATTACGCTCGTCTTTGCTCTAAATCGTTGGCTCATATGAGCCAATTTCAGGGTGGTTGTATGAACATTAACTCAAAGGTATTCACCTTCAAATATGATATTCTGTAATGCTGTCATAGATTGTTATGCGACATAGATTACTTATCTTTCTGGTCTTAGCTTTATTCAACAACATTTCTTAGAAAAACATAGCAATGTACGTAATATTAGACAGATAATAGTCGATAACAGAACAATACCTATATATATATATATATATATATATATATATAGTAAAGAGAACCTTCAGATAATGGAGGCCATCTACATTAAAACAAAGCAACCCCCACTTAATAAAATATTTCAAACTCGTTGCAACACATTAGATTGCATCTAGACATATGGTTCCGTTGTTAATATTTTGGTTTCTCACTTAGTATGACGTCAAAGAACCGCATCATTAATTTAAGACCTGCGTCTGCTATTCTGTGACTGTTTTTTATGTCCATATAACAGAATATCATCTGTGTAATTTTCAATGAGTCTAAGACGAAGCTGCTGTTTGTCAATCGTCAGAGACAATCCTTCTTGCCTCCCATAAGCATGGACCAAGCGAGTCTCTCTGAGAGCAATACTCTGCGCCGCCTCGGCCTTAACCTGTCTTCCGATCTCAAGTAGAACCATTACATTGAGTCAATAGCTAAATCCACTGCTAGGAAGGTTGCATTACTGTGTCGTGTCAGGAAGCTTTTTCCGCCTGAAGCCATCTTGAACATATACAAATTAACCATCCGTCCGTGCATGGAATACTGATGTCATATATGGTTAGGCGCCCCCGCTTTTCATCTCAATGTTCTCGACAGGCTCCAAAGGAAAATCAGTAATGTGATAGATACCGACTCGGCGGCTCGACTCCAGCCACTTTCTCACCGACGGGATGTGGCTTCCTTCTGTCTGTTTTATAAATATTTTCATGGCTTCTGCTTCGACGAATTTAAGTCACTGTTACTCCTGTCACATGAGTTTACTCGTGCAACCCGCCTGTGGAACTCTTCCATATTCTTGCTTTTCTAACAGCTACATACTTTAGGAATTCAAATGCAATGTCAATACCCATCTCTTAACCACTTGACTTCAGTTCTTTCTAAATATATACATGGAAATCTTTTCTTTTCTCTCTACCTTTCCAACTGTCATCACACCTGTATTCCCATCCTTCTCTTGCTTCCTTCTCTGAGACCCCCTGTAACTAGTTAGTCTTTCTCTTCACTCTCCTCCTATCTGATATTTTTCTTATATAGCCTCCTGCCCATCATTGGAGTTACCGCCTTGCTGGGGATGAAATGATTAAGAAATCTTGCTGAGCCGATGTTATTTACAGTTTCTAGGAGAGAAAAGCTTAATATGGTGTGATTATTTATATTAAGGTCAGCTCACTCAAATTTCGGTTACAACTCACAAATTTGTATCAATTTCAGTCAGTTAAGTGCCATACGTGATACACGCTTGGGCGATCGCTTGGGTGATGACTGACTTTGCAGAAGATTATCCCGCAGTAGGTTGCCATTGCTTTCTGCGGTAGACTGGTTGCCGACCAAGGCTATAGAACCCAATCTGTCCTGCTATTTAACCCATAACTGGAAGGAAGAGACGGATTAATACCTTTCCCAAGGGTATTTGCGGATTTTCTTAAGGCGATAGCATATCTGCTTGTCTCCACAATCCAAGAAGTCATTTCTTTGATATCTCTAGCATGGTTGGATTCGAACCAGCATCTCATGGTCGGAATAATACCACCTAAATTAATACTATCATACTTATTGTGATCCTCGAAGCCGATCTTCGAGGCCATAAAATTATGTATTTTCATTTTTTTCTAAGAACTGGAACGGAATATAATCTCCCTGAATTCAATGTCATCCCATTTGCCTCTGACCAGCGCAGGGCGAATATTAATAATGAATAATTAATCTTGAAAAATGAAGGATTGCATATATTGCTAGTTAAACCTATCCCATTTGATCTCTCTAGCATAACTCCCGCAGCATGTTTGACCTTGTGTCAGACTTAGCTATATTTAGTAAATATTTTAAAGAAACGAACTGACGGAGCAAAAGCATCATTGAAAGATTGTTACTATGAAAATATCTACAAAAAGTGAAATACAAAATGGAAAAAATAAATATCGTCGTCTTTAATCAAAATTATGATTTTGTTTAATTAAATTTATTTTAGCATTTTTGATAAAAACTGTTTTACTCGAAGAAGTTAACAAGGTATAAAATGTCAGATGTGGTTTTTATATTTTTATGATAATTTATAAATCTCTGTAAATTGATATTTCGTGTTTTCTTTTTTTAATTTCATTAGTAATGATTCTTTTCATATTTTCGAAGTTGAATTTCTTTGTTTGTCTGAGATACGCATAATTTTTTTTTAAGAACTGTTTCACAGACTTAAAATGGCAACTTCTAAAAATGTATTTTTCTCCTCAAATAGGATTAACCTTCCGCTGTTCCAAACCACCCTATCGGGTTGTTATCAAACGCTTTCTATTCGTATTTTCTTTATTTTTCTTTCTCTCACTCACACACACACACTATGATTTACTTTCAAATTTATATTTGTAATTCATTCTTCCTTGGTCCAGTTTTCTCAAACTCCCCGAAAATCTCGATATATCAATATAACAACTTAGAGCGATTAAGATTTCCCTGTCAGAGGAATATTGCTTTTGATTTATTTATCAAGTCCGTCTTTTACTCAAATTTTTATTTTAAAATGGGCTTTACAGTGAGGCGATTATTCTTCCACAAATATAGTTCCCGTCGTGCTTAATATAGTTATCTTTTTTTTAATTTTCCAAATCGAAAAAGAATTTGATATAATGACATGATATAGCCAATCTCTTCTGTATTAATTGTAGTCGAGTAAAAATAAAATATGGAGAATATGTAATAAGTTAGTAAATCTCATCCAACTTCAGTAAAATTAGAAGTTTGCAGTTTTCAGTTAAAACGGTAAGGAATTCAAAGACAATGAAAACGAACGTTCGTGGCATGTCAACAACTATATGGGTTATTTAATACGGAAGTCTAAATATTTTGAACCAAATTTTATGGATTTTACTTAATATATTTGGAGCCCATCCCTTCAACTGAAGATAAAATGTGTCATTGGTCATTTTGCTATAAAACGTATTGCTAGTCATTTTGACTTAAAACGTATAGATGTTCATTTTGATTTAAAAAGATATGGTTAGATATAATTCTACTGTAACTACGTGCTGTTCGTAATTAAATTTCATGTAAAAAGGGATTGATGGTATTTTTATACGTTCATAGCGTTTCTTTTTAGAGATTCACTATTTACCCATAGATGAGACCTTAACAGGAGTCAGGCTGGACCTGGGAACGACATCAAGTAAGAGATGATTCCACGCTTTTTAAAATCACCAATCTCTCTATGAGAAGCCTTGCTGACTGAAATACTTTGTCGTCATACCCAGGACTAGGATGATATTTAGCAAACAAGTTTTACTGCACTATTATCATAGATGCTTTACTGTTGTGACCTTGAGCCAGTAAGATAATAAATAACGGCAAATTTTGTAGCTATTATTATTATTATCAACTTCACAATCTTTTTTGTTGAGTAATCTAAATATTCATTAACTATTGTTCATAATCATATGTTATTAATACATCAATTTCCACTGTAAAATCCTGTAATAATTATAAAACTAAAAACAGAAATCTAATATTAATTACAGGATGCTGAGAAGAAAATTAGCCATTTCGTATTTTTTTTAATCATTTCACCCCGAGCAAGGTGGAAACGCCACTGATGTGCAGGGGTTACATAAATGTAAAAAGATTAATTAGAAAAGAGTGAGGAGTACAAACTAGTTAGAAAGGAACAATAGAAAGCTGAGAAAGCAGGTGCGATGACAGATACATAGGTGGAGAGAAAGGGAAGGTTATACAGGGGAGGGGGAGAGAGCTAGAGGCCAGTGGTTAGTAGATGAGTATTGACTTTGCATTGAAATTTCTGGAGGTTGTAGCCGTCAGGAAAGCAAGAATACGGGAGTGAGTTCCACAGGCGGATAGTGCGAGAGAAGAAGCTGCAGGAGTAGAATTGTCGTCTGCATTTGGCTAACCTGACTGTGAATGGGTGGGACCCAGATGCCAGTCTGGTTGCACGAGTAAACACCTGTTGAGGAGGCATCAGTAACTTAAGCTCATCCGAGCAGAAGCCATGAAAATATTTATAGAAGAGACAAAGGGAGGCCACATTTCGACGATGGGGAAGTGGCTGCAGTCGAGTTGCCAGATCAGTACCTATCACATTACAGACTCTCCTTTGGAGCTTGTCAAGAACACTGAGGAGAACGGCAGGGGCACCTGACCATAAATGGCAGCAGTACTCCATAATAATTGTTTAAATTATTAACGCCCACCGTCGCAGAAATAGGACAGATGGCATTAATAGTTTAATAAACTTGCTGTTGTTGAGTTGAACGAGCCTTTTTTATTTTAAAAATTGGAGCTATACAATCTTTCTTACATTCATCTGTTTATATTCACGCCAAGTTAATCTAGATCCACACAATTTTTAAGTTTCTATGTAAATACATATTTCCTGTTTGTTTCGTAAATATTTCAGCATACCGTATATCCCCAAGTGTACTGCGAATTTCTTTGTTCATTTATTTTTATCCGCAAAGAATAGGGTGTTAGAACGATGCACAAGTTAGGTTTTAAAGGGATTAACAATCATGCATTTTTAGGTGACCAGTAGCACTAAACACAAGACATTTCTTGGTTTGGGAATAAGATTTATGTAAAAAGTTTCAGCAGTCGCATGAAGTTGACTTATACATGACTAGATACGGAATCTATTTACATATTTTTAAATTATTTCCTACTTAAATTTTTAATTTTTTTTATTTCCACCACATATCGTTCCTTCCAACTTTTCTTAAACTCCTCTCTCAGCACTAATAATATTAATAAAGTAGAGTATTAAGAAGAATCTCATTAGGAAAAAAGGAAAGTACTGAACTGTTATGTAATATCAGTCGTTCTGTAGTAACCTGAAAAGGTTACTGCGTGAGTAATCACTAAAACGTAGATTGGGAATAATAGTATATCAACAAATACAAGACTCGCACGATATCAACAAATACAAGACTCGCACGATACATGAAGTAGATACACTGCTAGTGACTGCTAATCAGTATAATCACTCGACTGTAAGTATTTATCACCTCCCTACCATAGCGGATGCGACACAAGATCAAATACATTGGAGATTCTGAGCCCTTAATCTCTGCCAAAATAATTCAGTAAACCCAGCTTAAGGCTGGGTTTACTTAATTATTTTGTCCCAGACGAGACTCTACATTTCGGTGGTGCCTCTTTTGTCTTTTTTGTCCCAGACGAGACTCTATATTTCGGTGGTGCCTCTTTTGTCTTTTTTGTCCCAGACGAGACTCTACATTTCGGTTTAGCCTCTTTTGTCTTTTTTGTCCCAGACGAGACTCTACATTTCGGTGGTGCCTCTTTTGTCTTTTTTGTCCCAGACGAGACTCTACATTTCGGTGGTGCCTCTTTTGTCTTTTTTGTCCCAGACGAGACTCTACATTTCGGTGGTGCCTCTTTTGTCTTTTTTGTCCCAGACGAGACTCTATATTTCGGTTTAGCCTCTTTTGTGTCAGTATCCGCTCAGAAGCAGAGAGTTGGTCAAGAGATAGCTTAGACCGGTACTTTACTCTTTACTTAAAGAGTGTCAACATATTTAAGAAGATAAGAACATTCAATTCCTGTATATAGGTAGGTATACAATATTTCCTATGTAGCAGTGAATACCGGATCATCTCTCAGATAAAGATATATGAAGCAATAGAAAAGTTTCTACTGGAGGATACTGAGAATACCATAGTCCGAACATGTGAGCACAAAGCAATGGTAACAAAATCACTTGTACTTAAATCAAGAAGAAATATTTAAACATTCCAGGACACTTAATGTCGAAAGAAGGCTTGGAAAATATGATACACACAGAACAGATTGAGTGCAAAAGGGACAGATGAAAACAAAGCATAACTTAACCTGTTGAGCCTGAGTAAATAGATAGCGTACAAGGTTTTGGAGAAATAACAAAAAGACAATTTGTTAAAAATTACAAAGGAAGTTAAGGAGAGTCATAATCGTATACGTCCTCAAGAGACACGATACAGAGAGGAGTTTCCACAATATCACTTTTCATCGTTTTCAATTATTATTCATAAACATAGCATTTTCATTACTTGACAACGATCATATTTCTCTAAATTCTGTTACTTTATTACCGCTGACTTTTGCATTTCTATTAAAGAAGGAATTTTGACAGATAGTGCAAGAGAGAAAATATAACGGGAGTCATAATCGACTAAAAAGAAGTCGTTTAAAAGTGCCTCAATCTAGTTGAATGAATGTATTTTCAAGTATCGTTGTGTGTACACATATGTGATCATATTAGCCTTCCCGCGTTGAAACATAGGATCCAGTGATTTCCATTTATGTTCCTCCTCGTGTTTAGGGCGTATAACGGCAACACTCGGCATGTGTTTATTTTGTTATCTGCCACAGTGTGTATATTTCTTCGGGACGGGTGTTTATTATTATTCCACATTATGGGGACCAAAAAAAGGTCTGGGGAGTATAACTTGAATGGTATTTAAGAAGACAAATAAAGAACTCTTAAAACGATTAAATAACATCCGCGAACTTTTGCTATAATTAATATGACTGATTTTTTTTGTTCTTTTTCAACAAAAGAAAATCCCTGCAAAGATTGAATATAATGTGTAAAATTTCATATAGATTGCATCTGTAAAAAGAAAATATAAATAAAAACAAAAGGGAAGCTTATCTTAGCGGACGCGTTTCGTACTCCTATTTGCCTTGATAAAGTCCCACACATAGCAAAATGCGTCGGCTGAGATAAGTTTTAATTTTGTCTCTCTTCATCCTCTCTATTATAATAAACACCGTTAAATATATATATATATATATATATATATATATACACATCATTGAGAGAGACAATAGTGAGACAACGTCGACTCAGTTCATAAGAGAAACGATACTGAGACAGCGTCGGCTCAGTTCACTCTCTTTAGTATCATTTACTGGCATCATAGCCCAGTGTTGCCCATGCAACTCACAACATTTTAGTAGTAGTAGAAGATGCCGATGTGAGGAGTAGATGAAAATCATTTATTGAAAATTGGAAAGGAGAGCCGAGGCTGTTAGTAACCATTTTCCGCATTAAGAAGAAGGCATTGAATGCATGTTGCTGCAATATTCGAACGGAGTATAAAGTGTAGTTTTAGTGCTTTTTTTTTATTTTCTGAAGTATGAAATATTAAATCTGAAAAAAAAAAAAGATTGAAATAATTAAATTAACCATTGACACTTTTTTTTACATATTTTGTTTTTGTTTGAAAAAACAATTTTTTTAAAATATGTCTTTTGTTTCAAAATTACGGGGAAAGATATTCACATTTTTTTGTTGACCAAAGGAATTTGTAAAACGTCAGAATAAAAATTAAATATAAAGGCTCATTTTTTTTATAAAAGAAATTTTTTAGTCCCGTTTGACACGTGTGATTTGATTTCTGTGACGTAAATTAGAAACCATCTTAGATGTTTTACGGAACAAATGTAAACAGTCGGCTCCATTAGCCAAAAAGTGCAAAAGGGAAAATTGCTGAAATTAAACTCAAAAAGTATGTGTCGACCTGGCTTCTCTGTAGATATGTGTCCCTGGAAAGTTTGAAAGGCGTAGCTTAAAAATGTAGGCGTACTTAGGGAACAGTCACACACAGACTCACAGATTGCCTTTTATATATATTAAATTAAACCTCTTACTGCATATTTGCCTTTCAACAGTGCTACATAATTTTATTTTTTTAATAATTATGTCTTCGAGTAGTGAAGAATATATATAAATTTCTCTTCTGTCACGCTCAGGGGGTTTAGATTTTGTTTTCTTATGTCTTAATGTAAGATACTCAATAGTAGGTACATCAATGTATATGTTGCTGTCATTTTAGGCGGCATATTGATATAATTATTTTGCAATCATGAACCTACTCGCTAAATATAATGTAGAAGTTGTTTAATAAATTAATGTAATGCATTTTATTCACAGTTTAAAAAACGATTAAAATTCGTGTGAAATAGTTTGGTTTCTCTTTTATACTGAGGTATTGGATATGACGGTCAACTGCATCCGGCAGCAAGGCCTCTGAATTATGGGGTTGTGAGGAGCCTAAAACTATTTCTTAATTGCTGTTGTTCCCAGGTCCACCCTGACCTGGAGTGTCAGCACCTGTTAGGGTTCCAGCTATGGGCAAAGAGTTAATCCCCAAACTGGGGTCCAAACACTATAAAGAAGAATATTACCAACAAAACATATTTGAAAGAAAAAATTATTACCAGCAATACATTTTTGAATACAAAACCAGAAGACATTTTCAGTTTTGTAAAATAAAATAAAAATAATAATTTTTCATCAGTCTAAATCAACCTTCTCACTATAAACGAACATTAAAAAATACCTTAAAACCCCAACTTTTTGGCATTAAATAAACCACAGAGTTTTTATGCTGTTAAACAAAACTCAACCTCAAAACTTTTCTATACTGAACAAAACTAGGTAAATAATTATCTCGTTTAAGCACTCCTTACACTGCTTCGAAAAATGAACAAGTTATGCTAACGAGGAAAGCTAAAATACAAAACTAATTTTAAGATATATAAATTTTATAAAATATTTTGTTTTTAGTTTGACAGATTTCGCTGATCGGTTTGTGTGCGAAATTTATCATACCAACGCCCTTTAGCACAAAGCACATATAATGGTCGATTAACTGAGACGGTTCCAAAAATGGTAGTTAACTGAATTTGCTGTCTATTTTTTTTTCTTTGTAACAATAAACACAACTGAAAATCTCTGGAGCAGTTGCAAGAGGAGATGGGCGTCAGTTTACAACTAAAGTAGACATATGTCAAGTTATTTTGATAGGGAAAGTAAATCAAAAAGTAACCAAGTCAGTTGATGTTAAATTAATCTCTGATTCCTAAGCAAAGATCTTACATTTTTAAGTAAATACTGAGCATAAATTTTATTTGGAAAATGCGACACAGAGATCCGAAAATGAAAGTATTTAAACACAGTAAACTTTCACTAGAAACAAAGAAGAGAGCACTAGATTGCTATGTGATGTCAGTTCTTTAATATGGCAGTGAATGTTGAACAATATCATTAAAAATGAAGGAAACATTTGAAGCAGCTGAAATGTAGTTCTATCGAAGGATGCTGTGGATATCATGTACCGAGTATGTGAGCAAAGATGAGGTCTTAGAAAGAATAGAAATTAATATTGGGCGCCAGAAAGAGACAACTGAAGTTCCTGGGACATGCAACGAGGAAGGAGGGCTTGGAGAACCTGATACTAATAGGCCAGATAGAGAGAAAAAAGAGACAGATGAAATCTGCGGGTGACATATTTGAAGGGGGTTTCAAGATGTTACAGGAGAAAGCGCACTAAGATCTACCGGGGAAACGAATACGTGGAAGACCATGATCGCCTACGTCCTGAAAGAACAAGGCACATAGAGGAAGACTACTGTACTTCAGTTTTTATTGCTCGATTAACCCTCTAGGGCTATTCGTATCATATTTGATACAGTATGAAAACAAGCCTTGAAAGAAATATTTTCTTGAAAAATTTTTTAAGAGAAATATTTTATAAATTTCAAATGAAAGCAGTACTGACTGCTCAGTCAATGAATACCAAATGTTTCCTGATAGGGAAATACCAAATGTTTCCTTATAGGGAAATACTGTATCAAATATGATACGAATGGCCCTAGAGGGTTAAACTTTCTTTATTCTAAGTGCAATTTAGTGAGTTATTTAATATATAATTAATATCCTATGTTATTTTTTCCAATAGATTTGTAATCGGCTCGTTTAACTAAACTAGAGGTAATTCAAAAATATCTCGTATTTTTCAGTGCATTTAATAATTAATATTTACAGGTATTGCAAAATAATGCTTTGCTAATATTTGTTTAAAATTATTCAAATATTTACACTGTAGCAGAATTAAAAATGGGAAATATTTTCATAATTTCTTTCTCGTGTTTGTGCTTGTAATGGGGCGAAATTATGACAGCACACAGTATGTGATGAGACAAATAAGCTTGGGAGAGCGGAGGATGCAAACGCAATGCAATCTGATAAGTTTAGGCGACTCTGAGATAAGAATCGCAAGTATTATTAAATTCGTTTTTCAAACAGTAGTAATAGTAAGCAAATAAATATGCTCTTAGTTCTTATTTGTGATTTCTACACATATATATAAACAAGAAATTTTCCAAGATCGTATGGCCATTTAAACGAGTGAATTTAACACCCTCTTCAGCAACAACAAAGCATTTTGTTATATAATGATATTGTTATATAATTTTGCTATGCAATCATTTTGTTATATAATGCTTCGTTATCGCTGATGAGACGGGTGTTAAATTCACTCATTTGTTTATATGTAATAAATATTTGCTGGATCAGTTTTAATATTTTTTTTATTAATTAATATTAATAGGATCCGTTTGAGATTTACCTTCAAGCTGTTTTTTTCAGGTTTATAAGTAATAGATACACTGTCTGAACTTATTATTCAAATCAAATAAACCTCAACAGCTCAAAAAGATCTGAACCAATATGTATAAGACTTATCTATTTCAAAGTTTAGTAAAATATTTAAGTAAATTTTCTGTCATTTTGAATGGTCCTTTTTGAGATGTATGCAATTTTCTAAAATAGACTTAAGTATTTGTTAATATTTCTGAGTTAAGGTATTGTAATTATTTACACTATTTTCATTATTCTAACTTTTGTCCTCATCTTTGTTGCTATATTAACGACGTTTCAATCGTTGGACGCTCCGATCTTCTTTAAATGATTGGTATATCGAACTGAAGCCTTTATTTTGTTCACAGGCGTAAAACTTTCTACTGCAAGTTCATGTTTCCCAAAGAAAAAAAAGGTTTGTTTGGATCCAGTGAGTTGCCTCCAAACATTGTGTGTTAAATACAGCAGAGGTAAACAAAAACATAGAGTTGAGTTCAAGGAAGATAATTGATATTAAAACATCGGAACAGGCATGACTCTTGGAACCAAAACAATCTACTCCGATGAACGAAATAAAGGTGTCAGTTCGAAATTCCAATCACCTGAAGAAGGTCGCAGTGTACAACGATCGAAACGTCATATAAATGGCAACAAAGATAAAGACAACAGTTCGAACAATGTAAATAGTGTAAAAAATGGATTGAATTAGTATGGAGATTAAACTAATATCACTTTAAGATCTCTGAAATGTAATAGAAACTGTTTATCTTACTCCAATGCTGAAACACAAAGGAAAGGATCTAAACTGCTAGAAAAATAGTAAATAAAAAAATAAGGTTATTGAGTGAGGGAATGTCCAGATTGTACATATGAAATGAGTTTTGCAGAGATCATCAACTGATAAAGAATGCTGTTGAAAATATAACTTGAGCACTCGAAGCAAAGAAAAGTTGTTTAAGAACTTGCATCTTCGAGATTAACATAAACTGAAGCAAGATGATAGCGAAACAACTACTTTTAACTCGAGCTCAGGATTCCAAAAAGGTTGGAATTGAGGAAGTCAAGTAGGAAAAAGTGTAGAATATTTTTAGAAATTACGATTTTTAAAAAAATCTCCCAGGAAACCTCCTTTCCTCTGACTAAATTGTTTAGTGTCAAAACTGGGCCAAGAAATTCATAAAAATTGACTTTTCTAAAGTAATTTTTAGGAACGAATCTCAAATGAAATGTGATGGACCTGATGGATGGGCCAAAGGATAAATTATATCCAATTCAGACGTGTCTGTTGCTAAAAGAAGGCAACAAAGAGGTAGTGGTGTCATGATATTGGCTGGAATTGTTTATAAAACCTTTATCGAGCCATTAAATGTCGACGAAGGAATTAAAATGTATATTGCTAATATTATCCAGACTGTTTATTAGTTTCAAAGTGAAGTTTGTATTTATGCACGACAATGATTTCGTCAAGCATCTAAGCTTACTCGTGAATTCTTTGAGCATAAAAAAATTACACGAGAGAATATAATGGAAGGGCCATCATCAAGTCCCATCTGAATAGGATCGAAAATCTATAGTGAATTGTGAAGATGAAATTATATAAAGTTGGTAAATAATATAGCAGCAAAACAGTCATGGGAAGCATTTAAAACTGTCAGGCCAGAAATTGAACCTGCTGAAGTAAATATAGAATAAGTACATAAAAAATAACAAAAACAATGAATAATAAATTTCTGGCTCTTATTCAAGACCACTGTATTGAAACGTAATGGATTCAAAAACTTATCATATGCGTTTATTTGTTCTATTATAGGTGTTGATCAATTGAAGATTTCATTACCTTTCTATTAAAGTAAAATGTGATTATTTAGTTTTGCCTAATAACTTCAGATTACAGTATTTTTAGAATGCATCAAATAACTACCATATAACTTACTAACACTACCTAAAATTTTAACTCAGGCTTTGTTTTGACATCTAAATTGATTCTTTAGAATTTGACAATTTCTTTTCTTAAACCCAATTTGAAATATTGAAGTTCTATTGGAGTAGATAGATCTATCTATCGCCCGGTTCACACTCCACCCACGTCTATTGAATAGGTTAAGAAACTCATCCCTTGTTCCCTGTTTAGGATGTGGTTTCCGGCCTTCTCTATTCCAATCTTCTCACTTTATGTTTTTTTTTCAATTGGAGCAGATAGATCTATCGCCCGGTTCACACTCCACTCACGTCTATTGAACAGGTTAAGAGGCTCATCCCTTGTTCTCTGTTTAGGATGTGATTTCCGACTTTCTCTTTTCCAATCTTTTCCCTATTACGTAGCCCCGTGCACGTCAGTGGCGTTACCGCCTTGCTCGTGGTGATACGATTAAAAAAAAATATAATTTGATTAATAACTTCATACAGGGCGTGTGTGTATGTATATATATATATTAAAGAATACCTAGAGAGCCAGTTAACCTACCTAAGTTTCACCTAAACGGATCGTCAGGGAAAGCCAACTTTCCCTGACGATCCGTTTAGGTGAAACCTAGGTAGGTTGTCTGGCTCGCTAGGTATTCTTTTATTCCGCTCTACCTATGAATTTAGCGCTTTTTGTTAGTTGATTGCTCGTGTCGGGTTTTTTTCTTTGGGCTGCATGCTGACTCGGTCTGAGCTTTTTTGACTGATGGTCATGTACTCAGCTCTTTCCTTTTGAAAACCATTTTCCCTTCTTCGTAGATACGTGGAAGTTTTTTCGACACAAGTATCGTTATTATCACTTTTATTTTTATTTATATATATATAAACTTATTTATAAATGTAACTTTGTCTCTGTGTGTGTATCCGTTACCTATAGACTGCGAAACGGCTGAACCGATTTTCTTGAAAATTTACACAGTTGTACTATATACGTCTGCGATTGTTCTTAGCTAGGTCTATTGTCGAGGTACCCCCGATAAATATCGATAATCAAAAAAATCGGGTTATAGGAGTGGTCCGATTTTAATCAAATTTCATACACTCATAGACAAAGACATAAGGAACGATATTCAGAAGATTCAATGTTGCAGTTCTTACAGTAGTGCAGAAAATTTGATATCGCTACCAGGAAATGAAAATTTGACTTACATCCATTCATTTTTCTTTCAGTCTACGGTTTCGATTTAACTGGAAACAACTATTGCTTTTCAGTCTTTCGTGCCAACGTCCAAAGAGTCTGAGCTCCAGGACCATGGATTAGTTTTAAAGCTTTCGTTACACCCGAGCAACGCCGGGATATACTGCTAGTATATAATAATTTAAAATGACGGGTTATGTTTATCATGCTTTAAATGAATTTTATCTTTTGACTAATTTACTTTTCTTCTATTGATAGATTATTTCTGTGGGTTTACGATAATTCTTAAAATTCAGATCTTGCAATTGTGATTATATTACAAGTCTTTTAAATAGCTAAGTGTGTTTTTTCTGATAAGTTTTTTCTTTAAGTTTTGAATATCACCTGCACAATGTGATACTTTTAAATATGGAAAGTTGTGTAAATGTAGCAATAAATTCATTTTAAAATATCTATCTAGAAATATAAGTAATTTGTTTGATTTAGGACCGGTTCCACGATTTATAATTTTTTATAGAGTATCGTCCGGAGTATTATTGGCACAATGACAAAAAGTTAACTTACGTTAATTTGACAAAGTTTCTTCCATATATATATATATATATATATATATATATATATATGTGTGTGTGTGTGTGTGTATAAAATATGCTGTTTTATATTTAGTACTTATGTGTGTGTGTCTATAGAGATAAGTGAGGTGAAGTCTCAAACCTTGTTGGGTTATTTACTGTCGAAGTTAATAGTTAACCAATGTAGTTTTCCCGAAACACTATCCTATTCAGACGTACTGCATACGAAGAGTTTTATATTATATAATGCTATGCAATTTCTGGAAGGTGAATATATTTTTCCCCAAATTCCATTTCTTAGGAAAGAATTGGTTTCTTGTTGCCTTTTTATGGAGTTATTCCTCTCTTAGATTGGATGTCACTCAATGTTTGAGAATCCAGTCTACCCACAGATTTTAACACACAGATAGTTTAAAGGGAGAAAAGCTGGATCCGGATTTTTTCCAAGGACATTTGTGCAAAAGTGAATGCAAAAACTTCAATCGGCGTTTGGACTCTGTGTGCTTATCACGCAGTAAGCACCAATATCCGTTAGCTGGATTAATGGATAGATGAAAGGAATAGTGAAACAGTGTTATATAGGGAATGGATTGAAAGATTGAGATTACATAGATTTGTATACAATTTTATTCTTGGAGCTTTTTAGATTGGATAAAGAGAAAAGAAATTGTCGATAAAAAAATTAAAAGCGGTACCTATTTACCATTCTTCTTTGGCTTTGAAGTAGGGATAAAAGAGTTACACCTTCTAAATACACACACATAGGTTTTTAGTACGTAGACGCGTATCAATGGATCGGCATCTCTCCACATGTAAATGCGAAGAATAAGACAAGTGTACTGAGACGTAACGAAGCTACAAAACAGCCTGTTCCCACTTTATAATCAACTGCTTGAAAGCTAACAAGTGACTTCCGTTGCCACCTTTTTCTGGTCGGGGTATGCGCCAACATTAACTAATCTTCCCGTCAGATCTGGGTAATCGGGATATGTCACCGGTTGAGTGCGCGCGACCGGAAGTTAGGCTTGGGCTGTAGGTGGAGGGACAATGTATTCATTTCCTTTCTTGCCTTTGCAACCCTTTTGGTCTCAATCCGGTGAATGACATATATAGATTTATATGTACGTAAGTAGGTGCGTATGCATAACACACACACACACACACACACACACACACATATATATATATATATATATATATATGCTTACATATGATAGTAAAGAGGGACGAAGTAGATCATATGTGTATAGCTGCATATTTATTAAGACAGGGAAACAAACACAATCTCTATTGTGCATATGTAAAAACTAAACCATCGATATAGTACGTGAATAGTTTCAATTTAGATTAAAAAATCGTTTCTTTTCATTGATGAAATATTATGTAAATATTTCATATATCGATATCATATATACAAAATTTAAAATTTTCTTTATTTGTTTTGTTACGAAATGGATTAAATGCGACAGTTTTTTTTTATTTGGGTAAACATCATCTTTTATCGATATTCATATTTGAGTAGGTGCTCTGTCATTCATCAAAAGTAATGTTTAAACAAGTATATACGCTCTATATCGATATCGAATATTTTACACGAAAAACCTGCTTGCCAAAAAATATTTTTATCAGTAAGCTACTTAAAAAAACAATCTTTGCAGTTAGAATTATTACAACTGTGCATTTTATATATATATATATATATATATATATATATATATATGTGTGTGTGTGTGAAAATTTTGTTAAAAATTACAAACTTGCATTAAAGTGGGATTATTACCTAAATATTTACAGGCACACATACATATATATATATATATATATATATATGAATGTGTGTGTGAATATTTATGCAACAATCTCTCTTTTTTTTTACAAGTTTGTCATTTTAAACAAAAATTGCAAATATATATATATATATATATATATATATATACGCATAAAGTAATGGTGACTAAAGAAAGTGCATTACATGGATATTTACATTTAAAAAGTTATAGTTGCTTTAAAAATATATAGATATATTTTCACAACATAATGCTATGATATCTAATAAGTATTTGGCCCAAATAAACGACTTTCGTCACCCAACTAATACCAAAAACGGTTCTTCTAAAAATAATTGCAAATGCCGAAAAAATAAAACCTGCTCATTGAATGGCCAGTGCATGTGTCAAAGTATTATTTATAGAGCTTGAGTTCATTCGGATGATAATAATAAATTTTACTTTGAAAGTACTTCTAACAGGTGGAAGATAAAATTTAAAAACCACATGTTGTCTTTAAATAACATTTAATACAGCAAAAGTAATGCTTTATCCATAAATAATTCGAAATTAAAAGACAGCAGTAAGAACCCAATGATTGCCTGGAATATCGTAGCTACGTCAAAACATTACACTTGAAATGGAGATAAATATAACCTATGCGTCTTAGAAAATCTTGTCATCTTGAACCATATCAAGAATCCAAGTTTGCTTAATAAAAGAAGTGATTTAATGACGACATGCTGTCATAGAAAAAATACTTAAATTCTTAGACCCAGATTGATATAGATCCCTCTTTGTTTGCCTCTTTCTTTCTTCAACTCACAATAGTACTTTTAATAATTATGAATTAAAACACTTTTTATTTTTGCTCCTTACATTTTTAAATCTTAATTTTAAAATTTACCTCTTAATTTTTCTTTTCATTTTTCTTTTATTTTTATTTGAAATTTTAAAATTTTAATTTTCCCCACATTTTTATGTACATGTAGTATTTGAATATTTAAAATTTTAAAACTCATGATTTACGCCCCTTTGATATCTTCTCCCTGCATTTATTATTTCTATTTATTATAATTTTAAATTTAATTTTTTTTTATCTACATGTAACCGTAGAATATTTATATTTTTAATCTTGTTATTAAAAAGCAGTAACATAAGTTTATAAGCTTTAATTCCCATGAAAATCGAATGAACTTAAAGCTAAATCTATTAAACCGTCAGTTTGAAATATACACCTGTTGATTGCATAACGCATGAAACTCAGAGTCGTGCCATAGACGTAGATTTTCATGTTTCAGAGCAATACTGTTCTTCTTCAGGTTATATATTAAATTAAATGGTGAAAATGACTTTTGAAAATGTAAGATGATTTAGAAAAATTAGGAAGTGTAGTTAGAGAATATGCTTTTTAGGTTTGTTAATACTGTTCAATCAGAAATGAGAATTAGGTAACCATGTAGTTGAAGATCTGGGTCTCGAACAAAAACATGTCACTTTTTAATTTTGTCTGGATAAGTGAGAACCTAGATTATTTAAATAGGTAGACAATAAATTTTTACAGCAAATTGGATTTTAGTTTGTTTTTATTTTTAATTAGATTTAGATTTAATTAGATTTAGTTTCATGAGTAAAGGATTTAGATTAGAATTATGATTAAATAATTATGGTATACTTAGGTATTTTTTTTAATCATCTCGCCCCAGGCAAAGCCTTCCACTGCCACTATTGCGCATGGGGCTACATAGGGGAAGGTAAACAGAAGGAGTGGCTAGACATAGGGAATGTCAGGAGGAAGGTGACAGATGAGTAAGGATACCGAGGATGAGGGTTGGGCAGATGGGAAGAGTGTTTGATAGAATGGGAGCAGGTTAGTGTGTGAGGTGTCTATTGACCTTACATTTAAACTCCTGGAGATTGTAGCCGTCGGGGAAGCAATCGTGTGGAAGGGAATTCCACAGTCGGGAAGTGCGAGGAAAGAAACTGTTGGAGTAGAAGTTGAGGTTTCATTTTATCGGTTTCACTGTAAAAGGGTGGGATCTAGTTGCTAATCTAGTATCTCGTGCAAATTCGTATTTAGTGGGCACCAGTGATCTAAGTTCATCGGAGCAGAAGCTGTAAAAGTATATATAGAAGAGACACAGGGAAGCCACGTCGCGCCGGTGGGAGTGAGACTGCAGGTGGTCTGCCAAGTCGGTATCTATCACATTACAGACCCTCCTCTGAACTTTATCGAGAAGCCTGAGGAGAATAGCAGGGGCACCCGACCAGATATGGCAGCAGTATTCAATGCACGGGTATATTGTCGTAAGGAAAACTGTTAAGTATTGTGTGGGTCATTTACATTAGGAAAATGATTTTTAATTTTTTAAGTCATATTGGAGCATAAGTTATAAATTAAACATTGTAATTTCTTAATTTTTTAAAATAATTTTTTTTTTCTGAGTAAGATATACATTGCGGGACCATACATGATTTAAAAAATGACAATGATTTTTAAGAGCAGGTTAGCAGGTTTTAGCATTATTTTTAAATAAGATTTTGTACTACCCCATTAGAAAGGGGCTGGAATATAACATCAAACGAAAACCCAACAATTAAAAAATTTTATAAACCATTGTAATAACAAAATTACAATATTAAGCTCTACTCTGTACCGAGTACTTTTTATAAAAGTAAATGCTCGAACAGTGGGTTTTAATCTACGTGTTCTTTCACTTTCTTATATATATTGTTCGTTTATATTCATAAAATTAAGCCCTTGGTTTATTTTATATTAAGCTTTTAACTTATTTTAATCTTTAGCTCTTACTGTTTATAAGCTTTCAATTGCAAACGTGTACTTATTTGTAAGGAAGATATGACATTTGAATCTATAACTCAAAGTAACTCTCTGTAGGGTCAGGAAGTTTTTTTCCGTCTGAAACTATCCTGCACATATGTAAATCTACCATCCGCCCTTGCATTGAATACTGCAGCCATATCTGGTCGGATGCCTCTGCTATCCACCTAGAGGTCCTTGACAAAATCAAACGGAGAATCTGTAATGTGATAGATGCCGACCTGGCAGCTCAGATACAGTCACTTTCTGACCGGCGCAATATGGCTACTCTGTGTCTCTTCTCCAAGTACTTTCACGGCTTCTGCTCTGATTAACTTAGCTCTCTGGTTCCCCCGCTATGCATAAATTTGCTCGAGCCACAAGATTAGCAACTAGATCCCACCATTTTACTGTGAAACCAATAAAATGTAAAACACAAATTCTACTCCTTCAGATTCGTTTCTCGCATGTCCCGCCTGTGGAATTCCTTTCCGTTTACTTGCTTCTCCGACAGTAATAATCTCCAGGAGTTTAAATGTAAAATCAATAGTCATCGCTTATCTTGCTAACTTGCATCCTCTCTCTCATGCTCCTTTCTCCGTCAACTCCACATAGCAGTATCTTCTCTTACCCACGTCCTGACACGCCCTATAACCCATCACTCTTTCTTTTCTCCTATGTAACTCCCTGCGCACCAGTGGCAGAAGACTGCCTTGCTTGGGGCGATATGATTATTAAAAAAAACTGTAGGTAAGCTAATTGCAAAATAGGAATGGTTCCAAGCGGTGAGTAGCGTTTTGAGATTTATTAGTCTGAAAACGTTCCTTCTGGAACGACTTGTGTCACTTAAGGTGTATATTTATGAAAGAACCCCAAACTTTTAGAGACGTCTTCACAAATGCGTAACTGGGAAACCTACAATACCGGATCTTTTTAGTAATCTATAATCAATATTACATTGTTATTTTTACTTTCATAATTGGGTTTTAATGATAATATTAGTGGATTGGAGATGAAGGTATTAAACGTTGAATTAAGGAAACAAACCCTCCTCTTAATCTGAAAATTAAGCGATAAGAAACTAAAATATTAATATTATAATTTGGAAAGATTATAGAGTGTGTTGCAGAAATACTTTTCGAATATAACTCTCAGAAATACCTCCTGCATAATGGTAAGACATTAGCTTGATAAAGACATGATTGCCACTAAGGTAAGTATTTTTACAGTGCCTTGCATAACGAACAATTTTGATATTTAAAAATCGACGTGCCTAAGGTTAATAAAATTATAACCTAAAAATACGGGTTGATGTGCGTTGTCAGAACGAAAAATCGGAGAGCCGAGTTCGAATTTCAGTTAAATTCTTTGCATTTTCACTTATGCGCATATACCCTTAGGAAAGGTATTAATTCATCTCTTCTTCCCCCAACTATAGGTTAAATAGCAGGACTGTTTTTTTTTTTATAGCTTTGGTTTTAGATTTGGGTAGATAGATTGATTAATCTCTATATGGGGAAATTAAAATCTCATATACTTAATCTACCCTAACGTTTTATCGTTTGACAAATTCTTACTGCTATATATCATTGATCGAAAATTATGAACGAACTGTTAATTAAATTATTTTCTTCAGATATTGCAGTAACATGAAACTAATCAACGCATTCATGCTTTTTTTGGCTATATAAATTCACCCCAGAACTTGCAGCCATAACCAAACACGGAAAACGCTTTGGAAATAAATCGGGAGAAAAAATCTCGTGTGGAGAAGTGAAAGTGGTTGATAAACATCCGGCAACTCCTTCAGCTCCAAATATCACGCTTTGTGTTCTACTGGATTTTGTCGGTAAGGCCGAGAGCAAGGTGGAAAGAATGTGGTTTGGACAGAACACGGCCTTCATATACCATCACTCAGGCCTGCAGCCTGGAGAAGTCACTTCAGTCTCAACAACAAAGGACTAAGTTTTGACCGAGCAGAGCGCTACGATAGTCTCGTAAATCAAACGAATGCTTGCTACTACCTTGGATACCGAGAGTCACTTTAATAATGTCCTGGTCCAAGAATAAGGAGTAGAAGATACTAAATTATGTACTGACGACTAATCAGCATTGCATGTAAACTTTGTTGTACACTTTAATGTGACGTTGATCTGAAGATCTCATTGGTTATTATTATTTCATTCCAAGCAAGGCGTGAAAAATGAAGAGAAGACTGAGAGCATCGGGGAAAGAACGAAGGATAAAGGGAATTCAACAAGGCAGAAGATAACGATTGACGTTACATTTAAATTTTTGAAAATTTTAATTATCAGGGAAACAAACAAACGGAAGAGAGTTCCATAGGCGGGAAGTGCGAGAAAATAAAATGTTGAAAGTGACTGTTACATTTAGCTATTTCTGAATAAAAGTGTGGGACCTAAATTTTAATCTACTAACCCGCTTAAATTCCTTAGCCGGGGCCGGGGTACTATAGAAAAATGTTCGTTAGACTTGGTACCATGAAGTTATGCCTGGTCAGGATCGATTATATTAGATTCTGCTTGGACACCTCGACGTGGTGTAATGGTTAACAAACTTGTCTCTCTAGAATCATTAAGGTTGACTTGAGAGTTTGGTCACTGTGCTTAGAAAATCACCATTACAGGTTCTGCTTGGGAATTTTGTCAAGAATCGCAAGATGTGTAGTAGACTAGATAGTATTCAATGCACGAACGAATAGTTGATTTATAAATGTTCACGCATCCTTCTCTTAACCATTCTCTGACACCCACGGTAACTGGTTCCTCATTCATTGTATTTTCTAAGAGAAATACAAAAAAATAACATTAAAGCTCAATTCTTTACGCACAATAATTTACTTCATGGGGTAACACTTCACTTCCCAAACCTGTTGAAATAATTATTGTTGATGATTATTATTATTGTACACTTAATAATAAATAACAGGAAAATATTACAGATTACTAATTATAAATAGAGACTAAAATACTTAGAGCTATTCTTATATAAAACTATCAGTATAGCCCAGCGTTACTCGGGTGTAATGAAAGCTTTAAAACTAATTCACGGTCCTGGAGCTCAGACTTAGCCTAAAGAACATTTGTGTGAAGTTTGGTGAGAATCGGATAAAAATTGTGGATTTGTATAAAGGACATACAGACAGATACACACACACACATACACACACACACACACACAGCTTGCCTTTTATATACATGTATTATCGATTTTCTGCACTATTGTAAGAACTGAAACATTGAATATCGTTTCTTATGTTTTTGTCTATGAGTGTATGAAATTTGATTAAAATCGGACCACTCCTTCTATAACCCGATTTTTTCGATTCTCGATATTTATCTGGCGTACCTCGACACAAAACCTAGCTAAGAACACTCGCAGACGCATATAGTACAACTGTGTAAATTTTCAAGAAAATCGGTTCAGCTGTTTCGGAGTCTATAGGTAACGGACACACACACACACACACACACACACAGATAAAGTTCCGTTTATAAATAAGTTTAGATTAGATAAATAAAAGCACACATTGAAAACAGTATCAGACAATATAGCAAAACTAATGTGTGCAATCATTTGAAAAAAGCAAACTAATATCTTTTTTCATCTCGTATCGTCAAGTTCTGTGATTCCTAATTTATGAACTTTAAAATAATTAATATTGAAAAACGTAGACACGTGATGGTGGATAAGAAAGGCGCTATGACTATATTTATTACTAAAAACAAGTAAATCGGTGTTATATATATATTAATGCAGGTTTCATTGAATAATATAGACAAGTTTTGTCTATTAATTTTGTGTAGGATCCGTTCATACCGTCTGATATACTTGATGGTGATGTCGTTTAAAGACAACAAAAAAATCACAGTAATTGTTGATTTTTTTATCGGGTCTAAGCTTTCGGCTCACATAAGCCATGATCAAAGAGTAAATATTAACACACAGTAAACATAGTAAATATTTACTCTTTCATAATGGCTTATGTGAGCCGAAAGCTTAGACCCGATAAAAAAATCAACAATTACTGTGATTTTTTTGTTGTCTTTCAACGACATCACCATCAAGTATATCGGACGGTATGAACGGATCCTACACGAAATTAATAAACAAAACTTGTCTATATTATTCAATGAAACCTGCATTAATGAAACCTGCATTAATGAAAAAATGCTGCCAAAATACACACAATATATATATATATATATATATATAAATTAACCTTCGCGTCGACTATCTTTTTCAGTTTCGCTTTTTTAATTACTGTCGTTCTGTTAATGTCATGAGTAATAAAAAATGTTATATTACAATAAAAAATTTCTTAGAAGCACTTGTAGTAGGGCATACTTCTATATATAAGAATAAGAATATATCAAAGGTTTCGGTGATAAAAGCCAGTTTTGAATGGTCTTCTAACTATACGCTCAGTAGGGAAGCCCTGTCTGCATAGTGCAACGCTGTCATCCCTCTATTCATTTTCTTTCCTGTTCACATCCGCTCGCAGTGAGTGCAAGAGAACCCTAAATGACGCCAAACAGTTGTTTGCGGAGAGAATGCGACAGCGCATAGCTGACCGCAAGTTCGGCTCCAAGGACTATTGGAGGATTTGTAAACGAGTGCTCAACAATAGGAAATCCTCAATACCTCCTTTAATCTATGGATTTGATGTTCTCACGTCATCTGCTGAGAAAGCTGAGTGCTTTGCCCGCAGATTCTCATCCAACTCCACACTCAACTCGTCCGGAGTGCACCCACCCGACTTCCCTATTAGAACTGAGGCCAAACTGCATGACGTATATATTACCCCGACAATAGTATCCAGAGTAATTTCAAAACTCGACCCCCATAAGGCGTGTGGAGACGATGGAATCCCGGTGATAGTCCTTAAGAGGTGTGCCCCTGAACTTTCCCCTGTCCTCTCTAAACTGTTTAACTACTGCCTTTCTGCTTCCTGCTTTCCTGCATGCTGGAAATTCTCCTCAGTCGTTCCTGTCTTTAAGAACTGTGGTGAACCCTCGGACCCATCCAACTATCGCCCTATCAGTCTTCTACCAATATTCGGGAAAGTGTTCGAGGCTATAATAAATGCTGAAATAGTTCATCATCTCACCGCCCACAAACTGTTCTCCGACAGGCAATATGGATTCCGATTTGACAGGTCCACAGCCGACCTGCTAACTACTGTAACGGAGTACATGCTACAGGCCCTTGATGAGTCTGACGAGGCTCGCGCGGTTGCTCTGGATATCTCCAAGGCTTTCGACAGGGTTTGGCACCCTGGCCTCCTATGCAAACTACGCGGTTATGGTATTACCGGTCGCCTGCTTGACCTAATCCAATCTTTCTTAAATAACCGCAAAATGAAGGTCGTTCTGAATGGGCGTGCCTCTTCGTCCTACAGCACGAATGCTGGTGTCCCACAAGGCTCTATCCTGGGCCCAACGCTCTTCCTTATTTTCATCAACGACCTCCCAGACGAGATCAGGTCCCAAGTAGGCATCTACGCAGATGACACTACAATATACTCCCGCTCCAGTAAGAAACCTGTCGTGGCGGACAGACATAATCTCGCTGCTGACCTTGAGCGGGATCTACACTCTGTGGTGAACTGGGGCAAGAAGTGGCTTGTCAACTTCAATTCCTCTAAGACCAAGCTGTTGTCTGTCAACCATTACAGGCAACCTCTTCTGCCTCCCATAAGCATGGACCAGATGATTCTCCCGGAGAGTAATACACTACGCCTCCTCGGACTTACCCTGTCCTCAGACCTCAAATGGAAGCACTATATTGAATCCATAGCAAAATCTACTGCTAAGAAGATTGGGTCACTATGTCGATCCAGGATGTTTTTTCCACCTGAATCCATCCTGCATATATACAAGTCAACCATCCGTCCGTGCATGGAGTACTGCTGCCATTTATGGTCAGGTGCCCCTGCCGTTCTCCTCAGTGTTCTTGACAAGCTCCAAAGGAGAGTCTGTAATGTGATAGGTACTGATCTGGCGACTCGTCTGCAGCCACTTTCCCATCGTCGAAATGTGGCCTCCCTCTGTCTCTTCTATAAATACTTTCATGGCTTCTGCTCGGATGAGCTTAAGTCACTGATGCCTCCTCAACAGGTGTTTACCCGTTCAACCAGACTGGCAACTGGGTCCCACCCATTCACAGTCAGGTTAGCCAAACGCAGACGACAATTCTACTCCTGCAGCTTCCTCTCTCGCACTTCCCGCCTGTGGAACTCACTCCCGTATTCTTGCTTTCCTGACGGCTACGACCTCCAGAAATTTAAAAGCAAAGTTAATACTCACCTACTAACCACTGGCCTCTAGCTCTCTCCCCTCCCCTGTATAACCTTCCCTTTCTCTCCGCCCATGTACCTGTCATTGCACCTGCTTTCTCAGTTTTCTATTGTTCCTTTCTAACTAGCTTGTACTCCTCACTCTTTTCTAATTAATCTTTCTACATTTATGTAACCTCCTGCACATCAGTGGCGTTTCTGCCTTGCTCGGGGTGAAATGATTTAAAAAAAAAAAAAAAAAAAAAACTTGGCATCGGCCTTACTAAGATTGGCTTAAGAGAGATATTGGAACATAGTTCCTGAGGCCAGATGATTTCACACATTTTGTAAATAATTTATGCCTGCTTGCCTTCATCATTCTCTATCGATTTCTACACAAATCTCCCGCAATCCAGGCACCATTTCAGCCACCTTCCCAAATGGCCATTTTCTCCTTTCCATATAAATCTCCAACCAGGTATTTGGTGCCAATAACAAGAACGGAATAATCCAGTCGTGAAATGGCCTTAATCGCATGCGTACACAGAATGACGTAGAAATTGAAGACACAACAAGATTGTTCTGGCATTTGCCCTCGGTCAAGTCTGAACCAACACAGACCGTTGGACTTATTAGTTGTATGCTGGATAGGTGTGGGTAGATAGCATCATGGGAGCAAAGGATAAAGCGAAATAAAAATAGAATATACTCATTGACGGCCCTCTATATTCGAAGCGGATGAAACCAAATTCGGAAGAGATCGTTGCCAATGAGCTCTATCGAAAGAATAAAATAGAAAAAGAAAGAAATTCTGTTGCTTCCAGGAATTTTTTAAAATTTTCGATATTCTCTTCTCGTCTTTGTTCTGTCAACCATTTACACAGGCTCGTTAAGTAATTTATGGCTTCAATATGAACTGTAAGTGTCAAACTTTCTAAGCTCTTTTTCCTCATTAAATGTCCTAAAAATGTCAATTTTCTCTTTCCGATGTCATATGTCCGTTTCATTCCGATAATTAATGCAAACTTTACAAGCTATTCCATTTCATTGGAACAGACGTCAAACGCATCCGATCGTTATTGCTTGCTTATGTTCTGTGTTTTTTTTTCTTTTTTCATTTCCATTTTCCATCTTTTTTTCCTTTTTCTTTTCCTCTCCTTTTTATCGTCTCCTTCTTTTTCTCCTTCCCTCCATTTTCTTTTCCTATACTTTACTTTTCCTTCTTTCTCCCTTTTTCTTTCTTTCTCCCTTTTTCTTTCTTTCTCCCTTTTTCTTTCTTTCTCCCTTTTTCTTTCTTTCTCCCTCTTCTTTCTTTCTCCCTCTTCTTTCTTTCTCCCTTTTTCTTTCTTTCTCCCTTTTTCTTTCTTTCTCCCTTTTTCTTTCTTTCTCCCTTTTTCTTTCTTTCTCCCTTTTTCTTTCTGTCTCCCTTTTTCTTTCTGTCTCCCATTCTCCTTCTTTCTGTCTCCCATTCTCCTTCTTTCTGTCTCCCATTCTCCTTCTTTCTGTCTCCCATTCTCCTTCTTTCTGTCTCCCATTCTCCTTCTTTATTTCTACCATTCTCCTTCTTTATTTCTACCATTCTCCTTCTTTATTTCTACCATTCTCCTTCTTTCTTTCTACCATTCTCCTTCTTTCTTTCTACCATTCTCCTTCTTTCTTTCTACCATTCTCCTTCTTTCTTTCTACCATTCTCCTTCTTTCTTTCTACCATTCTCCTTCTTTCTTTCTACCATTCTCCTTCTTTCTTTCTACCATTCTCCTTCTTTCTTTCTACCATTCTCCTTCTTTCTTTCTACCATTCTCCTTCTTTCTTTCTACCATTCTCCTTCTTTCTTTCTACCATTCTCCTTCTTTCTTTCTACCATTCTCCTTCTTTCTTTCTACCATTCTCCTTCTGTCTTTTCCGTCTTTCTGTTTTTTCTGTCTTTGTCTTTTTCTTTCTTCTTTCTCTCTTTCTGCCTTTTTCCTTCTTTCTTTCTGTCATTTTCCTTCTTTCTTTCTGTCATTTTCCTTCTTTCTTTCTGTCATTTTCCTTCTTTCTTTCTGTCATTTTCCTTCTTTCTTTCTGTCATTTTCCTTCTTTCTTTCTGTCTTTTTCCTTCTTTCTTTCTACCTTTCTCCTTTCTTTCTACATTCTTTCGGACTGTGTGTTTTCCTTCTTTCTGACTGTCTGTCTGTGTGTTTTCCTTCTTTCTGACTGTCTGTGTGTTTTCCTTCTTTCTGACTGTCTGTGTGTTTTCCTTCTTTCTGACTGTCTGTCTGTGTGTTTCCTTCTTCCTGACTGTCTGTGTGTTTTCCTTCTTCCTGACTGTCTGTCTGTGTGTTTTCCTTCTTTCTGACTGTCTGTCTGTGTGTTTTCCTTCTTTCTGTCTGTGTGTTTTCCTTCTTTCTGTCTGTGTGTTTTCCTTCTTTCTGTCTGTGTGTTTTCCTTCTTTCTGTCTGTGTGTTTTCCTTCTTTCTGTCTGTGTGTTTTCCTTCTTTCTGTCTGTGTGTTTTTCCTTCTTTCTGTCTGTGTGTTTTCCTTCTTTCTGTCTGTGTGTTTTCCTTCTTTCTGACTGTGTGTTTTCCTTCTTTCTGACTGTGTGTTTTCCTTCTTTCTGACTGTGTGTTTTCCTTCTTTCTGACTGTGTGTTTTTCCTTCTTTCTGACTGTGTGTTTTCCTTCTTTCTGACTGTCTGTCTGTTTTTCCTTCTTTCCGTCTGTCTGTCTGTCTGTTTCCTTCTTTCCGTCTGTCTGTCTGTCTGTCTGTTTTTCCTTCTTTCCGTCTGTCTGTCTGTCTGTCTGTCTGTTTTCCTTCTTTCCGTCTGTCTGTCTGTCTGTCTGTTTTCCTTCTTTCCGTCTGTCTGTCTGTCTGTCTGTTTTCCTTCTTTCCGTCTGTCTGTCTGTCTGTTTTCCTTTTTCCGTCTGTCTGTCTGTCTGTTTTCCTTCTTTCCCGTCTGTCTGTCTGTCTGTCTGTCTGTCTGTTTTTCCTTCTTTCCGTCTGTCTGTCTGTCTGTTTTCCTTCTTTCCGTCTGTCTGTCTGTCTGTTTTCATTCTTTCCGTCTGTCTGTTTTCCTTCTTTCCGTCTGTCTGTTTTTTTCCGTCTTTCCGTCTGTCTGTTTTCCGTCTTTCCGTCTGTCTGTTTTTCCGTCTTTCCGTCTGTCTGTTTTCCGTCTTTCCGTCTGTCTGTCCGTCTTTCCGTCTGTCTGTTTTCCGTCTTTCCGTCTGTCTGTTTTCCGTCTTTCCGTCTGTCTGTTTTCGTCTTTCTGTCTGTCTGTTTTTCCGTCTTTCCGTCTGTCTGTTTTCCGTCTTTCCGTCTGTCTGTTTTCCCGTCTTTCCGTCTGTCTGTTTCTCGTCTTTCCGTCTGTCAGTTTTTCCGTCTTTCCGTCTGTCTGTTTTCCGTCTTTCCATCTGTCTTCCTTTCCGTCTGTCTGTCTTCCTTTCCGTCTGTCTGTCTTCTTTCCGTCTGTCTGTCTTCCTTTCCGTCTGTCTGTCTTCCTTTCCGTCTGTCTGTCTTCCTTTCCGTCTGTCTGTCTTCCTTTCCGTCTGTCTGTCTTCCTTTCCGTCTGTCTGTCTTCCTTTCCGTCTGTGTCTTCCTTTCTTCGTCTTTCTTTCCCTTTTTTTTTACTTTCTCTTTTTCATTTCTTCTCTCTCTTCTTTCTCTCCCTCTCTTGTCTTTCTTTCTCTCTCTCTTGTCTTTCTCTCTCTCTTGTCTTTCTCTCTCTCTTGTCTTTCTCTCTCTCTTGTCTTTCTCTCTCTCTTGTCTTTCTCTCTCTCTTGTCTTTCTCTCTCTCTTGTCTTTCTCTCTCTCTTCTTTCTCTCTCTTTTCTCTTCCTCCTTCTCTCTTCTTTTCTCTTCTCCTTCTCTCTCTTTTCTCTTCACTCCTTCTCTCTCTTTTCTCTTCTCCTTCTCTCTCTTTTCTCACTCCTCTTTTACTTTTTTTCTCGCATTTTTTTCTGGCGTTTTACTTTTTTTCCGTCTCTTCTCTCTGTCTTTTTTTCCATTCTGTCTTTTTTTCCATTCTGTCTTTTTTTCCATTCTGTCTTTTTTTCCATTCTGTCTTTTTTTCCATTCTGTCTTTTTTTCCATTCTGTCTTTTTTTCCATTCTGTCTTTTTTTCCATTCTGTCTTTTTTTCCATTCTGTCTTTTTTTCCATTCTGTCTTTTTTTCCATTCTGTCTTTTTTTCCATTCTGTCTTTTTTTCCATTCTGTCTTTTTTTCCATTCTGTCTTTTTTTCCATTCTGTCTTTTTTTCTTTCGGTTTTTTTTTCTGCTCTTTCCTTTCTGTTTTTTTTTCTGCTGTTTCCTTTCTGTTTTTTTGTTTTTTTTCTGCTGCTTCCTTTCTGTCTTTTTTCTCACTTTTAATTTATTTTTTTGTACTTTTTCTTTTTGTTTACTTTTTCTTTGTTTACTTTATCTTTTTGTTTACTTTTTCTTCTTTCTTTCTGTCTTTCACAAAACCAAACAGCATTTCTTCCTTATTTCTTAATAAAAACGGAGTCGTCTATTTTTATTTGCAATAATGGTAGTACGTACATGCTAACGAAGATACAAGAAGAATTATGATAATTTCTCGTATCGAACATTTTAATTCTTTATTTATTATACTAATTTACTATGATACTATCAACATTAATATTTATCTTTCCCTCTGTCTGTCTGTCTCTTTTAATATGCCTGCTTATTATAGGTTCATATTCGTTTTTTATTGTGTCTTAATGTTAAATTGAATGTGTACTCGAAGCACTGAACATAAGTAGAGAGAGAGAGAGACAAAACTGATGCTTACTTTACGTGTATGTATCTACGATTCATAAGAGTTTTAACAGTTGCGCCGTTATTTCTTCAAAATCTGTGAAGCAGACGTATTGTTACTTACGGGTGGAAAAAAAGCATTCGCACGGCTGGTTGCTTGTGCGGGGACACCAAATTGCACAATGGCTGGGCACAGCTAATTAGCAGAAGGGAAAAACCATCAAGGCTCCTGGTATTTACATTAGACAGGTAATTAATGTGTTTTCCCACCCAAGTATCCCATGAAAATCGTAACGGGACCCACTGCCAAGTACAATCTAGACCAGCTGATGACTCATCTTAATAAAATTTGGCTTAGCATCGGCCTGCCAACAATTAAAACGTTTCGATTATTTGTACGGAACTGCATGTGAAAGTTTCTCCTTAAAACATGAGATACGCTGTGTGCATTGTGATGTAATAGATGTCGGCTCGAAATCGGAAATCTGAGTTCGAATTCCAGTCAAATTCGTCTCATTCACTTACGCATAAATGCCTTTGGTGAAGGTATAAATCTGTCTGTTCTTACTTCAGCTATGGGCGGAAAAGCTGGAGAGACTGTGTTCTATAGCCCTGGTTAGAACCTTTCTTCAGCAGAAATATTGGCAACTTACTGCAGGATATACGTGTATCGCGTATGGCAGTTAACTGAATAACCAAAGAGTAATTTAAAATTGGCATTGTTTTTTACAGTCCGATTTGTTGTTGCTCTATGTCTGTAACATATATATATATATATATATATATATATATATATGTCATCCACATACAGTATATATATATATATATGTCATCCACATACAGTATATATATATATATATATATATGTCATCCACATACAGTATATATATATATATATATATATATATATATATATATGTCATCCACATACAGTATATATATATATATGTCATCCACATACAGTATATATATATATATGTCATCCACATACAGTATATATATATATATATATATATGTCATCCACATACAGTATATATATATATATATATATGTCATCCACATACAGTATATATATATATATATATATATGTCATCCACATATAGTATATATATATATATATATATATATGTCATCCACATACAGTATATATATATATATATATATGTCATCCACATACAGTATATATATATATATATATATATGTCATCCACATACAGTATATATATATATATATATGTCATCCACATACAGTATATATATATATATATATATATGTCATCCACATACAGTATATATATATATATATATGTCATCCACATACAGTATATATATATATATATATGTCATCCACATACAGTATATATATATATATATATGTCATCCACATACAGTATATATATATATATATATGTCATCCACATACAGTATATATATATATATATATCATCCACATACAGTATATATATATATATATATATATATGTCATCCACATACAGTATATATATATATATATATATGTCATCCACATACAGTATATATATATATATATATGTCATCCACATACAGTATATATATATATATATATGTCATCCACATACAGTGTATATATATATATATATATGTCATCCACATACAGTATATATATATATATATGTCATCCACATACAGTATATATATATATATATGTCATCCACATACAGTATATATATATATATATATGTCATCCACATACAGTATATATATATATATATATATATATATATATATATATATATATATATATATATATATATATGTCATCCACATACAGTATATATATATATATATATATGTCATCCACATACAGTATATATATATATATATATATATTATCCACATACAGTATATATATATATATATATATGTCATCCACATACAGTATATATATATATATGTCATCCACATACAGTATATATATATATATATATATATGTCATCCACATACAGTATATATATATATATATGTCATCCACATACAGTATATATATATATATATATGTCATCCACATACAGTATATATATATATATATATGTCATCCACATACAGTATATATATATATATATATGTCATCCACATACAAAGTATATATATATATATATATGTCATCCATACAGTATATATATATATATATATATGTCATCCACATACAGTATATATATATATATGTCATCCACATACAGTATATATATATATATATATGTCATCCACATACAGTATATATATATATATATATGTCATCCACATACAGTATATATATATATATATATGTTTATCCACATACAGTATATATATATATATATATGTCATCCACATACAGTATATATATATATATATATGTCATCCACATACAGTATATATATATATATATATGTCATCCACATACAGTATATATATATATATATATATATGTCATCCACATACAGTATATATATATATATATATATATATATGTCATCCACATACAGTATATATATATATATATATATATATGTCATCCACATACAGTATATATATATATATATATATATATATGTCATCCACATACAGTATATATATATATATATATGTCATCCACATACAGTATATATATATATATATATGTCATCCACATACAGTATATATATATATATATGTCATCCACATACAGTATATATATATATATATATATGTCATCCACATACAGTATATATATATATATATATATGTCATCCACATACAGTATATATATATATGTCATCCACATACAGTATATATATATATATGTCATCCACATACAGTATATATATATATATATGTCATCCACATACAGTATATATATATATATATTATATATGTCATCCACATACAGTATATATATATATATATATGTCATCCACATACAGTATATATATATATATATATATGTCATCCACATACAGTATATATATATATATATATATGTCATCCACATACAGTATATATATATATATATGTCATCCACATACAGTATATATATATATATATATGTCATCCACATACAGTATATATATATATATATATGTCATCCACATACAGTATATATATATATATATAAAATCCACATACAGTATATATATATATATATATGTCATCCACATACAGTATATATATATATATATATATATATATATATATATATATATATAAAATTCACAGTATATATATATATATATATATATAAAATTCACATACAATCTTGTTTCGTTGTATCACAGCTCATCAGTATGGCTAGACATCCACTCTCCTCCGGCCCGGATCGAAACTCGACATAGAATCAGAGAAGGGAAGTTTTAATGTTCTATATATAATCGGAGTATACACACGCCAGTCACCGAAAGAACTCAATTCATTATTGAAGTTTTATGCATATATCGACGAAGTGTTAACTGTTTATTTTTTTTTCAAAATTTCTTCTCTAGAGTGCTCAATCGTAATGAGAGCATAATATTCACGTGTGTGCATATATATATATATATATATATATACTCACTAACGTATGTCCAAAACTTTGCAGTCCAGTTAAGAACATATTTTAAAAATACAGATATTTGCCTAGATTTTAGAAAATAGGTCGGACAGATAATTTTGTACACACATTAACAGATAATTTAATGTAATATTTTATTTTGGCTACACATATGGTTATGAAAAAAATATGTGCATACCATCTGATCAAAAAGTATCAGACTGGTGCTATAAATGAATTCTACATATCATTTTGGTATTTAATCTCTTTTGAAGTAGTCCTTTTCTGACGCCACACATTTCATCAAATATTGATTCCATTGATAAAAGTATTTATGGGGGATAACGAGCAGCTAGCATTGAATATCTTCCATGACTTAAAATATTAAAACTTACAAGGGGAATTTCATTTTTTGAGGAGTAAACAATCGAAGTGATCTGGGAAAATAAAGTGGTTGACCGACTAGGGAAATATCTTTGGCTAAAAAATGTTGCAAAAGCCATATTCACCGGAAGTGAGTTCAACGTCAACCTGTGCCATGCAGGTTCACACAGCGTACTTTAGCTCCGATACCATCGACTCGATATACTTTGGTAATATATAATATACAATTAATGCATTTATTTTTAATCAGATACTTATATAACATCAAAAGTTATTTTAGTGGATACGCATAATTGAAAAAAAGTCAAATCCAAGTATAGGTCATTGACTTAGTGGCGAAAATTTCATGTTTGAAAGGAAATCTTTAGATCGTGTATATCTGTGAGTGTTTTTGTGAACCTACACCATAATTTATATCTGAGAGATCGTTGTATTCATCCACGTATTTATTTTAAGAGTCATTATTCTCTTCTTGCTGTCTTCACGAAGGAATTTCTGCACATTCTCCTGCTGACCTCAGTCTGCGCCGAACAATAACCGTGAAAAAATATAGGGCTAAATTACTGGACGCTATGGTTTTGCGTCAGTCAACCTCTCGACCACAGTGCGCACATCAGATCAATTTTCCCAACACAAATATTTGGGTAAACGTCTCTATGACCGTGTCCATCACCATAACAATGAAAGGAAAAATATTTCCACTTACGTTCGTTGCCATTAGGGGAAATGTCTCCAAATGTGTAAAAAGAAAAAAATTATCGGGTGCAAGGTTGAAAATTTCATGAAAGAGAACGGCTTCAGCTGCATATTTACAAGAATTAATCAAGAGGACATTATTTTCAAAATTTAGAATATCCATACAATATATCGAGAAAGTACACACACACACACACACACACACACACACACACACACATCAATTTTTTTTCTTAAGAAAATTCTTTGTTTCCGTTAGACTTTTCTGTTAAGTTTCTTATCCTATTTCGATAGTCGGAAAAAAATCTGTGTTTGAAGACACAATTCAGACTTTGTTAGGTCATCGACAATCTTCATAGCTGAAAATAAAAAGCACGTCAAATCTTATAAGAATTTCCTCTAGGAGTATCCACGTTCTAATTCTGCCGGAAAGCAATTTTTTTCTAATATTTTCTCTCAAATATTCAAGTCGGTAGACGAAAATATATGAATAAATATGCTGTTTAATAAATAAACAGAGCGTACTCACAAATATTACTATTCACCAGAAATAGTATTCAAGCGGCAAAGTGTAACTTAACTGAAGTTGGTTTTGTATATTAATCAGATTACTTCGTTGGTTGATTTTACATGTCAACACATCTTGAGATGTTTCAAGTAGAATTTTTTTTATAGACCACCCAGTGAAGATAAAGGAAAACCAAACGAGCTCGGTAAAGTAACGAGGGCGTTTCATTCCTCTATATAACGTTCGATCAATATGATTAATAATTACAAGTGGGATTATATTGTAAAAAATAAGTCATATTCACTTTCTGCTATATACTATTTTTTGCTAATTTTTAAAAATACTTTTAGATGATGCGCGCCTCAAATTCTGTTAAAATTTTGAAAGAATATACGTACATGTATATATAGACACACATAGATTTATGTATATAAGCGACACTTTGGATAAATTATGGCCACTTTATATTTGACATCTATTATTAAAGATAAACAGGTCCGGGATGACCGGTTCCATGGCCTGCACGTGCCTTTGAATTTTATCCCTAGGGCCACCTAAAACAATTGGTTTATGCAGCAGATATTAATATTGCAGAGACGCTTCATCACCATGTCATGTGAATCTGAGAAATGATAATGTATTTGAAAGGGTCCTCTAGTGAAAAATCCGGCGGGTGCATGCTTGTGTGGAAACAAGCGGAGAACATTTTAAACATTTGTTATGGCTTGATGTTTTGAGGCACAACGATGATCTTATCTATATATATATATATATATATATATATATATATATAACAAAACTAAAACTAGATTGCGGTTAATATCACATTTAAAATTTTGCAGATTAAAGTTGGTTGGAAAGCACAAATCTGTTACTTCCACAAGCGAGAAGTGTGCGAAAAGAGACAAACTAAAATGTCCATGTATATATACATATATATTTGTAATGTTTGTTACAATGATTTATAAAAGCATAGAATCACTACACAAAAATTTTCGCGTTTCGCAGCCACGTTTGCTCCTCTTCTGGTGATGAGGTTAAATGAAAATTAAATGGTGAAACCGGTTTATTTTGGGTAATATGATATGTAATTGAATGCGGTGGGAGTGTTGTACGATTTAGCTGGCAGTTTATAGCCATAGTGATACAGTCTTGGTTTAGGAGAGGAGTACGGAGTAGCTTAGTTTTGGACAGGTCACTTTTTAGTTTTGTTTGGGTAATTTTTGTATTGGAATGTAAGGTTTTTAAAGAAGGGTAGATACTTTTTGTTTTACTAATATCTATGAGTGGATGGAATAAAGTTGCTATTAATCTTGTGTGAGTTTGTTTTCTTTTCTTTATACGTTGTTTGTTTTTTTTTTTTTTTTTGAGGTTTAAACATGGGTGTTTCTTACCGTTTTGGAGGGGATTATTTATGTCAATGAGGTATTTTTCCCACCCCATTCACTTACATATCGTATTACCAAAAATAAATCGTTTTTACAATTTAATTTTCATTTAACCTCATCACCAGAAGAGGAGCAAACGTGGCTCCGAAACGCGAAAATTTTTCTGTAGTGATACTATACAATAAACCATTGTAACAAACATTACAATATAAAGCTCTACGTTGTATCGAGCACTCTTTATAAAAGAAAATGCATGAACAGTGGGTTTAAAACTTGCATGTTCCATAACTTTCTTACAACTTACACTATATATATATATATATATATATATATATATATAATGAACAATTTAGTTTGTTTTGGTGTCAGGAACCTAACCCCAAAATTTATAAAATTCATTTTTGTTTGTATCTTGAAGTACCGTTAACTTTAAACTTAACTAAATAACGACGGATTTGCGGGCATATGTTTATATTGATATTTGTCCTTTGTTTGGTGTGAACCCACCCACAGATTTCGTAAAAGTATTTTTGAAACACTGTGTATACATATAAACACATGCTTTTTTTAAGCGGTATCACTTCATGCTAGGCAGTAAAGGATCTAGGATCTAAGAGGTGTGTAAAAATTATGAAAAGGAACATTAATACTTTTCTATTTCTGCTCATTATTAATCAGGAGGATAGTAGATTGTGTAGCCGGACAATTCACTGACAAGACAATTGGTCGACACTTGTTTTTTCGAATTCAAGCTCTCATCTATTTTTTTTTTTTTTTAAGAACATTTTTTCTAATGCCATCAATTGTCATCATGGAGTTCGTCAAGACAGAACGAGGAGGCAGAGAGCTTTTATTTGCTGAAAACACCTATATTGTTGAAATAACTAGAGAATCTCAAAGTCACTGGAGATGCAAACAAGGGAAGCTGTTTAATGCAAGACGGACAACAATCGATATTGTAATTAGCAGATCGCTTTCGGGAGATTCGCATCCACATACACCTGAACAGTTCGCTGATAGTTTCTAAAAAAAAAAAAAAAACTGGATGAGGGCTTGAAAAGATTTAAAGCGTCGACCTATTGTGTGACACGATAACTAAGCGTATGTTAAGGTGCTTTGTAAAATATGTATTTTATTATAATAGATTAAAATAAGAAAATGGTTAAGAATAGAAAACAGATTAAAAACATGTTTCGTTTAACAAAAGTGAAAAAGAAGAGGAAAAAAATAAATAAATTTTTCTTTTATGAGGAAAATTGTGGAAGAGACAAGGGTATCAGATTACTGTTTTAAATCCTACCACTCTTCCGCTAAATATTTGACTCTTGACTCAATGTGATAAAAGATAAAGTTCAGGAAATAGGTTTTTTTGAATGAGCAGGTCAAAGGCTGTCTTTTAGTGTATCTTGACCACACATTAAGAATTTTCCGGCGGAAGCTTTATTAAGATAAAAAGATAAAAAAAAAATCCTGGAAACAATACTAAGTCCGCAAGATGTTTACACATCAAAAGGAAAATTTAAGTGCCCTGAAATTTCGGACTTGCAGTCGCCAATTGCTTATCAACCGGTGGTTTAAAGCATTTCCGGATTTCCGGATTCATTTTAAATAAATAGAAGTTAGTGAGATTTTAAGTTAGTTCCGCCGGGCGTGTGCTTGAAGTAAGAATCTCCGTTCGTCTTGTTTCGGTCAGTTCGGATTTGTTGATCTCCATTAATTAGAGTTAGAGCTGTGTGTCACATTCGCCTGCCCCAACCGAAAAGGCTAACTTTAAACGAAATAAAGCATCCTTTCAACTCATCCAAGTTGTGGAAGTTCATTCCTTATAGTTTAATCTTGTACCCCCAGCTTGAGGCTCCGACATTTTCAACAAACTCCCGGCAAACATCACAGCGTGGAGAACGGCCGCCGGAGAAATTGTTCGGAAGGTCCGTTGGGGTGTTACAATTGTCCTGTACGTGAATTGTATGTCGGCGTAATGTGCGTCGGAGAATTGTCTTTCGGCGAACACAGGGTAAATTGCGGTTAACATCACATTGAAAATTTTGAAGATTAAAATTGGTTGGAAAGCACAGAGCTGCGAGTTCTACAAACGAGAAATGTGAGAAAATAAACTGTTAGCAGAGAACTTATCGTTACATATGGTAAATTGATGCGATCTTGATACCAGTCTGCGCGTGAATTCTTAATGTCCAGAAAATAAATGGAGGAACTCTTCCGAACAATTACCACGAAATTACTTTTTTTAAATTAGTACGTAGAGGCAACCTTATGAGTAAGTGAATAAAGACGAACCGTCAGATCATGACCAATAATATTGCTGATTCTTCTTTGGATCTTATCAAGAAGCTATAGGTGAATAGCAGGGGCACCGGACCCTATGTGGTAGCCTATATTCTAGGCATGGAAGAATGGTAGATTTATTGATGTGTAAGATCGATTCCGAAGAGAAATATTATCTCGGATAACACGGTGAACCGAATTTCTTAGCAGCTGGCTAGCAATGGATTAAATAATGTCCTTCTACTTCGTGTCAGCAAAGAAAGTTAGCCCGAGTAGGTGCAATGAGTCACTAGAGGTTAGCATCAGCCATGAGTGGTCTCTAGGATGATTAATGGAGGGGAGTTTAGTTTTAAAGGTGTTAAAATTGACAGCCACTTTTAACCCCAGATAACGACGGTTTTGACGTCTTTTTGGTCATCCGCTGCCTTTTTGATCTTGTTGAACTGAGGCAGGAGTAAAGAGTTTTGTCGTCAGCGTAGATGTCAATTTGAGAGCCGATGTCATCGGGAAAGTTGTTAAGGAAAATCTAATTGGTCCTGGCGGACAACCGCGTTGGTAAGGAACAATCTAGACGAGTGACTTTTAGTTGGCTAACTTTCATTTTACAATTTCATAAAGACAAGTGCGGATAAAGAAAGTGTCAGGAGACAACGTAACTGTTCAACGCTACAACTCGAGGTTCACCGTTTTTATCTAGAGCATGATAGACTCTTTCCGCAATTACCCTCAGCACATCAGCAGTTTCATGTCACTGCGTTGTTTGAATTCCGTTGTTAAGCAGGCTTCATGCGCGTTTGACTGATGAAGCACCGTTTGTGTGTATAATATATGAAGATATATTGATGCGTGGAGGCTGCTTTAACCACTGAAAAACAAACAATACAGTATACCAAAATTTCTTTTTCTCCATATATTGTATTCTGATATAGATTTAATAAAAGTGAAACATGTTAGATTGGTAACGTTTTTTCTAGTTGTTCTTTATTCTGTGATTCTGTCGGATCGAAATCCATATTTGATCTGCATCTGATCCCAATTCACACAAAGAGGGGGGGTTTCGGCTACGAATAGTTTTTCATTTTCTCTTTTTATTCGTTTGTTCCTCTTAGATATATAATCACTAAGTATCATACTTCATAGACGCTTGGACAATCATGTCTCGAAAGAGACATGACTGTCTGGGAAGAAGATTTTGTTGTAGTAGACTGGCTAATAATCAAGGCTATAGAATCCAATCTGTTATGCTATTTAACCTATAACTAGAGAAAGAAGCAATAGATTAATACCTTCACAAGTGTATTTGTGCGGAAGTGAATGCAACGAATTCAAGTGAAATTCGAACTCGTTTCGATCCGATATCTACTGCGCAACAATGTTCATACATATATATATATTATTGTTATTGAATTGGTTCATAAAAATATTATATCACTACACAAATATGTTAATGTTTAAAAACAATATTGTTCTTATTCAGGTGATATTTTAAAAGTAAATGGTGAAAATGATTCATTTAAGAAAATATAAGATGAATTCATGGTTATTCAGAAAATTAAGTAGGGGTGGCTGGATGAAGTGAAACAATATAATTGTGGGTGTATCAGTATTACTCAATCAAAAGTGAGAATTAGGTTCAACTATGAATTTGAACACTTAGGTCGCGTGGAGAACATAGCTGCTAATGTCAAAACACGACACTTTTTTTATTTTTTCTTGGTAAGATACATACTAGGAACATACATTATTCAAATGAGTAGACAATTTTTAATAGCAGGTTGGATTTTAGGTTTTTTAATTTTAATTTTATAATTCATTTGTTAAAAAGCCTGGATTGTTTAAGGTTTTTGTGCGGTGATCTATGCTGTTATAAACAATTTTAATTTTTAAAAAATCAATATTAAACTTTACTCTGTATTGAACACTATTTATAAAAGTAAATGCACGAACAGCAGGTTTTTAATCTGTCTGTTCTTTCACTGTTATATATATATATATACTAGCAGTAGAGTCCAGTGTTGCTCGGGTGTAATGAAAGCTTTAAAACTAATCCATGGTCCTGGAGCTCAGACTCTTTGGACGTTGGCACGAAAGCCCCAAAAGCAATAGTTGTTTCCAGTTAAAGCGCAACCGTAGACTGAAAGAAAAATCAATGGATGTAAGTCAAATTTTGATTTCCTGGTATCGATATCAAATAGGTGTTTTTCGTCGTAAACTGAATTTTGAAGGCTAAATAAGTCCTCTGAGTAAATGGTATCATGGCTGAGACTAAGAACTACAGTTATATCTACTTAGAGCCAAAACCGAAGCAAAAACTAAAATAAAAGGGCTGAAAAAAATAGATATACAGGCAGATAAACAGACACACAGACAAATATATTGCCTTTTATATATATATATTATCGATTTTCTGCACTATTGTAAGAACTGCAACCTTGAAGCTTCTGAATATCGTTTCTTATGTCTTTGTCTATGAGTGTATCAAATTTAATTAATTTCGGACCACTCCTTCTATAATTCGATTTTTTCGATTATCGATTTCCGATATTTATCGGGGTACCTCGACACAAAACCTAGCTAAAGCACTCGCAGACGCTTATAGTACAACTGTGTAAATTTTCAAGAAAATCGGTTCAGCCGTTTCGGAGTCTATAGGTAACGAACACACACAGACAAATTTCCATTTCTAAATAAGTTTATATATATGACACCAAATCGGTTGAGTTTCTATCCCGGCCAGAAGCAATCGGATGTGTCTAGCCACACTGATGAGCTGTGATACAGCGAAACGGGCTTATATGTGGATGACTAATATACTATGCTCTCATTACGATTGAGCACTCTGGAGAAGAAAATTTTTAAAACAGTTTCCACTTCGGCTATAATGCGTGACTCTTCAGAAATGAATTGAGTTCTCTCGGTGACTAATGTCCGTATACTCTGCTTACATACAAGACGTTAAAATTTCCCTTCTCTGACCCCATGCGCCGATCGCTTAGGGAGTAGCGACTCCGACTGACACCAAATCGGTTGAGTTTCGATCTCGGCCAGAAGCGAATGGATATGTCTAGCCGCACTAATGAGCTGTGATACAGCGAAACAGGCTTGTATGTGGATGACGTGTGTGTGTGTATATATATATATATATATATATATATATATATTAGTCATCCACATACAAGCCTGTTTCGCTGTAACTCAGCTCATCAGTGTGGGAGACTGCCGGGATCGAAACTCGACCGATTTGGTGTTGGACTGAGAAGGGAAATTTTAGTGTTTTATATATAAGCGGCGTATACACACGCCATTCACCGAAAGAACTCAGTTAATTGCTGACGAGTTATGCATATATCGCCGAAGTGATAACTGTTTTTTTTTTCCTCTCTAGAGTGCTCAATCGTAATGAGAGCATCATATTTGTCATCCACATACAAGCCTGTTTTGATGTATCACAGCTCATCAGCGTGGCTATTCATCCACTTGTCTATATCTATATATATATATATATATATATATATATATATATATATATCCAAGTGGATAAAAAATTTACAACGTTCAAAATATTAATTTAAATCGATGTTCAATATAAAATAGAGCTATGAATATTTAAATTATAGTTTAGTCAGTCAGTTAGTTAAGTGCCATACGTGATACACGCTTGGGCGATCATGTCTCGAAAGAGACATGACTGACTGGGCAGAAGATTATCCCGCAGTAGGTTGCCATTGCTTTCTGCGGTAGACTGGTTGCCGACCAAAGCTGTAGAACCCAATCTGTCCTGTTATTTAACCCATAACTGGAAGGAATAGACGGATTAATACCTTTCCCAAGGGTATTTGCGCGTAAGTGAATGCAATGAATTCGGCTGGAATTCGAACTCGGCTCCCCGATTTCTCGTTCCGAGCCGATATCCAATGCACCACAAAGCACATCCTACAAATTATCATGTACACTTTGTAGTAGATGATAATTTGTACATGTTCTAAACTATAATTTATAATATATAGATAGATAGATAGATATAAATTTGTTGGCGTTGCTACGATTTTCCTTGAAATTTATTTTAGGTGTTTCAAAAATTCTCGTACAGATGGAAATGTTAACATAAAACAAAATTATTAAACATGCAACTAGTTTCCACAAATTCCTTGTGCTATGCATCGTTTGTATATTTTATGTTTATTACTGTATCATCTATAATTGCATATGGATAATCATATTGAAACTGTTTTCGTACCGATTTTGCTGCCGTACTCTCTCTCCCCCTCTTTCTCTCTCCCTTTCTCTCTTTCCTTTTGTACATAGAAAGTTAACAAAATATGTCTCAATGGCGGCGGAATCAAATCTGTCTTTGAAGCCATAATTATGCTTTTGTATCTATTTTGAAAGACACTGCTACTCCGTCTTGCCTCCGGTCAAATCACACTAAAAACTACCGTCACCGAAGTTAAGTAACTATGAACCCAGTCTCTACTTAGATTGGGGATCGCTTTAGACCACTGGTTATTTTAAGTAACCTCCTCTAATAATTCGGCTTTACGTAACTCTCAAAATATCAGTAAGCTGTAAGAAACAATCATTCAGTCGCTTTCATTGTACATCTTTTCCGTACCTATTATAATAAATTCTACAGAAAAGTCAATAAATATAATTTTAATATTATTGGCTTTTCGTATAGAATATTAAGTGTCAATTATAGTGTTTGTGTCGCTATATGTGATTTGAGTTCAAAGTTGACTCTCTTCGGGCGTATAAACTTGTGACTTTTCATATCGAAACCTGTTTGTCTTTATGACGGCCGAAAATTTTGTGTGTATCTATATATATATATAGATAGATAAGTTGGCAGCAAACAGGTCAGAAAGTTCATATGTGTGCGTGTTTGCTTGTTGGTTTTTTCACATTCACTCGCTAAATATCTTCCGTTTTGGGAATTATTCACCTTTCGTTGGCCAGAAAAGTTTTCTTTTTTTTTTTTTTTACATTGACTTGCAAAATCTGATTTCGTCTACTTTCTTCAAAATTGTTATTTGCTATTTTGATTCAGTTTTACTAGTCATCAAATTATTGTTGTTGTCTTTGGGATACAGAAGTACATTTTCTTTTAATTTTTTTTTTAGCGCGTTTGAATTTAGTGCGTCTTTGGGTGTGTCTTCGTTTTTTCATGTTTTGTTGAGGGAAGGCTTGAATTTTTATAAATATTTCTTCCTGCATCATGAGCGTGTCATCATCAGCATTTTGGTAGATAGGTATTACTCTGGGCCACCTTAAATATAATGGATGTAATCTTGAAATCTGATCTACCAAACTCAAACGGAGATTCTGTCGTTCCAGTGTAGAATCGGTGCTAAAATATAGTGACAATGATTTGAATCTAACTAAAACTCCCAAGTTTGATGTAACCTACACACAGATACTGAGAGCTATACTTAATATCTCTTGAAGGCAACATCCAACTAAAGCACAGATCTATGGACCCATCCCTGATATTTCTACAATCTTACGCAAGCAGAATGTGCTTTGAAGGACAGTACTGTCAATCAAATCAAGAACTTGTGAGTGATCTACTGCTCTGGATACGTAGCCATGGCAAAAGTGACCTACAGTAACACAAAATGCCCCCCTAATGACCTGAGCTAGATGCAGGACCCTGGTGGTTGATGTGATAGACTGATGAATGCCCAAGATAGCTCGTGTGAATTACACGTTATCGGTGTAGTACATTCTTGAGATTGTTACATTCGGTTGGAGTACTTGATAGAGTTGGCCCTGTGCTATGTGTTGCTTTGAATTCTGTGATATTCAGTGAATGTTTCCAATTCCAATACAAGATATCTCTAGCAAATTATACAAACGATTGGCAACTATTTTGTTTCATAATTTGTACCGAGATTCTAAGCGTTGCATCAATTTAATCGCGTTGCCATTTTTCATATTTACTCCATATCACGCATTTTTTCGGTGCATTTCTGCTTTCTCCAAGATACAGTCAAATTTAATATTTTTTAGTCTTAATGAGATCTCTCTTTTACTACAACCAGTCAGTCAGTTAAGTGTCATACGTGATACACGCTTGGGCGATTATGTCTCGAAAGAGACATGACTGACTGGGCAGAAGATTATCCCGCAGTAGGTTGCCATTACTTTCTGCAATATACTGGTTGCTGACCAAGGCTAAAGAACCCAATCTGTCCTGCTATTTAACCCATAACTGGAAGGAAGAGACGGATTAATACCTTTCCCAAGGGTATTTGCGCGTAAGTGAATACAATGGATTCAACTGGAATTCGAATTTCTCACTCCTTTTTTTTCTAATAATGCCACCTAGTGTCACCCATTAGTAATCGCTTTTAACACTATTGAATATATAGATCAAATGTTGCTATTTTAAATTTTTGCAGAGGTAGATATCAGGGAAGCGAGCAAACGGTATGGTGTACCACAAACGGGAAACGCAAGAAAAACTCTGTTAGAGTAGAAGAGGTGATTACATTTAACTATTTTGACGGTAAAAGAGCGGGACCTAGATATCAATCTAGTCAGTTAAGTGCCATACGTGATACACGCTTTGGGCGATCATGCTTCCAAAGAGACATGATTGACTGGGCAGAACATTATCCTGCAGTAGGTTACCATTGCTTTCTGCGGTAGACTGGTTGCCAGCCAAGACTATAGAACCCAATCTGTTCTGTTATTTAACACATAACTGGAAGAAAGAAACGATTAATACCTTTCCCAATGGTATTTGAACGTAAGTGAATGCAACGAATTCAACTGGAATTCGAACTCGGCAATCCAATTTGTCATTCGGAGTTGATATCCACTATATCACCACGCACATCCATCTAATCAGTCAGTTAAGTGCCATACGTGATACACGCTTTAAGCAATCATGTCTCGAAAGAGACATTAGTGACTGGGCAGAAGATTATCCCGCAGAAGGTTGCTATTGCTTTCTGCAATAGACTGCTTGCCTGCCAAGGCTATAGAACCCAATCTGCCCTATTATTTAATCCACAACTGGAGTGAAGAGATGGATTAATACCTTTCCCAAGGGTATGCATCTGGTAGCATGAGTAAATACATTGGTAAGCAGAGAAAAAAAACCTCGCCAGAACAGTTGCCCTGAAAATACTTGTAGAAAAGACAGAAAAGCCACATCACGTCGATGAGAAACTGGTTGAAGATGAGCTGCTTTATCGGGATAGATTATATTGCAAATCCTCCTTTGGATTTTGCCGACAACAGATGAATAGCAAGAGTATCAGACCAGATATGGCAACAGTATTCAGTTCCAGTTCCAGCACTGGTTTTTCGATCATTGAATACTGAATTTTTCTTTTATATGAAAACTGCTAATATTACCCTTGGATAGGAGAACAGATGCTATACTTTAATCCCACCCAAAAACGAGAGAAGTGAAGAAAAATTTATCTAGAGTAGCAATGACTGCTCTGACAATGCATAGCGAATGTTTCTTTATAAGCAAAAGCTTATTACTATAACCATCTTTATTTACTTCACGTTTTGCTGGTCTTTAAGTAAACGTCGAAATACAAATACTAGTATTATTGACCTTAAAATTAATAACAGCCATCACATAGAAACTGAGAGTATGACCTTTATATATATATATATATATATATATATACACACACACACAATCATCACACTTTTACCTTCCCATGGCATCCGAATTTGACACCAGCAGAACTATTATCAAGAGAACGAAAAGAATTCCCACTTTCTTTATCTTCGCAGCCACCATCACAATAACTACCACCTAATCACTCAACTCAGCCAGGTTTTAACCGGCATCGTTTTCTGTAAATGTTTTTCCCTAGCGATGCTGGCCGAGCCAATGCAGAAGACGACTGCATTTATCAAATGGGCACATTCTGTTACCCTGCAAATTCCGACCGATTATGACATTCACAGACGATCCTTGCTGACACGGCCAACCTTCACACATTTCTATGCCCATACGACATAGCCCTTCACTGGCATCTCTGGAGGATATGTCATCAATACCTTCAGGCTCAATTGTCACGGTCAACACCGACACCCACAAAAACAAATCCCGACCACATCCACGCTCAGATGCCAAATATTTACACATATTTGTCAAAATCTTCTTCCCACTTTTTCCCAATTCTTCTTTCACTTTAAAAATTTTCAGCGCCATTTTCGGGAACCACTTTACTCTTCTTGAACGTTATTCATTAGCTAATTCTCTATTTTCTACTCGTTTTTTTTCTTGTCTGTTAGTCATCTTCGTCTCATCTACTTTTGATAATCTTTGTCTTTATTCCTCTCACAATTAATTAGCTCTAATTTGCCTCACTGCCACTCAGTTTTAATTCGCCTCGCTGCCACTCAGTTTTAATTCTCCTTGCTGCCACTCAGTTTTAATTCGCCTCACTGCCACTCAGTTTTAATTTGCCTCACTGCCACTCAGTTTTAATTTGCCTGACTGCCACTCAGTTTTAATTTGCCTCACTGCCACTCAGTTTTAATTCGCCTCACTGCCACTCAGTTTTAATTCGCCTCACTGCCACTCAGTTTTAATTCGCCTCACTGCCACTCAGTTTTAATTCGCCTCAACTGCCACTCAGTTTTAATTCGCCTCAACTGCCACTCAGTTTTAATTCGCCTCAACTGCCACTCAGTTTTAATTCGCCTCAACTGCCACTCAGTTTTAATTCGCCTCAACTGCCACTCAGTTTTAATTCGCCTCAACTGCCACTCAGTTTTAATTCGCCTCAACTGCCACTCAGTTTTAATTCGCCTCAACTGCCACTCAGTTTTAATTCGCCTCAACTGCCACTCAGTTTTAATTCGCCTCAACTGCCACTCAGTTTTAATTCGCCTCAACTGCCACTCAGTTTTAATTCGCCTCAACTGCCACTCAGTTTTAATTTACCTCACTGAATTGAATGAATTTTTTTACGGTTTATCAAACATTTTTGGGTTATTTAAAGCGGGAACATCTTTTAGATTCTATAAAGGTTTTTTTTTTATTTTGTTTTATTTAATTCTTGTGGATAAGAATGATTTTTCCGGATATGTATTATTTAATTAACCGATAAATTGTGGTATAGATTCTGACATTTCAAAATAGTATTTGCATGTAAGTGAATGCAACAACCACAGCTGGAATTCGAACTCGTTTCTCCGACTTCTCATTCCGATCTGTTGTCAATCCGGAATGCAATATTCGAATGTTTAACGTCCTTACTATTTGTTTTGACGAGTATAATTTATCAAATGTTTTAAATCCTTTATTTTCGGTGTTGACAGCGAATATCTGCAGAAAACCACATCTTAGATAAAGAGGGATAGCTGAAGTTTTATTTCATTATTTTATCTATAGCATATATTCTCAGTTAATGACTTTAATCAACATTAATATATTGATATGACTCTTCTATTTTAATCTTTCCAAATGAACATTCGGTATCTGTTAAATCAGATTTCTGGAAAATAATTCAACGCATTTTATCACTTCAGCTAGTATCTTACCCCCTCCACCACCCTTTGTCATTACAAAGTTAGTTTCGACAAAATATGGAATATTGTTGTCCTATCTGGGAATGGGTTGCTCAATTCTCACTGTTCAGCCTTGATACAGTTAGCAGTCGTTTATCCAGGAGTAAATGTATAGTCTTCACTCTGAAGCCTCTTTTTTCACAAATGCAATTTTATGCTATTTCCATGGCAAATGTTTAGATGACCTCCATTCTTGAGCTTCAGCTGACCAAACTTTTATGGCGCACCATGCTTTTTCCACAGAATTGAATCACACCTCATTTCCTTCATATTCTATTTGTAAGGTAGAATATTCACTTTGAAAATTTAGTCCCTAAGGAATAAACCGGATAGATAAGTCATGTATTATTCTAATTATTTTACTTCAAGCAAAGAAGCAAAGCTGATCCTGATAGATAATTAGAAAAACACTAATAAGCGAGAACAACAAAAGAACAGGAATTTAAAAGACAGAAAATAGCGACTGATATTTCATTTTTATTTAAAAAGTTAAAACCAGACTTGAAAGCAAGAAGCCAGTAGAGAGTTCCAGAAGAAATAAATACGAAAAGAAAAAAAAAACTGTTAGCAAATAACTTACGGTTAAATTTAGCCATTTCGACTGTAAAATGATGCCACCTTGCCACCCATCTAGAACTATGTTTAAATTCATAAAGTCTGAGTTCCATAGAGGAAGTGTGTTCAGAAAAATTACCATGAAGACATTTGTAGAAAAGGCACAAAGAAACTACATGGGAAAATAACTGAAGCCGACATGCAAGGTAAAGACCAATAACGTTGCAAATTCTTCTTTCTTATATTTAAAGAGCAGTAGACATTATGAGGTAGTAATATTCTAAGCATGGATGAATAATAGCCTTGTAAAAAAAATTAAAATGGATTCGGTCAAGAAATATTGTCTAGAACGACACGAAGAACCAACTTTACTCGCAGCAGACCTAACAGAATCCGTTTCAAGTAAAGAATAAACCGTTATATATCCTCCTTATACTCTTAATCTTCACCTACTGTTACTTCTTCTTTCACTCATCACACCTAATTTATCATGGTTATTTTAATTGTTAGCCGCTACATTGAGTGACTCCTAGTGTGGTCAACGTGAATATAAAAGAAATACTTGAAAACTTTACATTCGAACTATTGTTCTCACTTTTGTTATTGTGGTTATCACAACGATTCATTGAGCACAACGGACGAAACGCTGTAATAGCAAAAATAAAAATGTGAACAAAAGTCTGAATATAATGTAACTAGTGACCTCATTATCCTAGAAATTTTGGCAGAAACGAAATGAAATATTTGCATTGTTACCATTTCTTGTCGGGTTTTCCCTATCGCTTGTTCTTTCTCCTTGAACAGGCGCGAGTTTCTTAACTTCACCCGTCCTAATCTTTGTGTACTCCACCATTTTATTTATACAGCTACCTCCTCGAACCCAACAAAAAATGTATCCTATGACCCAGTTTCAAAGAATGCGCTCCCGAACTAACAATCTACAACGGACCAATTTTTCTTTAATGTTGGTGATACTGATAATGAAACATGATGATGATGATTATAAGGAGGTGAGGGTGTGAAGTCTGGTAACTTTAAAATGGCGCCAATTTTTATGATTGATGTGATTTTGAGTAAAGGAAAAAGAAACAGGCGTAGAGGAGGAAACAAGAAAAGTCAAATATATGAGAATAAAGTCACTTCCTTATAACTCTCTCTCATACGACTAATATATATATATATATATATATATATTAGTCATAGTAAGAACTAACGGAAAAAACAATCTACAGTTTGTAGGATTTACATTTCTAAAAGTGCTCGATACATGGTAGCGCGAGATATATATATATATTTTTTTTTTTTTTATTTATTGGTGTTATTTATAATATAAACATTTTCACAGATACACAAAAGCTGTCGTGTTTCGATACTATCAATAGTAACACATCAGGCAAGTTACAGTATAGATTTCGTAAATGATATATATATAAAGAGAGAGAAAGAAATTTAAAAACGAAATATTACTTTATCTAGAAATTAAGGAGGCAGTAGATGGAGTTCTAGTAGGTTAGACTCTATAAACCAATAAAAAGTTAGGTTTATCAACTCTCTCGAGAACATCTATTCCCACCTCAATTGACTGAGTAAGGTAATATTTCCTTTTTAAATTTATGTACAAATGTAACATTCACTACCTCTTACAAACATTAAATCAGCTGATGATGTATTATTGATCGTACCGAAACACGACAGTTCTTGTGTATTGGTAAAAAATATATTTTTATAAATGCCAACAATAATATATATATATATATATATATATATATATATATATATTGCAAAATACAGTATATCACCGTTATTACAAATTATCGCAGCCGCGCTATTTCAAAATTCTTGTTTGGTATCAAGTGACACCAAGCATTATCAAATCTATTCTGCTTATTCTGTAGACGTGATTTCGGCAATAGCCGTCTGAATAATTCAGATTTATCTCTATCTCGTTTTTGTGAAAGGCTATTTAGTAATGTTTCGATTGCTCTAATAACGAGTAAATCACTATTGTTCTTCAAGTAAACAGAGGCATAAGGAAAGGTGCTTTCCAATGTCTAAGCAACATATTAAGAGATAGAAAAAATCTTGTTACAAAAAATATAATATCAATCTTCTTATCTGACAGAGAATGCAGGAAAATTTCCTTTGAAATGAACGCATGACAAGAAGCAAAGGAGTAACCCTTTTGCAGATGGATGCTGAGAAGATCTTGGACGGGGTATGTAAGCAGTGAAATGGAATTTTGAAGAAAAATGAGAATACTTTTATTTAGAATCAGAAAGATGCATTTGAGATTTATTGAAAACATAATGGGGATATAGGACTTGGAGAATTTAACATTCTAACAAGACACATTGAAGGCAAATGTGGCACATAGCCGTATCGATTAAGCTACCGAATGAGCTGATATAAACAGATGGCAAACGGAAGTTACTTTACACCGATGAAATACAGAGGGAATATGGGTAGTTTTCTACAACAGAAGTGGCATTGCAGGTCCTAGCTGTGAAGACATGGCTCGGTACAACTAAGGAACGTAGTACGCCCGAATACTTTCATTAGAAGCAGACAGAACAGAAAGAGGTTTGCCACATCCCGCCTGAGAGAGAGAGAGAGAGAGAGATGTAAATAGATATGAACAGCCTGAGGTAGTTAGATGGGTAGATATGAACAGCCTGAGGTAGTTAGATGGGTAGATATGAACAGCCTGAGGTAGTTAGATGGGTAGATATGAACAGCCTGAGGTAGTTAGATGGGTAGATATGAACAGCCTGAGGTAGTTAGATGGGTAGATATGAACAGCCTGAGGTAGTTAGATGGGTAGATATGAACAGCCTGAGGTAGTTAGATGGGTAGATATGAACAGCCTGAGGTAGTTAGATGGGTAGATATGAACAGCCTGAGGTAGTTAGATGGGTAGATATGAACAGCCTGAGGTAGTTAGATGGGTAGATATGAACAGCCTGAGGTATTTAGATGGGTAGATATGAACAGCCTGAGGTAGTTAGATGGGTAGATATGAACAGCCTGAGGTAGTTAGATGGGTAGATATGAACAGCCTGAGGTAGTTAGATGGGTAGATATGAACAGCCTGAGGTAGTTAGATGGGTAGATATTTGCAAAGTGGAAAATAATTCGATACCAACAAGAACTAGGAAACACCTTTGGGCACTACTAAGGATGGAAAAGGAGCACTAAACATTTCCCGACCATATATGGCAACTGTAAACTATTTCCAGCTTGATCTAACTCTTGTAAAGGTAGGGGATAACACGACGAGTCCAGTAATTTACTGGGGAAGAACTGGAAGTCGATTTTACCATTTTAGCGATAGATTGGATATACGATTTCCAATTTGGGTCAGATGTTAATTTAGAACGCAAAAATTTCGCAAAGCACGATGTTTTCCCGAAGGAGACATCCGTTCATCGTGACTGCCGGTAGCTCGGGATCAGATCGACTATATATATATATATATATATATATATAATCATTTGGAAATGAGTTATGAAAAATGAGTAGTGAAAAATATCAACAGTTATAGAATATAAATGTATTGAACACTTTTTAATACGACTGTATACTGGCCTAATTTATTACCAAAAACTAACTAACTATATATATATATATATAAAGTGAATAGTTAAAAACAAAAATATGACTTATGGCTTTTTGTTAGTCGGAAAACTATTCAGCACCCCACAAAAGTATGCACATAAATGTGTGATTGTATGCACTAGAAACAAGATATTATCAAACAGTCTAATGATTGTTCTACAAATTCCTATAAGGAATGAGTTTGTTAAAGACATCGTCAAAAAGATAACGTTGGAATGCTATGCCAAATTACAAATAACTAACAATCTTTCCAGAAGAAAAGGCGAACAGAGTCGAAAATGATTCGACAACATCACCGATTAGCTGAGGCATCAGTTCGCTAGGACTTATATCCAAATAGTACTCAGATCTTTTCTGCTCTGATGATAATACCCGGTTAGCAGACAGCAGGTTTTAATCCGGTCCTCAATTTTAAACTTGCAATTTTCATTTGTAATAAATTATTTACGCAGGTACAGATATTATTTTTTATCCACAATTCGAATTATTCATCATATATTTCATGTCATAATTTATTTAAATGTTATCATCCGAAGTTTTCATATCAGTGTTCTTGACAAGCTCCAAAGGAGAGTCTGTAATGTGATAGGTACTGATCTGGCGACTCGACTGCAGCCACTTCCCCATCGTCGAAATGTGGCCTCCGTTTGTCTGTTCTATAAATACTTTCATGGCTTCTACTCGGACGAGCTTAAGTCACTGATGCCTCCTCAATAGGTGTTTACTCGTGCAACCATACTGGCAACTGGGTCCCACCCATTCACAGTCAGGTTAGCCAAATGCAGACGACAATTCTACTCCTGCAGCTTCTTCTCTCGCACTTCCCGCCTGTGGAACTCGCTCCCGTATTCTTGCTTTCCTGACGGCTACAACCTCCAGAAATTTAAATGCAAAGTTAATACTCATCTACTAACCACTTGACTCTAGCTCTTTCCCCAACCCTGTATAACCTTCCCTTTCTCTCCACCTATGTATCTGTCATCGTACCTGCTTTCTATTGTTACTTTCTAACTAGTTTGTACTCCTCAAACTTTTCTAATTAATCTTTTTACATTTATGTAACCCCCCTGCACATCAGTGGCGTTTCCGCCTTGCTCGGGGTGAAATGATATGAAAATATTAGAAATAATACACAAGAAATCTCGATTAAATTTTAAAATTATTGAGATTCAACACTCTTCAGCGTCTAACCAATATATTAATGTGGCTGAAACCATTTGATATTAATATATCACTTTTTATATTAAAAAGAAATTATCGAGGTTACTCGAAACTGACTACTAAATATATTCGCTTTTTTTTTGTCTTATATTTAAAATCATAAAAGACTACCAATAATAGAGCCTAGAAAAGAATACTTTCAAGTTTTGTTAGTTTTTCTTCGGCGTAAGCATCTGTACATCTCGTGACATACTATTGAAACGAAAATCTATTGTAATATCAGCGGAAAGAACGTCTATTCAAACGAGAAAGATAGTTTTCTCTCATCCAAAAGGTTAATTTCTTTGAGAATAAGACGTTTTTGGCATATACTACTGGAAATTCCATATACAGCTCTAGCCCCACGAGGGTCTAAAAATAAAGGCAATCTTCAACACTACAAATCCTGCCACCAAGTTTCCAAAGAGCTCACTGCAACTGGTAAAGCTGTTAATGACATTTTAAGGTGATATGGGCTGAGTGATTAATATTTCGCCATATTGGCCATTTGGGAATGGGTGTGCAGCCCGTATCACGATATCGAGAAAGTGTTAATCAGGGTGGAATGAAAAACAGAGGGAATGATAGTTCCGAGTGAGGGAAAGAAAGCAAGCATCAATGAATGGCTTGGATAGCTCTCTGTTTCTCTTCCGTGTCAAAGGTCAGCCTTTGAGCTAAGAACTAACCTAGTGCTTCCATACTTAGGCAAAATGCTATCTCGAAAATGGATGTATCTGTTTCCCTCACAGCCACTTAGACCTTTTCTGGTTCTACCCTAAGCTTAGTAATTATCAATTTCTTCGCGCAATAAAAGCTTAAAACACAGAAATAAAGTGCATAAAAAAGCTAAGAAAGAACGGCTATAAACATGAGAATAAGAGAAACATTGAAAAAGGATTGTGAAGTGGGTGGCTCCATTTATTGATGGATTTCTTACGCATTCAAGGAAAATATGTGAGGAAAACAATTATGAAACGAGAGAATAGCGGTGAATAAGGAAAACGGAATGAAGAGAAAAGGGTGGCAGTAAGTCGAAAGAAAAGACCGAAAAATTGAGATGGACAAACAAATGGAAGATCGAAATTGACAAAAAAGACACTAGAGAAAAAGGAAATGGGATTTGCTTATAGACAACAACGTTGTTTTCCTTGTGAAAGATGAGGGTTCAGTACACAAGGATAATGCAATGTCAACACACATTACATTAAAAGGATGTCTTTGCTGATGACGACCTGCGTCCATACTTGCAATGCAATGCTACTTTTCGCTTGCTTAGGTTGGAGAGACTGTCTGTCCCCTCTGGGATGACGTGAACAACAGCGAGCCGATGGGAAATGACAAGCGATCGAAAGATGTAAGGATCTAATTTGTCGCCACTTGCAGCTTTAGGATGTTTGAAAGACAATCTAAACACACACACACACACACACACACACAAAGAGGACTTATTTTGGTAGATTTAGGCTCATGTTTCATTTTCTTGTAGTTTACATAGCAGTTACATTGTCTTTTAATGAAATAATATTATTCAGTAAGTCGATTATTTTTTAGTCGATTTTTAAAAAACTGTCATCAAAGAAATTATGACTGGTCAGAAGATTATCCTGCAGTAGGTTGCCATTGCTTTCTCTGGTAGACTGGTCGCCAGCCAAAGCTATAGAACCCAATCCGTTCTATTATTTAACCCATAACTGAAGGAAAGAGACTGATTAGTACCTTTCCCCGGGGTATTTCTGCGTAAGTGAATGCAAGGAATTCAACTGGTATTCGAACTCGGCTCTCCGATTTGTCGTTCCGAGTTCATGTTCACTGCACCACAACGTACATTTGTGCGTAAGTGAATGCAACAAATTCAACTGGAATTCTTACTCGGCTCCCCTATTATCAATTAAATGGATGAATCTTCAAAATACTGCCACAAAGCAATTAACATTTTGTCGGTTTACCGAGAACTTAAGGCCGAATCGGTGTGAGTATAACAACAAATTTAAGCATGTTGGTCGGGTGCTGATGTTACTTTCCAAGTGATTCTTGATAAAACACAACAAAAGATATACAATATCATCGGCCTTGAACTGACATCACGGCTTAAGTCACTTTCTCACCGCCGTGACGAACACTCCCTTCACTTTTTCTATAAATAATTTAATGGTAACTGTTCTGATAAGATTCCTCTCCTTTAGTATCTAGCGTTTACGAATTTAAACGCAGTGATATATTGGCAGCTGAGTCTCATTTCAGTTGAAATTGCTATGCATAATCATTTCTAATCAGTTTTATACTAACAGTTTATTTTCTCGCTTGTGGAACTCTCTTCTAGTTTCTTGTCTCCCAGATATTTTTCTAGCTTCAAAACTTTAAATGCCATGACAATCATCATTTTCTGTATGCTTAAATCGTGTTCTTTTAGTATTCTCACAGCTCAATAAATTATCCTTGAGACTTGATGGTTTTTATTCCTTGTCGTAGAAAAAATTGAAACTGTGTAGAATAATATCGAAAATAGTATCAATGAATGAACAAAACATGTTTTTTGCAAAAACCAATAAAAACTTCTTATTTGGTACCAACACAGTTTTATCGTAATTTTATTAAAATTAAGAGAAAAGACCAAAGAATATCTTTATTATTAAATTATATTTTGATCATTTTTAGAACGTTCGAAATTTTGTTTAAAATCTTACTTCCCATGCGTCAACGGAAATATGTATAAAGAGCAATAAAAGAAAATTTAGTCTTTTTTGCGATTAAAAAAGGATTTAGACATTTTTTCAGAAATCATAAAATTATCAGAATTTAATGAAACTCTCAGAACTTATTCATAAATTAATTTAATTTAATTATTTTCGAACGAAATTTTTCTCTTTTAGAAAATTTATCAAAATATTTTTTACTTAATTTATGAAATTTCGAGAAAATAATTTTTGTTCCCCTTAATTTTTATATTAGGTATATTGTAGAATTCCATGGAGAAATTAGATAGTAATATTTGTTTATTTTATCTTTTGGTAAAAATGTGTACTCATTTATCGACAATGCCTTTAATTATAAAATAAAAATGCAAAAACGCATACAGTATTTAATCGGAAAAAAACATTTAATTGCTTTTATGAATAAAGCAAATTATTGGCAATGTTGTTTTAAGAAAAAAATAGATGAATAGGGAATTTTTACAAGGATTGTTTTCATTTTTTTATATTATAATAATTCATAAATTTTAAAATTTTCTAATTATCTGTATTAATTTATACCGGTTACGTGATATTGATATTTATAAAAAGTATAAATGGCAAAGTATACTACAATTTAAGGACGACATTTTAAAAATAATTTTGAATCTTTCGTGTTATATAAAAGTGCTGATTTTGTAAATACAAACGTTCATAAACGACATTAAAGGAAAATAAAATCGATTAGATCTTTTAAATGTAACTAAATTCAATAAAAATTAGATTATGGAGAATATTTTTCTTAAATTTTAAGCATACTGGGTAATTTAAAGTTATATACAGAAGGCGCTGACGTTAAATTCCTCAATTTTATACAAATATGACCCATCTAAAAGAAACAAAACAAAAAAATTCCCGTATGTCACTCACGAGACCAACAACCAAACAAAGCCGCTCCCTCTGTGTTGAAAAATGCATTTATGCGATATTTTAAATGAAAAGTAGTATTTGTTTAAAATTAGATTAATTAAAATTTAAACCTCAAATACGCCTTCCAATCAATTTTAATTAGTTTTGAAATACAGCAGAGTATTTTGCTTATTGGAAGTATCAAATATATTCATAAACTGATGTCCTCAAAGATGTTTTAATGGAAACAAATTGTTGGTTTGATCCAGTAACTTGACACAAATATTTGTGTTCAATACAGCAATTCTGATAAGAAATTTAGAGTTAAATGGTGATAACTAAGTTATGAGGAAGTGGAATGACTCATGGAATGAGAACAATCTACCCCAGTGATAGAAAAAAAGGTTTCAGTTAAAAATTTTAATAAAAATAAAATTTGAATTATTTTTAGTTGCAATATTTTTAATAAGAAGTTTGTTTTTTTTTTCTTACTTGACTAGAATTTTTTCTCCTGTGCTTTTCCAGGTTTAATGTAATCTTAAGAATATTACTTTTCATGCGCGCATTTTTCCGTTTAATAATAAATGTAATCTATTTAAAACTGAAGTGGAATATTCAAGAAAGATTTGTACTTTTAAAAATCTCATTTGAAGTCTTAATTATCGTGTTTCTATGGAGGTAATTACTTTTTTATTGTCTAGGTGAATGAGGCTCAGAGAAGAATGAGTGCTTAATATATTTATTCAGCACAGTCGCAGGTGCTAATAGATACATACAAGAAACACAGAACAATAAATTACAAACAATTAACAAGACAAAACTTACCAGCAAAAGAAAGGTGGGGTCTAAATGCTAAATGGCCGACGAAGTAAATCAGTCCGAATATTAATCTGCTTGTTGTCTTATATAGCAAGAAACAGACAAACATGTATATATAAAAATATATTAATATTTTTATTAACGAACGCTGGACCGTGTCGCCTAGTGGACAGAGAGTTGAGGGAGCGCTTCCAGGGGCTGACGTGGGGTTCGACGTGAGTGTAGCCTCTCTGCTTAGCTCGTCTAGCTTCTTCTTCGACTTCTCGAGACTTGTCTGTCGAGACTGACTTCTTCGACTTCTCTGTTTCGACTTCTGACTTCGACTGTGACTCGACTTCTCTTCTACTGTCGAGGCTGGAGACTCGTCTAAACTGATTCCCCAAGACTGTGTTTTACGCAGTCTTATATATCTTCCAAAACCGGAAATTGTTTCTTCCGGTTTTTTCTTGATCACGCGACGCCTACGTAAATTCTCAGAGACACCTGTTCTGTCTGCCTCTTGTGGCCATTTCCGCTACTACCGGAAATAAGGTCAAACAACCATCCGTTCCTTTCAACGGCCGGAAAACGCCCCCGCTTGTATCAGCTTCCTTCTTCGGGTGGGGCCAGATTATTATATTACAGTTGCAGAAAACGACACTTTAAATTCTAACTCGTAAACTATTTCAAGGTTATGAGCTAGTCGATCTATTAGATTGCTGAATAGGTGCTAGCTACAGTACAACATTACTTTTTATGCATTGTATATATGATACTAGGACGTGCATTGTGGTGCAGTGAATATGAACTCGGAACGACAAATCGGAGAGCCGAGTTCGAATACCAGTTTAATTCTATGCATTCACTTACGCACAAATACCCCTGGGGAAAGGTACTAATCCGACTCTTTCCTCCAGTTATGGATTAGATAATAGGATAGTTTGGGTTCTATAGCCTTGACTACCGCAGAAAGAAATGGCAACCTACTGCGGGATAATCTTCTGCCCAGTCAGTCATGTCTCTTTCGAGACATGATTGTCCAAAGCGTGTATCACGTATGTCACTTAACTAATATATGATACTGGATAAGCGCGAAGCGTAGTGGTAGCGGCGCGGCTAGTGGTATTGGCATGCTGGTAAGTATCCATCGTTTTCTTCGGCGTGAAGTTTATAGCAAGTGAGACCAGGATCTTATGATTTGGCTGGCAATCCTTCTAAGAGGACACTTCTTATTTCAAAACCAGTTAGGTTTTGAGCTATCAACCCCGATGCATAAAATCTACATGCTACAGGATCCGTATCAGCATTGGCAGCCATAGTGTGGCTGCGCCCTGATTCTCCACTTTGGAGGACTTGCAAATATGTTTCAGTTTAGCTTAAGAATTTAAAATTATCTAGTCAATATATTTATTTTAGACAAAAATAAAATACATTATTTTTTAACGACAATGACTTAATCGTTCAAAACAAGAACATTTGTCAAAAAGAAACCCCAAATATATGAAGGCTATCCTATAAATTATTTATATTCATAGGATGTTAATATTCTTATTGTCTCGAATAGAGCCTTTTTTTTTTTTTTTTTGTAAATATGCCTCTGATTAGTAGAAGCTAATGGCAGCCGTTTGTACAATTCCGAGCTGTCTTCCCCAATTCTGTCTATCTTTGTGTTCGGTGCGTTCGCTCATTCTGTGGACAACTATCTCGTCTCCATCGCCTCAATAGCAAACTTTATAAATCTGCCGTTAAGATGATGCATTTATATAATAATAATAATAATAATAATAATGTCTAATAAGTTGTAGTAAGGAATTCTACTGAATCTTACTTGTTATCCCCAAAAAGTTTTAATTCATAAAGTAGCCATAAAAATAAGGAAATTAGAAACAGAACGTTTGGAAGGTATTAAAATGATCGAAAAAAATCCCAGTAAATTCAAGAGAATTCGAAAGGTTCTAGAAATATGCAAATTCGGTGTTAGCCCCTATAAAAATAGATTTGGGACAGAAAGCAGTTAGTTGTTAACAGGATATGCTGACATTATCAACTCCGGCTTTGATCAAGGATTTATATCCAGCCGAATGAATCTCATAGAAAAGTCGTCGACTGACTAAAACCTGAAAGAGAACCTCATGGAACTATATAGCTAAATACATATTTTTGACTCCTTTATTAACCAAACTAATAATTATTTTTATATACTCATTGAACGATTTCCAAAACGTATAACACTTATCGTCTTCGCCACTTAATTGGGTAAAGATATTTGACACATTACCTTCCCCTTCCCTCCTCGTAACGCCTGCCAGTAGAAAACTCTACGTTCTGTTTTTCTTGTTGAATGCAAAAAAACTGTATATTTGAAAATATTTTTATTTAATGTTTTGGTAAATTAACTATTTGTCTGTGATTTTTATCTCTGAGTTTTGGTCAATCATTTTTTTCTTTTGTTACACTTAACACGGAATACTGCTTAAAATGATGAATCAGTTAGTATGTAACCTGACTTAGAGTTTTTAGTTGAATTTCAATCTGACATTTTTACTGTATCATGGGATCAGCTGCCCGCTTTCTTGAAGACCGGACATACAATTACCCTCTTCTATATGCTTAGATTTCTTCAAGCAACGTTTAATTTTTTTTTCTAGAATCGATGATAATTCTGGGTTGATATTCTTAAAGGCAAGTACTGGAATTTTATCCGAGCAGGTGGCTATTTATGGGGTGAGATTTTTTATAAGTCTAGAGACTTCTTTTAATTGAATATATTAGTGAGATTTGTTTCACTGATACATGGAAGGTTGGGTGACAGCCTTTGTCACCTAACGTTTAGTTTGAGGCAAAGATCGAGGCGAAAAGTTTCACTTTGGCTTTCGCAGAGGATATAACCTCGGGGCATTTATTACAATAGGTACAGACGCTTTACCTTTGTTCATAATTTGGTTGGTGGTCTTCCTGAAATTGAGAGATCAAACTTGTTTCTTTTTTACCCTGGCCTGGACAGTTCGCGGGCAGCTGCACTTTGCGTTTTTTAGAACTCTGTTTCAGTCATTTAGGATGGTTCTTAAAAAAAGTATGGACCAGACAACACTGTTCGTGGGTTGGATTTTGAAGTAGTTGCTCCGGTGAGATATTGCTGCAGTGCATTCAGAGGTGAAGCAAGACTGACTGCTTGGGTTTTGCTTAAATCTTTCGTATAAAACACTCCATTGCAGAAAGAATCCATTCGGAGATGAGGGCAACAGTTTTAGAGGACGATTGTCGAGGAACTTACGTCACATAGATCCGAAAGCTGTCACAGTCAACCTTCATAAAGCGAAAAAACGTTGCCATAGTATTTATTATCTCCCTTGTTAAGTTAAGTGACTGTTATGAGAGAGGTTTTAGTAAACTTCTTTAATATGAAATGTGTTAATCCTTAATGTGCGTTGTGGTGCAATGGATATTGACTCGGAACGACAAATCGGGGAACCGAGTCCGAATTACAGTTAAATTCCTTGCATTCACTTACGCACAAATACCATTGGAAAAAGTATTAATCCGTCTCTTCCCTACAGTTATGGATTAAATAATAGGACAGATTGGGTTCTATAGCCTTGGCTGGCAACCGGTCTACCGCTGACATCAATGGCAACCTACTGCGGGATAACCTTCTGGTCAGTCAGTCATGTCTCTTTCTAGACAGGAACGCCCAAAGCGTGTATCACGTATAACACTTAACTGACTAATCCTTAATGAAAGTGCTTTCATATATCTTCCTAAATGCCTGTGACTATGCCATCGCATTTTCCTCCTATCTCATTCTGAAACGCAATCACAGTTACATTTAGAATGATATATCTTATGGTTGCTGTTACTTTTATTTCACAAGCCTGACACATTTGAGTTATTCTAAACATTGTGATCTTATATTTGGTTTTTTTTTTTCTGTTTATTTTAGGAACGAATCTGTTATTTCCCAATATGGGTTCTGCATCGGGTAAGTTTCAAACTTTCCTATTTCTTTATTTTCTATGCTTATCTTTTTCTTTTTTTTTTAATTAATTTTAGTTCTTCACTTTCAATGTTGTCACTTTGCTTTATGTCTGTTTTCTCATTATATTCCATTGTTTAATATGACTTTTTCTCTTGTTATTATTGTTGCTGTTTTCATTAAGCTCTGTCAATTATTTCTGCTGTTTTCGCATTTAGTTGCATCAGTGACTCTACAGTGCTAAGCAGATTGGATGACACTAAAAGATTTTTCATATTCCTGAATACTGCACAATATGTGAAAGTTGACAACACATTAAAATGAACTCGGCGTCGGCTTATATGCTTATATACACAGAACTTTCAAATACATAAGAACACTTATTCTTCACATATAATATTGGTCATAATGATTTGAAAAATGAGTGTTATATATTGTTAGTAATGAAGAATTTCAAGATAGTAACAAATAAGTATATATTTGAGTTTTCATTATATATATATATATATATATATATATTACGGAAATTAACAAAGATTAAGGAAACTTGGTTATAAACAACCGACAATTTGAAATAATTTGTTTGAACGTTATTTTTTATCGATACTCGTATTTAAGTAGATATTCTGTTTTTAATTAAACAGTATTATATTTTTTATATCTACTGGCCTGATTATTTACGATAAATTTTTATTACGAAAATGTGGATAGGTTTCGCAGGTTCGAATCCTGCCGAATGACACATATTTTGGTAATAAAAATGTATCGTAAATAATCAGGCCAGTAGATATAAAAAATATAATACTGTTTAATTAAAAACAGAATATCTACTTAAATACGAGTATCGATAAAATTAATGTTCAAACAAATCATTTCAAATATATATATATATATATATATATATACATATTACTGAAAACAAGATGAATCATGTCATACCACTGTAGGAATATGGAAGATGATTATTTCTTTATTGAAAATAATTTTAAGTGGATCACATGACAGCTGCTTATTGACGTAACTTCTTACCTGAGGGGTCAGTCATTCAGTCGGTTTACAGTAACCAAACCGAGAGGTAATTTTCCTTACCCGGGCCACTCACTGCTAAATCTGCCATCTCCGGCAGCTTGCAAGTCCATGTTGCTGTTTCCGCTTGGGAATATATATTTCTCAGATATAGAAAGGATCTCTGACTATGCAGTCCTCAATTTTAGAAAACCCAAGACTCGCCGTTTCCCATTCGCAGAATATGTATTTGCCTGTGACATAATAGATGAATCTGGCCCGTTTGAATATAAAACATGGCTTTTCCAGAAACACAGAATATTCTCCATATTATATGTATGACCTATCCTTTTTGTTTCTTCTTACATCCTGCTCACTGTGTAAACATGTGAACACGTGTAAAAATGTACATATAGTTTGGTGTATGTCTTAGTGGTATAAGAGTCTCTCTGAGAACAAAGCATAGTTGTCATTTCCTTTTCTTTCATCTACTCTGTTTCGTCTATGAAGTATGATTTTATTATGCCACTGATATGATAATACCCATCATGGGCAAAATATAAATGGATAAATTAACCTTTCTATCAAAGCTCTCGCCTGTTATGTCAACAAGGGTATATTGATTGCTTAATAGGCGATAGAAGATCACTGATCACACAGTACTCTATGTTCGAGGACATAAAGACGGGTAAATTACGAATTTCAGATGAGTTTTGAAGTGTAAAATAATATCAAGAAGCTCAAGTTTTGCAAGTAGAAAATTTTCTTCGTTAAAATTTCTGAAAGATCACGAACCTTAAACTTACTTGCTCTATTTTCTCAAGCCCATATAACGCTTGGTTGTTTCGAATGTGTTCTTTGAGTCATTTGTATATGCTACTCTACGTATCGTTTTATTATTTTTTTTTTTTGTTTTCAATATACTATTGATATATTCATCTGATAATAATCAGCCTAAAAGTCTTTCCGGAGAAGAATATTAATGAAAAATCAAATATTTATCCGTTAATTACAACAATCTTGTTATATACACACAAAAATTCACGTAAATATAAGCTTAAGTTAATCCGGATTTGTTATTCTAAATAGGATAATTTGCTTACCTTGAAAATTCATTTTCTTTACTTAAATTTGGTGCATGTAGATAATAAGGAATTATAGAATCCAGGAAAAACTCCATATTTCATGAAAACAATGTTTAATTCTTCGAAGTGTAATTTTCGTATGTATTTATCAATGTTGTATAACCAGAGATATATAAGCATATTGAAATATATATTAAACATGGCGTTTATAGGTAGCAATTATTCATTTAAATATGATTTATTAAACAGAACGAACAAGTATTTTCTGTTGATCGTATTGATCAGATCCATCAAATGTAGCTCTACATTCACCAGTAGATCTCTTTTCATACACTTTTCCCTTCCATACACTTGCTTCCCCGACAGATACAATCTCCAGGAATTTAAATGTAAGGTCAATAAACACATCCTAACGCACTAACTCGCACCCATTCTCTCAAACAATCTTCCTATCTACTCAACCCTCATCCTCAGTATCCTTACCCGTCTATCACCCTCCTTCTGACATTTCCTATATCTAATCACTCTTTCACGTAAATTTCCTCTATGTAACCCCCGAACCACTCTTTCTCATCACTTTCCCCTATGTAACCCCCTAACCACTCTTTCTCATCACTTTCCCCTATGTAACCCCCTAACCACTCTTTCTCATCACTTTCCCCTATGTAACCCCCTAACCACTCTTTCGCATCACTTTCCCCTATGTAACCCCCTAACCACTCTTTCGCATCACTTTCCCCTATGTAACCCCCTAACTACTCTTTCGCATCACTTTCCCCTATGTAACCCCCTAACCACTCTTTTTCATCACTTTCCTCCTATGTAACCCTCTGCGCAACAGTGGCAGTGAAATGTCTTGCTTGGGGTGAAATAATTAAAAAAATTAAAAATTAAAAAATCATAGAAAGTGGTAATTTTGTTATTTTCGTCCATTTAACAATTATTCCCTTAGTATTTTGGTTGTGTGTCTACACTCAAAGCACAATCTCAAACATACAGTAAATTAACTATATTCAAAGAAAGTTCCTGCAATCTAATTAAGTGGTGACTTATTAATTAAACATGATGTTAATTGAGGCGTTAAAATGATGCTAAAATGGTTGAAATCCCTTAACCTCGATTTAGAGCTTTTAAATGGTGTATCAAATATCGACTAGAGATGTTTTTCTCGCTTACTGTAGAAATATGATTTGTTCCAGGGATCAATTTGTCAAATTTATAGCTCATGAGATTTGTACATACAATAAGGTAGAATAGTTTTAAGTGTCGTAACATATTCCTGTTTACACACTTATATGCACACAAACACACGCATAAATATGAATTATTATAAATGTTATTTTTAGTGTGTACACGTGTTTGAGTTGCTTTGTTTTGTGTTTTCTTGAATAGTATAATTAATAGCAACTGGCTTTAAGAGAGAAATCCTACTAAAGAAAAGGTGTACCTCCGCTGGAATCGAACCTACATTACCCTTTTTTTCCTATTAAGGAAACCACTTTTTGACCACTACCGATATGGTCACTTAGACCAGTCAAGCCGAGCAAGGTTTCAATTATCTTTTTAAGGAAAGCAGATTTTTCGTTGGGAATTAGACGAATCTACATCTACTAGCTTCAGTTTCGTATGTGAAAAGTAAACAATTGTAAAAAGTGATTTTTTATCCGACATTATTTATTATTAATATAGTCGTTATTTTAGTTAGTAAAGGTGTTTGGTTCCTATCCTCCCTTTTTAATTTATAAAGCAGTAAAATTAATAACAAAATTTTAAAAAATGCTGACTCAGATTGATAAAACCTACTATAAAAATGTTTTTTTCGCGAACAAGAATTGAACCTGCATCCTATTACCCATAAAAAAAATCTACTTTTAGCCAAAGCGCTCCTCTAATATGTGCGTGTGTGTGTAAAAAGAATGAGAGGAATTCTATATTTTCAATTAACATTTCCCGCGCATTAATTATCCGGAGCTAGCTACAGAAATAATTTACTAATCTGGGGCTATTGTCGTCTTTTGAAACTCTCAATTTAAAATATTATAAATAAACTCATTTAATTCTTAATTTTCTTATTATATATTTTCTTCATCATACTTCTTAAATTTTATAAAATGAATCAAAATGAACAATACAAAAAAAAAATACGAATATTAAAAAATGAAATTTGTGAGCTTCAAAAATTAACATATGCAAAATTTCGTTGTCATTTCAGTTAAGAAATGAACCTATTTGTACGTAACCCAAATATTACAAGTAAATATGGACCTAATAATTAAGAGACAAGCTAGTGACTAATCATGCAAACAAAACCTGCTAAATACTAAAGAATCACATTTTATGGGGTTTTTTAATGTCTTGCATTATAAATGGATAGTTAATTATTGCCCCAAACCGAAAAATCAATAATGATATTCTCAGAAATACAGAAAAATACTGATATTTAGATATATCAAAAGTGATGTCAAGTTAAGTGAATGTTATCGAAATTGTAAATATCCTTGATGAGAACAAATCTTCTCTTTGCCACAGAGGTGGATGGCCCTGTTATTATTTCTGCTAATACATGATACACACTAAGGTGATCATATCTATTTCAGTTTATTATTGCCTAGGCAGAATATTTTTCTCCAGAAGGTTGCTGTTTTGTTCTGTGATAGACCAGTTACCAATCAAGGCTATAGGAATCCGTTATTAAACCCATAGCTGGGGAGTAAAATAGATAGAATCATACCTTTCCCAAGCGTATTTGCACGAAAGTGAGAAAGCAATGTTAAAGATTTATCTTTTAAAGTAATAGTTTTCACACTATTTATATTATTTGAACTGTTGTCCTCGTCATTACTGACATGTTTACAACGTTTCGGTCGTTGTACGTTTCGGCCTTCTCAAGGTGCTAGGAATTTTGAACCGAATTTTTGCTACAATATCTCGGATATGTCATTCGTATTCCATGTGCGATGCCACTTCCGGTAGCCATATAGTTATCACCCGTTAAATTAACTCTTCTAAGTTTTTCGTATACCACTGTAGCCTGGAATTGAACTCAGAACTCTTTGGGTTAGGTCACTGGAACTAACCAACGTCTATATCCAAGGAGCCATGTGTCCTTGAGGTCGGAACGTGCAACGGCCGAAATGTCATAAACATGGCAGTAAAGATAAAGACAACAGTCCGAATAATATAAATCGTGTAAATACTACCTCGTCTCAGATGTATCGACAAATACCAATAGTTTTCAGTATAATGATATCTATTTCAATAATGGTTCACGATACATACAGTTTGTATTTCAAAGAATGTCAAATTTATATATAAAAAAGCGCTACGAGAGTGAAGTTGAACACAAATGCTGCTGTCAGTGATCAGAATATTTACAGTGCATCATTCAGAGGTTAGAAATCGCCGAAGAATAGAAAAATATATTTTGAAACTCAGTGAAAATTACTAATCTTAGAGTAGGTAACAAAAAATTATCATGGAGGACTTAAATGTAAAAGTTGAAAGTGAATAAGATACTGAAATGGCTTTCAAGACGGACGTAGATCACGCAACGAGCACCGAGGAAAATCGGTTTATTTTTGCAAAATGAATGACAAAGCAATAACTAAGACATTATAAGAAGAACATCAAAAACTAAATAGACTACATTATATCAACAAACGATTTGTACAATGTAACTTACCCAATCGCACATTCCGCAATTAAATCAACAACATTAAAAAAATATAAAGGAGCCAAAAACAACGCTTAAATTGCAAGAGAGCAAACTGTACACTTATTTCAATTCCAAACAAACATTTACATGAAATTAAGTACAATTACGAATCGTTGGACAATGTCAGGGCCCAAATTGGGTCACCATAAAGAATGCACTCAAGGTACCATCAGAAATCATTTCTAAGGAAATAAATTAAAGTGTGACAGCGAGAAATGCTATCGAATACATGAGGTTAAACGAAAACACCAAGAATAAATAAAAGTAAGGAAAAAAAAAGAAATGACATACAAAGAAATACGCCATAATTGATAAACAGCAGAATACAAATATAAGATGTATACATGGAAAACTTTGAAGAAAACGTGTAATTAATTGTATAAAATTTAAAAGAAAATCATATCAAGAAATTACTACACAGATTCAATGAATGTACGGGGACAGATCAAATTAATAAAAGCAAGGAAGGTCTAGTGATACGAAACTGTAAACTGAGGTCACCCCGGCCCAAGATGAAAGCCAAATCATGATCAGATGTTGTAATAGATATGCTGAAAGATTTAAATGATTTCCGGATTAATACGTGTTACTTGATAAATGCCCTGGTGAAACATAAATGTCAGTTAAATGTTCCTGTCACATCCAAAGAAACCATGAACAAATAAAGGCAAACAATGGGTTTAATAAGTCATATATAAACTAATCATATAAAATAATAAATAGTAAAATGAGTCAAACACATTGAGGTTTTAATCATGACAGTAGAAAAGGTAATATAATTTTCATGGACTAAATTTATCCAAGTGAGCAATACATATTTAGAAAGAGCTGTATTTTTATCATACATGCATCTTTAAAATATTAGGAAAACTTCATTTACACGAAAAGGATATTCAGATATTCGAAAGAATATTAACTGTCCATATTCATTATTATTCTAGTATATCCTTATCAAATAAGTTGATCTGCTAACCCTTTCTATTCAATTGACAAAAACGGCTGAAACATTTGGCTTAATACACCCTTCTTGTCACAGCTGATAATTTGGCAGAATGCAGTCGAGACGTGAACACAATTTGAAAGCTTCCTATACAATAAAGATTTCTGTTGACAGAGATGAGAATAAAAAATTATCAAAAATTCTCCACACAATGTCTTCCCCACTGTAACTTGATTGTTCTCCAAAGAGAAGGATAACCTCAGAGACAATCATTTTCAAAACAATGAGAAAACGGATATGCAAACTTTCAGTGTCGATAAATTCTATGAAGCCTTCCCGAAGTGGCTGGAGTGCTACAACAAAGTTAATGAAACAAATGATAAGACTTTAAACGAGGTTAGAATTTTGTAATGTTTGGAAAATTAGTAAACTGCCCTGACCAGGCTCAACGTTGCTTAACTTCGGTGATCGAGCGAGAACCGGTGATATGACTGTAAGATATATATATATATATATATATATATATATATGATAAACAACCCTTGATGGTTTTTTAATGAACACCAGTAGAAAAACATCTGATTGTTATGTATTTTCGTGCTACCACTGAAAGTCATAACATTGAAAATTTAACTTTACAAGGCTCAGGGAGTGGTTTTGGGTGTTTGTTAAATACTTTTCTACCAATGAGGATAAATCTGACATACGAGGGGATTTTGTGAATATCTGAGACTTCTTGAATAGAACAACTTCCATGTGCTTTTCATTCATAATGACCGTTATTATCCACTATGGCGACTTACAGCGAGTTTTTCAACCTTAAGAATTCAGATTTTGAACACAAAGGTCTTGAAATAAAAGAAGGTGGAAGCTGTACATTAAAAGTAACATTATGGAGAAATTATCGTGTTGTATATATATATATATATATATATATATATATATATTATAAATTATATTTTAGAACATGTACATAACTTCTCTATATATAATCGCTACGAAGGCGCGTCCGTTTCTGCATCGGAGTACCGATGATTCGTCAGGCGATGTGGTACTGGTAATCCTTTTCATTTTTATTTTTTCGTTTTGTTAGGTGTATTGGCTGGGGGGCTTTGATATTGTGATATTTCGTTGACAGTTGCAATTTTTTGTTGAGAGTGTTAGTGTGTGTTGGTGGGTGTTAGCAAGATAATGTAGTCAGTCTGTGACCGTTGGAATTTATTAGTTGGTGCGGATATTTTTTTTTTGTTTATTTTTATTTTTGCAGAGTCTTTGCAATCGGTGTAAGTTTGCATGTTTAATCTTAATATTGGATTTAGGCGATGTGTTTTTTGTCTTACATTTTTAATTTTTGATTTTTTATATCATCGTTTGGGAATCGATTTCTCCATTCAATTTTTAATTTTAAGTCTTTGATTTTTAATTAGATCATTTTTTGGAAATCATTTTCACTATTAAATTTGTAAGTTTTAATGTTCTATTCTCATACAAATTTCAATTCTCATATCTAGTCTAGAGATGATTCGATTTATTATGGTTATGGTTATTAACCTTACTGTAATTATATTTATGGTTATAAATCTTACTCTAATTATGGTTATGGTTATTAACCTCACTCTAATTATGGTTATGGTTATTGGCCTTACTCTAATTATGGTTATTGACCTTCCTAATTATGGTCTTTAACCTTACTTCATAATTAATATTGATCAACATCATTTGTGGTTATTAACCTTACTTCATTAGTTAAAACTAATAATGGTTCTACACCTTATTTTAATTCTTAACGTCCATTTTTATATCTATTCAATATATAATTCATCTTATTTTTGGTTAGGGTTATTAACATTAATTGATCCTATTCTAATATTGATTATTAACCTTACTCTAATTATGGTTATTAACTTTACTAATTTTAGCTATTAAAACTTACTTTCTAATTAATCTTAAGTAATACCGATTATGGTTACCAACCATACTCTTTTAGTCAATAAAGATTACTGGCCTCTCTGCAAAAGCGTGCTCAGCAGGAACAACACTTCAATAACCCCACTAATCAATGAATTTGAAGTTCTCACCTCCCCAGCCGACAAGGCTGAATGCTTTGCCCGTAGATTCCCAACCAATTCGACACTGGACTCGTTAGAAATTCCTACACCAGACTTCCCACCCAGAACTAAGGCTCAACTAAATAACGTCCACATAACACCCTCGCTGGTCGCCAAGATAATTGCACAACTTGACCCACACAAAGCGAGTGGCGGTGACGGAATCCCAGTCATAGTACTGAAGAAATGTGCCCCAGAACTCTCCTCTGTCCTCTCTAAACTCTATAACCTCTGCCTATCTGCTTCCTGCTTTCCTGCCTGTTGGAAGTCCTCTTGCGTAGTTCCTATATTTAAGAATTCTGGCGAACACTCCGACCCCGCCAATTACCGTCCTATTAGTCTCCTTCCAATCTTTGGCAAAGTTTTCGAAGCCATTATCAACGCCGAGGTGATTCAGCATCTTATGGCCAACGGGCTTCTCTCTGACAAACAGTACGGGTTTCGCTTCACCAGGTCTACTGCTGATATGCTAACGACCATTACCGAGTACATATACCAGGCACTCGACAAGAATGGTGAAGCCCGAACCGTTGCCTTGGATATCTCCAAAGCATTCGACAGGGTCTGGCATGCTGGCCTCTTGTGCAAACTGCGGAGCTATGGGATAACTGGACATCTGTTTGACCTCATCCAGTCTTTCCTCTCTAACCGCACATTGAAGGTGGTATTAAATGGGCATGCCTCCCAAAACTACCATACGAACGCGGGCGTCCCTCAAGGTTCCATCCTAGGTCCCACGCTCTTTCTGATCTACATTAATGATCTCCCCGACACCATTAGATCCCAATTTGGCATGTATGCCGACGACACAACAATCTACTCTCGCATCGATCAGAAACCAGGTCTGGACGACAAAGTGAACCTCGCTGCCGTACTTGAAAGGGACCTCCAATCCGTAATGGCCTGGGGTAGGATTTATTTATTTGTAAAAAGTACAAATTATGGCACAAGGCCGAAAATGGGGAGGGTGAACAAAACTTGGGATGGTCTTCAGTTACTCTATCCTATACCTAGCTAATCAGATTCACGACCCATACATACGTTACAATGATACTCATTCACCATAAAAATTTGTCCATCAACACTCATACTTATCATGCACCAAAATACCGCAAAACATACCGGGGACCTACAAAACGCCCCAAATGTACATAAAAATTTGTGTTTTTACAATATTTACAATATTTTACAAAAATATATTTAAAAATTTGTACATGAAATGACATGGTGGGAAGCGGGTATGAAGAAACAAAAATCCCCAAAACAAAAAACAATTTCAACAAAATGATATATATACATGGGTTAGTAAGACCCAAACACACCCTCATAAATAAAGAGGCCGCTGTATTCTGCCTTAAAACGGACAGAATCAAGAAGCTCTCTTTCTAAGGGGAATGGAGAAGCCGGGTACAAAATAAATGGGACTGGAGAATATATAAGGCTGACCCAGCCGAGAATAAAAACGGGATAAAATAACAATGGACAATGGGGATCTCGAACTGGATCATAACAAAAGCAGTGGAGCCGGGAACAGGCCAGGACAAACACATTCACTCACATTAACTAGATACACAAAAGAATTCTTACCTTAACCGCGGGAGGGGTTCCAAAGGAATCCACCCCGATGCGACTAGCAGATCTAAAAGAGAAAATCAACGCTAGCCCCGGTCACACGAACCAGGCTCGCTGCAATTATCCACCTTTCGCTGAACTCTGTCGGGTGCAGCCGTTTCCGTTCAGTTCTAATCTTCATTTTGAGCTGGTGCTCAAAATATCGGATTAGATCCTGATCCGAAAGACGACCGCCCCGCAAGACTTCCTCCAGACGCGTCATCCAAATCACCATTCTAGCCGTGGCCAGTAGCGACAGAAACACCATCCGCTTCACTCCAGAGTACGGGGGCAACACATTGTCCACAGCGTATGCGCGATCAATGAGCACAAGCTCCCGCGGCGCGATACGAGCAGTCAACTCGCCGACACGCTCCCACAACGGGCGAACGCGCGAACAATGGAAGAAGGCGTGCGCAGATGTCTCCTTAATTCCAAGGTTGCAACGCTCACAATCTGGCAAATCCGCCAGGCCCATTGCGAAACCCTTGTCATTGAGAGACAAACCATTCCGAGCCAATCGCCAGGTCAGAGAAAACTCAGAGTTGCTGAGCCAATCCGCACCTGGCGCCCAAGACCAATGAGAGCGATACTCCACTCTCGACATGCCGAGCTTACTCCACAGCTTATCCTTCACGGCGCCCTCCACTAATCCCCGATAGAAGATTCTCCTAGGCTGTGAAAGGTCACTGGACCGTGGAATGGCCTGCAGGGCCGCCAGACATTCGAGCAGGAATTTCGGTCGCACCCAAGGCCTGACGGTCAGCCATAGGGTCGGGGGAGTGATAGTAAGGCAAGGGAACATGTCCCTCACTACCCCCGCAAGCAACCGATCTTCCTCCAACGCGCGCCTGAGAAATGCCAACCTCGAAGCGAGCACGTGGCTCCTCAAGTGCGGCATTCCCAGACCCCCATGACACGGACGGAGGCAACAGACTCCTTTGTCGACCATGTAATGGCCTGGGGTAGGAAATGGTTAGTAAATTTCAATGCCTCTAAAACAAAGCTGTTATCAACTAACCACCATAGACAATCGCATCTACCTCCCATTAGCATGGGACAGGCTAGCCTCCCAGAGAGTAAAATACTACGCCTACTTGGCCTTACATTCTCGGCAGACCTCAAATGGAATGACTATATTGAATCCATTGCCAAATCTGCTGCTATGAAAGTCGGCTCCCTGTGCACTGCCAGGAAACATTTCCCACCTGAATCTATTCTGCACATATACAAATCTACCATCCGCCCGTGTATTGAATATTGCTGCCATATCTGGTCGGGTGCCCCTGCTGCTCTCCTTGGGCTTCTTGACAAAATACAAAGGAGGATCTGTAACGTGGTTGATACTGACTTGGCAGACCGGCTGCAGCCGCTCTCTCACCGGCGTGATGTGGCTTCCCTGTGCCACTTCTACAAGTACTTTCATGGCTTCTGCTCCGATGAGCTTAGATCACTGGTGCCGCCTAAGCACGAATTTACACGAGATACTAGATTAGCAACTAGGTCCCACCCTTTTACAGTTAAACAAATAAGATGTAACTGTAAATTCTACTCCAACAGCTTCTTTTCTCGCGCTTCCTGCCTGTGGAACTCCCTTCCACAAGTCTGCTTTCCCGACAGTTACAATCTCCAGGTGTTTAAATGTAGGGTCAATAGACACCTCCTATCACACTAACTCCCAACTATTCTCAGAACACTCTCATCTACCCAACCCTCATTCTCAGTATCCTTACCCGCCTATCACCCACCCTCTGACATTTCCTATATTTAATCAGCCTCTCTCCACTCTACGTAGCCCCCTGCGCAGTAGTGGCAATGACATGCCTTGCTCGGGGTGAAATGCTTATAAAAAAAAAAAAAAGAATGATTATACACCTTATTTGTAGTTAATATTGAACCTTGTAAAATTTTTTTTATATATACACATATGTATATATACACTTATATGTATGGGTCCTATTCTTGGCTCTTGTAGTGTTTTTTTTTAGCATGATTGTAATGTTAGCTCTCTGATGTGCTTGCAGTGTACTTTGATTTCATGCCTCTGGTTTAAAAGCTTGTTACTGTTCATATATTTAAGTATCTCAATTTTTTCTTGAAGACAGAGGAAACATGGAATAGAGAAAGCGATTTCCAAACAATGATATAAAAAATGAAAAATTAAAAATGTAAGACAAAAAACACATTCCCTAAGCCCAATATAAAGATTAAACATGCAAACTTACACCTATTGTAAAGACTCTGCAAAAATAAAAATAAACAAAAAAATATCCGCACCAACTAATAAATTCCAACGGTCACAGACTGACTACATTATCTTGCTAACACCCACCAACACACACTAACACTCTCCACAAAAAATTCCAACTGTCAACGAAATATCACAATATCAAAGCCCCCCACCCAGACAAAAAATCCTAACAAAACGAAAAAAATAAAAATGAAAAGGATTACCAGTACCACATCGCCTGACGAATCATCGGTACTCCGATGCAGAAACGGACGCCCCTTCGTAGCGATTATATATAGTGAAGTTATGGACATGTTCTAAAATATAATTTATAATAAATATTCACAGCCCTATATAGAAAATGATATATCGAGCACTGTTTTAAATTAATGTTTTGGACGTGGAAAGAATTCTTCGTTCTGTATTCACTCGGATATATATATATATATATATATATATATATATATATATATATATTGTCATCCGCACACACACACACACACACACACACACATATATATATATATATATATATACATATACATACATATTGTAAGAAAGTTATGAAACACGTAGGTTTAAACCCACTGTTCATGCATTTACTTTTATAAAGAGTGCTCGATAAAAGAATAAAAGAAAATAAACTCACGCAACATTAATAGAAACTTTATTCCATCCACTCATAGATAGTAGTAAAATAAAAAGTGTCTACCCTTCTTTAAAAAAAAAACGTACATCCCAATATAAAAATTACCCAGACAAAACTAAAAAGTGACCTGTCCAAAACTAAGGTACTCCGCACCCCTCTCCTATTCCAAGACTGTATCACTATGGCTACAAACTGCTGGCTCAATTGTACTACACTCCCACCACATTCACTTACATATCATATTACCAAAAATAAATCGTTTTCACCATTTATTTTTCATTTAACCTCATCACCAGAAGAGGGGCAAACGTAGCTCCGAAACGCGAAAATATTTGTGTCGTGATACTATGCTTTTAGAAACCATTGTAACAAACATTACAGTATGTGTATATATATATATATATATATATATATATATATATATATATGGGACGTGCTATCTAAATAGGCAAGGTATGCAGTGCCTAGTCTGAATAAAATAGATCAGCAGCCAATACGCACCTAATACAACAAATTTATGAATGTTACTCTGATTGTCATACATAAAATGTAAAATATTTTTGTAGATTTAATACACAAAGGTCACGCTGCATACTCTGAGTAATTCATAACGACACGTGTCTTGTATATATGCAAAAGTTTACTCAGTTTTAATCTGAGAACAAGAACAATATGATTAAATAACCAAGACAAGAGGAAAACTATATTTTTCTCGTCCACGCGTTTCGTCCTGTAATGAACTTTATCAAAGCAAAGAGCTCAAATTAATTTTATTTTAATAAATTATCTATAATTGTTTGCTATTAGAGAAAATACACACAAATATTCATAAGATTAACTGAAATTTTAAACATTGAAAAAACGCATTGTTCATGTTTGAATAAATGTTTTTGTTTGTGACTTATAGTATTATGTTATTAGATGTTAAAATTATGTAAATTAACCGTTTTCTTCGTACTTTTTTCAGGTCTGTTACATATGTGAGCTTAAGTATTGTATATATTAGAAAAGGTTTAATAATAAATTAGACATCAACCATAATAATAAATAAACAACAATAGTAATAATAACTGCTAACTCCAAAACATCCACTATCCAGAACAATTTAACTCATTTAAACAACATCCAAATAGTCAGTGTTAGGGATGTAATGAGATCTAATAATATCAAAACAATAATAACACAGATTTAGGCATATATAAAATAAGTTGCCAAAACTGTACCTCACTGTACCTTGAAGAAACAAGCAGAAATTTAAAAACGTATATATGAACATAGAAGTGACCTCGCAAATAGATAATTTAATAAATGCACTGGTCATACACAGAAATAGATTCGACCAAAATTTCAACCTAAAAATACCGTATTCATTAAAAAAGACGATTTACTCAGAAGGAAAAAATCTATGGAACGCCGCCATCATTTTTTTTTTAATCGTATCCCCCCGAACAAGGCGGTAAAGCCACTGATGTGCGGGGGGGGGGGCTACATAAGAGTAAAAGTTTAATTAGAAGAGAGTGAAGAGGAAGATGATCAAGTTAGAAAGGAGCAAGAGAAGGATGGGAATACAGGTGTGATGACAGTTGCAAAGGTGGAAAGAAAGGAAAGGATATACGGGGTGGTGAAAGAACAAGTCAAGTGGTTAATAGATGAGTATTGACATTACATTTACATTCCTGGATGTTGTAGCCGTCAGGAAAGCAAGAATATGGAAGCGAGTTCCACAGGCGGGAAGTACGAGAGAATAAGCTGCAGGTATAGAATTGTCGTCTGCATTTGGTTAATCTTACTGTGAATGGGTGGGACCCAGTTGCCAATCTGGTTGCACGAGTAAACACCTGTTGCAGAGGCATCAGTGACTTAAGTTTGTTGAAGCAGAAGCCATGAAAGTGTTTACAGAACAGACAAAAGGAGGCCACATCTCGTTGGTGGGGAAGTGGCTGTAGTCGAGATCAAAATATAAAATCTACGTCCCGTTTTTTTTTTAACAATCTCGCCTTTCCTAATAGAAACATTACTTTTTCCTGCCAGTATATACAAAACACACACACACATGTGTATATATATATATATATATATATATATATATATATATGGTAATGTAGTACCCTTGGTACTTGTTAAATAAGGTTAATTCTACAGAGAATTTGAATGCGATGAGAACTCAATGTTAGAAGTTAACAGTGTTTTATAATAAAAATAAGTTGAATGTTTTTTTTTAAATCCACTGGTATTAGCTTATTTCGCAGAGCTCTTAGAGACCGCTCTTCAGACCAAATTCTTCTCCGCAATGAATGGGTTAGTTTTATCTAAACAAAAAAAATAACTAACACTGTAAACCTAACCCACTCACCCAGATTCTTTTTTTTTTTTTTTTGTCCTGCCATGAATTTTTGGATGGCTGTTTGAAGACGTCGTGAAAAATATATGCGAAAATTGCGGATGTTCATGCTGAAGCCTTCACCCTAATAATCAGATTAAATGCTCTGGCAATCTAACTGTCCAGTTCTAGGTACTGCACTGTTGAAATTTCATAGACCAAAGACGACAGGAGAGTCCATTATAAATATGTATAAACAGCGTATGATGGGTAAGTTATACTCATCTTATATTTTTAAATACGCGCATGCGCCTTGTTTGTATTTAATTTTGTCATTTGCAAAATATAGTAGTGTCAGTTGGGCACCGTCTCTGAGAAAAAGAGCCCCATGACGCAATTCACTCCGCCAGAAATTTAGAAATGACACGCTTTACGGATTGGCATTTGAATCGGAAGTTCTAATATGAATATTTTAGAGTGTTTGGCTGTCAATCTGAGAAACGTGCAGAGGATTCGGAAAGAGTTGGATGATATATCCAGTAAATGTCAATGTGTTTGGAGCGATCACTAGTGATGGTGACATTATGCCTCCATTTTAATGAGAGGCCCTGTGTTTGGCAACAGCACTCTTCACCATGCCACACAAGCAGGAGAACCCAGTCAGGGCTCTCAGACAATTTCCGCGACAACATCATTCTAGTCATCTAACTCTACAGACTTCAATACCATTGATTATTATGCGTGAAGCACAGTTGAATGAAAGACCAACAAAACTTCTTTTAACACCAAAGACTAACTGACGACAAGGATTACGTCAGCATTCACCAACTTAAACAAGGAGACCATCCAGAATTAACAGGCTCCAAAGGAGAATCAGCCACTTTCTCACCGACGGTATATAAATATTTTCATGGCTTATGCTCCGACGAACTTAAGTCACCGGTGCCCCTGCCACAGGAGTTTACTCGTGCATCCAGACTAGCAACTGGGTTCCACTCATTCACAATTAGATCAACCAAATGCAGACGACAATTTTACTCTTCCAGCTTCTTTTCTCGCACTTCCCGCTTGTAGAACTCGCTTCCATATTCTTGCTTTCCTGACGGCTACAACCTCCAGAAATTTAAATGCAATGTCAATACCCATCTCTTAACTTGACTCTAGTTCTTTCTACAGCCCCCTGTATAACTTTTCTTTTCTCTTTACCTTTGCAACTGTCATCACACCTGTATTCCCATCCTTCTCTTGCTCCTTTCTAACTAGTTCGTCTTTCTCTTTACTCTCCTCCTATCTAATTTTTTGACTCTTATGTAGCCTCCTGCACATTAGTGGCGTTATCGCCTTGCTGGGGTGAGACGATTAAAAAAAAGATAAAATGTTGGAGATTTCAATGTCTTCTGGAGGTCGTGGCTGAAGTGTGTGTGTGTCTAAGTAGCTATGTAGCTATAATGTGTATTCATGTGAAAGCGTACGGACGTAACTGTGCTTATAAACTTCACTGTAAGACATTGAATACACTTTCGTTTTGTCTTTTCGGACATTCTTTCTCATTTGTCTATATTTACCTTTTTTTCTTTCCTCTTTCGTCGTTCGCCAAACTCAAACACAGATATTTCGATGTGCCACAAAGTGGGTGAAGAGTGAGCCGTAACATGTCCACGACCACCCCCAATGACCCATACCATTTGACATGTTCAAAATCTAAAGTGAGTTTTAAACAGCTTGAACCCGTAACCTCGTGTTAACTCCCAGCTTGATAAATGGCTCCCGAAGACATCGCTTCGACATCCATCACACCAACTTACGTTCAGCAGCAAAAATAAAACGAAGAAAATAGATGAAAAGAACAGAACAGAAAAACAAGGAACGGTAACTCTGCACAAAATATATTCACGACATCTTCTCACTCTGGAAACGGAGACTTTTATCATAAATTCTTTCCTCGCCTGCGTAAGTGTCTTCCTTATTTTGGGGTGGGACTGTACTTGATGTTACAATAAAAAGCAGCAGATGAATAAACAAAGGCATATCTAAGTACCATTAAGATGTTTTTATGTACATTAAAAACAAATACAAATGTACAAAGAAGAGCTGAAGAGGCCCGACCGCTCATACTTCCACCAGATTTGTAGTTTGGTCATCAAAATACTGATGTTGAGAATTTAGTTGGGCCGATAACTTTTCGGTTTCCTCTCTTGTTTACGGATGTATAAATTATTGTTTTATACTTTGTAATTTTGCAATTTCAGGAATGAATAAATGATAAAAATAAATAAAAAATCTAGGTTGTGACTTTTAGTCTGGTTTGGTTTGTTTAACGCCATATCAACACCTTATGAGTCATTTAATACCCAAATTTTGTTTTCTTGGGAGCCTTGGATTTTTCTTTTACTATTAAAATCGATTACTGGACATTTGTTTTACTATTACAGCCTAGTATAGGAAATGTTTGTATTAAAATTAAAAACTATTGCTGGAATTGTTTTATTTTTCTAATAAAATTTATTGTTTCCTTTTTTTCATTTTGCTATTAAAATCTATTGGATTTTTTGTTTAACTATTAATATCTACTTCTTTTTTGTCCATTAATATCTATTGCAAGAGCTTTTTTTCTGTGTTTTACTATTAAAATGTCGCTGGAAGTTGTTTTGTTTTTTCTTTTTACCCTTAAAATTTATTTCTGGAATTTTTACTATAAAAGTCTATTTTTATACTTTCATAGAGTTTTAATCCATTGTAATATTTGCCCATAGCTGGGACCCTAGCAGGTGATTCCACTCAGTCTCAGAATAGAAAATAATATTAGCGGAGGTCTTGTCAATACTTCTGATGGGGAGATTTTGAGGATCGTGGAACTAACTTTTAATTGCTGTTCTCAGGGCTACACTGACCCTGTATGATAGTTTGGAGCCTAACAGAAACTATGGGCAACTAGTTAAGTTCCAAACTGGTACCAAAACCCTATGAAAGCATAAAAACAGACATTTACAATAAAATACTAACAATTCCAAAAAATTATTATCAGTAATACAGTTTTGAAAAAAAATATTAACAGCAATTCATTTGACTCACAACAAAAAAGCTCTGTAAAAAAAATATATCAATGAAACCTGATTTACAAATTGATTTCTTACAATAAATATATTTTCTTTTTATACTAACTTATCGTAAAAAAATCTTGTCGGTATTATATAACCCATCGGTGTTGATATGCCGCAAAGCAAACCATCAGAGACTTTGCTTCTGGATGTAGTTTATTATCATATCCAGGCCGATTTTTGTATTGCTCAAAAATGTTGTCTTTCTGCATAACTTAATCGCAATTATTGTCATAATAGAATATAATTCATTCAAGTAAACTGGCTTGTAGCCGGAGGTGTTTGCGCATTCTCCAGTGTCTTAATTTGTCGATGACTATAGATTTAATAATTGTAATGTTAATACAATATTTGCTCGAAAAAATAAAAATAATGAAAAAATAAAAAAAATGAAATGTTTTTATAATTAAAAATATGTTTCGTCTTTAAATAAAACACAAAGAGATGATAATCTAATTTAACTAATCAATCAGTCGATGTCCGAACACGAGTGATATTTAAAGCAGAATCTCTGCTATTTAATGGATTGTCGAAACACGATCTTCTGATTATTATTTTTGATTGCTTGTACCGAAATATACTGAACTTAGTTAATTTGGTAGACAGATACTCGGTTATATTGAAGTGAATTTTATTGAAAATAGCTCAACAATTATATTTGAAATAAAACATCCACCTTAGTCAGGACATGATCTAAGATTAGACTGGTTTTATTATATACAATAAACATACACCCATATTTGCTGAAGAATGTGTTCTAAAATGTAAATCTTCTGTTTATATCCTGTATTTAAATTTGACTGTATAAATTTCACACCGAGACTGTTTATATAAACTTAATTACTTTCAATTGTATGAGTTGAATAGAATTGTAAAAAGCTGCTTCGGACCTGTTTTCGGGATTTTTTTCCAGAATTTTACAGAACAAACACACACATATATGGCTGATTTTATTATTAATATTATAATATATTTAAGCTCTGTTATCTTTGGAAATGTGCTTTCATAATTTAACTTTTTCTTATATATATAAGTAATTGAAAGAAATGATAGATAAAACCTAGTGTTTGTTGCATTCTCTTTTATAAAAAGTGCTCAATACAGAATAATGCTTAATATTGTAATGTTATTATTACAATGGTTTATAAAAGCATTATATCACTACACAAAAACTGTCATGTTTCAGAACATTACTGTTCTTCTAGTGATACTTTAAAGACAAATGATGAAGATAATTTTTTTAGAAAATATCAAATGAATTCATAGTTATTCATAAAAGTAAGGAGAGGTGGTTGGAGGCAGTTAAACAATATGATTATTGATGTGCTTGTATTACCTAATCAAAAGTAGAAATTAGGTTGAACTATGAAGTTGAGCATTTACGTCGCATGAAGAAAGTTGATAATTTTTATTTGTCTAGGGAAGATATATACTCGGCACATATATTGTTCAAGACTCTAGACATAAATTTTTATTTATTTATTTTTTTTTGGCATCAGTTCAGATTTTAGGTCTTTAAAATTTAATTTTTATACTACTGTATTTGTTTAAGGGGCTAAAATGTTTAGGTTAAAATTTGAATTAACTATGGTATTCTAAAGTATATTGAAGTTAAGTAAACCAAATAAGTGTTGTTTGTCGTTAATGTTAATAAAATAATTATGTAATACTAGAACATAAATTATAAAGCAAAATTCTTCTTCATGTACGTGTCCCTGTCCAAACGTAGGTGATCATGGACTTCCACTTGATTCTGTCTCACAATATCTTTTTTCTTGGTATCTTTCTCAAATCCCGCTCCACCATTCATTTGCTCCGACGTATCAAGTAAGTCCCACGCTACTTTTCCCTGTTTCTCTTTCCTTGTATCCGTCTTGGGAGTATTGATTTCTCCATGCTCCCCTTCCTCAGAAACATTATCTGTCTTTCCCTGATGTTAAGTATCAGTTTCCTACTCATTTGCATCCTCTCTAACACCTCGTCGTTGGTCACGTCCTCAATCCATGATATCCTCAGCATCTTTTTTAAAACCACATTTCTGCTGCATCAAGCCTATTTTTCGTCCTTGATGAGATCGTCCAACATTCGCTTCCATACATAAGGACAGATATCACATATTAAACCAACACTCTCTTTTTTGTTTCCAATTAAATTTTCCTGTCTCTCAGTACTTTGGTTAGTTTTTAAAATGCGTCCTTGGCCATGCTAATGTGTCTTTGGAACTCAATGTCGCACTTTCCATCCTCTGCCAGAACACTTTTTAGGTATTTAAAATTCTTTCCTTGTTTTAGTTTAGTTTCTCCGACCTGTAGTTGGCATTTTGGGGTTTTCTTTTTGCTGATGACAATGCATTCAGTTTTCTTAATGTTTATGCTTAGTCCTTTCTTCTCACCATTTTTTTTTTCTTGTTACTACCTTCTGTAGGTGGTACTGCATTTTTGTTTCCGTGTCTGCTACCAACACCCTATCATTTGCGTAACCTGCACTGCTGAGAATGTGGTTACATATCCTGGCAATGATTTTATTTCTCTCAGAACTGTTTCACTGTGTATGTAGAATAGATCTGATGAGAAAACACATCGTCTTACGCCACTTTCTATTTTTGTATATATGCTGCAGTCACTTCCTATCCGTGCGTATCGGTTTACTGCCAATATAGATTCTTGATTTTTCTAATGTCGTTTTCGAAAATGTCAAGGCTGTCGAGCATCTCTATAAAGTCGTTGCGGCGTACTTTGTCAAACGCCTTTCCGTAGTCTATAAAACAAAAATAAAGGTATTTCTGCATTTGTATTGCTCTTTCAGACAGCATTCTGATCATGAATATCGCCTTTCTCGTTCCAGCATCTTTAACGAAGGCACACTGTTCTCGTCTTATTTCTGGACTGATTCGGCTGCGTGCTCTGTTCATCAGAATTCGGATCAGGAGTTTCGTTATGTGGCTCATTAAGCTGATGTTTCAATGTAGTTCACATTCCTTTGCTTCTTAGTGTTATGCAAATTGATCTGCTTAGGTCTTCTGATATATTGCCGCAGTTATCGACCTACATTATTTTTGTCTGTGAGCCTGTCTACGCCAAAGCCTTCTAAGGACATCGACATCTCTATTACAATCCTGTAGCTTTGTTTCTGCACAATTTGGCCACTGCTGATTCCATTTCGGTTTTTAATATTTTTTGTATGTGCATTGTTTGTTGCGCCTTCTTGTCGTGGAAGAGATTGATATATTTATTTCATCAGTGAAGAATATTTTTTTATTTTTCTATTATAAGTGAACCGTCCTTTGCTTTTATACATCCTGTTCCTGAGCAGTTTTTTTCTGTCCTGTAAGGTACATTATTTTTAATACGTATCGACATTATTTGTCGTGCTCACTCTCACTACCTCAGCGCACTTGTCACTGAGGCATCTTTCTCTAGCCCATCTGAATTTGCTCATTATTTTCTTGTGTAGATTCTTGTACTCCGTTCTATATCATGACATCGTTTTTGTCACTTTTGCATCATGAAAAGAATCTCTTCAGTGATCCACTAGTTTTTTTTCCGACGTGGTTTTTCCTTTGGGATGATGTCGTTTGCTGATGCCACTAGTGTCACTCTTCGTGCGTTCCATTTTAAGCTTCCGTTTTAAATTTGTCCTTAGTATTTCGCATTCACACTGTTCATAAATTTTAAAGAAAACTATTTTTGGTGTTTACATAATACTGTCAATTGGAGTAGATAGACTAAACTATCGCCCGGTTCACACTCCACCCACGTCTATTGTACAGGTGAAGAGGCTCATCCCTTGATCTCTGTTTAGGATGTGGCTTCCGGCTTTCTCTTTTCCAATTTTTTCACTCTTACGTAGCCCCCTGCACATCAGTGGCGTTACTGCCTTGTTCCGGGTGATATGATTAAAAAAAAGTTCATTTTTATGGTTTAGTAGTCTTTTAATTCACACTTTTGATTGATTAATACAGGCACACCTGTACTCATATTGTTTAACTTGCTTCAACCACCTCTCATTAATTTTCTTAATAACCATGAATTCATTTTGTATTTACTGAAGTAAATAATTTCCACCATTTGTTTTGAAAATATCACCTGAAGAAAGACAATAATATACTGAAACATTAATTTTTTTATGAAGTGATGATAATGTTTTTATGAACGATTGTAATAACAAAATTACAATTATATATATATATATATATATATATATATATATACACACACACAATTTTTCGTCTGGTGATGCCACTCGTGTTTCGAGTGGTATTATCTAGTGCGGATCATCTGTAAATTATCCAAGTTGTTCTTTGGATTTTAGTGTGGGCTGATTCGGCCAGATCACATTTTTTGTTCTATCTGAAGGTGTTGGAGACATTGTTTATCAGGTCTAGGTGGCCCTCTCTTTGTAAACAAGAGGAATGTTTGCTTGGGCTTGCTTTATTGGGTCTCTGGCATCTTCATATGTAATAACTCTAAGCAAGATTAAAATTTCCTCTCCCGTTCATACATGCCATCCATAACAGATTTATTTTTCATAGTATTTCCCCGTTTACAGTTCTGATGACTGGGAACGAAATCGGTCGACTGGTGTTTTTGTTTTAATATTTGGCATGAGCGATCTTAATATTTTTTTGTCTTTAACGCCATAATATATATATATATATATATATAGTATATATTAATTTATATAAATTTATAAAAACACTGAGGATACTGAACCCAAAATATACTTAGGCGCTACACAGGATATTTTCAAAAAAAGATATTACAGTCATACTAGCAGCTTTAATAAGTATAAACATAGCACCACCCTATCCACTTATATGTGTTCCATTAAACAAGAGCTTAATATAGACCCTATTTTGAAATGAGAAGTATTAAAGAGATGCGCTAAATATAAAGCCGGCCAGAAATTTTGTAGGTTGTGTGCAGAGGAAAAACTTGCTATAGCTTCGTATAAACAAACCAAGAATTTATTGAATTCTAAAACTGAAATATTAAATAAATGTAGGCATAGAAAGCCTTGGCATTTGAATTAAGTTTACTTATGGTGGGTTTGTATCTTTTTTTTTTTTTTTTTGTTGGTTTTCGTTTTTTGTTTTCGTCTTTGCATTCAGTAATCTTTAATAACATTTTAAAATATATGAAATTAAAAATTAAATTTGTTTTCTATAATAAAGTTCTTCTTTATTTGTGTTTGGTGTCTCCTTTCTTGGTCTCGTGGTTTGATTGAATTTCCTTTATACATGTCGTTTGTTTCTTTCCTCGTTAGCCATCTTTTCCTCACGATCCGTTTAGGTGAAACCTGGGTAAGTCTGTCTGTCTATCTTTTAGTTTATATATATATATATCGCCCGGTTCATACTCCACCCACTTCTATTGAACAGGTTAAGACGCTCATCCCTTGTTCCCTGTTTAGGATGTGGTTTCCGGCTTTCTCTTTTCCAATCTTTTCACTATTACGTAGCCCCCTGCACATCAGTGGCGTTACCGCCTTGCTCGGGGTGATACGATTAAAATATATATATATATATATATATATATATATATATATATATATATAAATGGTGGAAAGGTACATACAAATATCGCTATATGAAGAAAATAAAATTTGAAAATGCAACTGATGTTTTATATATTTATACGTAATATTAAAAATTTTCAGAAAAAATAGTAAAATTGTTTTACATGCTTTCTTAGTGTTATGCAAATTGATCTGCATAGGTCTTCCGATATATTGCCGCAGTTATCGACCTACATTATTTTTGTCTGTGAGCCTGTCAGAAATTTTGTAGGTTGTGTGCAGAGGTCTAGGTGGCCCTCTCTTTGTAAACAAGAGGAGTGTTTGCTTGGGCTTGCTTTATTGGGTCTCTGGCATCTTCATATGCAATAAGTCTAAGCAAGATTAAAATTTCCTCTCCCGTTCATGCATGTCATCCATAACAGATTTATTTTTCGAGTGGTATTATCTAGTGCGGATCATCTGTAAATTATCCAAGTTGTTCTTTGGCTTTTAGTGTGGGCTGATTCTCTGTTTTGGCCAGATCACATTTTTTGTTCTATCTGAAGGTGTTGGAGACATTTCGGAAAAATCTTATTTTAGCGGATTCACAGAGTAGCTATTGAAAAACTTTTTTGCTTTTAAATGTTAATCAGATTACTACGTGGTTTTTTCTTTGGAATAAAAACCAAAGAGTGCAACTAGCTTTATTCTCGTCACTTATACGGAGGAGAATACAATCTGTTCTAAATTTACTGATGCTATTCTTAAATCTTTAATGTATTTTTGTGCAGTGGTCTTATCGCAGAAAAGGGAAACTGCTGTTTCGGAGATTTCAACCTCACATTCCTCTGTATATTAGCTAAGAGGGAATTTTTGCTTTAGCCGATCTCTAATTTGTTGGTGATCAACTGTAATCCACTGTAATCCACCGTCGGATTGTCAATCTGGTGTCCGTGACAACCTTTGACTTTTATTAAATTTTTATGGCCTTCTATTAGGTAGCTGCATACTCAGCAGTGAAGGCGGTTGCATTTTTCACCTGAGACTACTTGTGGGGTCGTGGTTTGCTCGCGTTAGTACCTTGGATGTCTTTTATTTTTATGATTGGGTACATTTGTAAGAGGTTTTCCATTTATTTGTCCTTTAGTAAATTGTTCTATTTTTCTTCTATTTTTAATCATTTCACCTATTGCGCAGGGGCTTACATAGGGGAAAGTGATGAGAAAGAGTGGCTAGATATAGGAAATGTCAGAAGGAAGGTGATAGATGGGTAAGGATACCGATGATGAAAGGTTGAGTAGATGGGAAGTGTGTTTGAGAGAATGAATGCGAGTTAGTGTGTTAGGAGGTGTCTGTTGACCTTACACTTAAACTCCTAGAGATTGTAGTTGTCGGAGAAGCAAGTATGTGGAAGTGCGAGAAAAGAAGCTGTTGAAGTAGAAATTGCGGTTACATTTCATCGGTTTCACTATAAAAAAAAGGTGGGGCATCGTTGCTAATCTAGTATCTCGTCCAAATTCGTACCTAGGGGGCACCAGTGATCTAAGTTCATCGGAGCAGAAGCCGTGAAAGTATTTATAGAAAAGGCACAGGGAAGCCACATCACGCCGGTGAGAGAGTGACTGCAGCCGGTCTGCTAAGTCGGTGTCGATCACATTACAGCAATTTCCATAGACTTATGAGGTACCTTTTTAGGGACCTCGATTATGTTTATCAAATTGGCTTTGTGTCAAGCACGACCGAACTTCCCACTATTTAAACATATCAGAAAGTTGATAAAATAAAACTGTCTCGTTTATATAAATAAGTGAAAAGTTATTTATCGAGCAGAATGTCATCCAATTTGTATGTATGAAATTATTAAACTGTGAAAATGTTCTAAGAGAAAATTAGAGTAGGAAAGAATTCAGAGTTCGTTTGTTTAAGCGAAATGTAATTTGTGTAGAAAAAGATATGTCTGTTTCGCTGTGTGTATCAACAGTAGTAGTCACGTCTTTGTTCTTCACTTTCTGTTGGGAAGGGCGAGTAGGTAAAGAGGAGAGATAAAAAAAAGTAGCACATAGCTGGAAGGAAGAGACGGATTAAAACCTTTCTCAAGAGTATTTGCGTAAGTGAATGCAACGAATTCAACTGAAATTCGAATTCGGCTCTTCAATATCCACTTCACCACAACGCAAATTATGTCTTAATTTTTTCATTTTATTTTATTTCATTTCATTCTTTTTTTTTTTTTTTTTTTTTTTTCTTACTGAATCTGTTTGCTGCCCTCTTTTAATATTTGGTTTTCTTTTTGCCGCCTCATAGACGGCTTTTGTAATTATTCAGTTTTTTTCATTTTCTCTCTGTGTGTGTGTGTGTGTGTGTGTATTTCGTATACTTTTTCATCTTGTTTATCTTTCATTTATTCGGGTCAGACATGCCGACGAATTCCTCTTTCAATGAGTAGGAAGCCCTAAAATTCCACTGGGTAGAACCTCTCATGCCCAGCCGCTCGGGGGTATTTCCAATGGCTTCCTTCTTAACTTAGATTTGTTCCTTTGGCGTGGTATAATGATTAGCAAGTTTATCTTGCCAGATGAATTACCACTGATAATGGTTCAATCCTCACTGTCTGCTCCACACATTTAGCCTTGTGCCACATCAAAGTTAGGTTTAGAAAATCATTTCGGGCACTTCGAGGTGATGTAATGGTTAGTAATTACGACTGAATAGCAAGTACGATCCTCAGTACATTCGGCCTTGTGCCAAATCTAAGCTACTTTTAAAAATCATCTTAACTCATATTTGTTATTCTTGTTAGTTGCTTTGATATAAACAATTACATAAAAAGACGATTATTTTCCTGAGTTCATAATAAATGGGTAAAAAATATTTATGGTTTCACTATTCCTATGAAAAGAAAGATATCTTCCGGCGAAACAAAGTTGTAAGGATTCAATGGTCAGTTGGATGACATCAAAGGAACGACAGACGGTCACGTCTAGCAGAAGTGGCGCCAATGCAGTGTTGACATGACCAAGTTGATTAGATAGAACTACACTGAAGTGTAACATTTATAAATGTTCGGGTCCTTGGATATTAACGAGTCACGAAGCGTGATCGACACTTAAAATTTCAACATAATGTACTGCTACTTCTCTAAGTAACTATTTTTTAAAGAATTATTGGAAATAAAATTAGGTACATCCATTTGATACTTAAATTTTAAATTATTTTTTAAAAATTATTTTTTTTCTTAAAGCTATTATATTTAGTTTTAATTGAAAGCTAATTTATAAAATTTTCTATTTCCAGTAGGCAAAATACTCTAGTGAATTTTACTTGGAGATGAGCAACAGATGTAAAAAATAATATTTTCACCAATATTTTTTTCTTTAAATAATATCGTGTATGGACACCCGTATTGAAAAATATCTCCACATTTATACACGCACAATAAAAATTCATTATTTTTTAAATACTCGTGGTAACTGAATTGCACTAAGCTTTTTCCATTTTAGGTTAGCAAATTATTTATGATATTACTTTATAACAATATCACTTAACCGGTACAAATTAATACAGAATTTGAAAAGATTCAAAACTTTATGAATCATTTTTATTAAGAAATGCAAAAGAAAACAAAATAATTTTTGTAAAAGTTCATTATTCACTGAAAATATTTATAATAGAACCTATTATGGACACTAGTGTCCATAATATGTCCTATTCATGAAAGCAATTAAGATTTTTTTTCTTATTAAATAGTTTAAATTTATTGCCTTTTTCATTTTTAGTTTCAGAGGATATTTTCGGTAGCTGGCGATCCTGTTTTAGAAAAATAATGTAAATCTTTAAGAAGATCTGTGGATATAACCAGTATAAACATTAAGCGGTACACGAATTAATTTTCTTGAAATTTTAAAAAAAAACTGATATAATTATTTATATCAGGTTTATTTTTAATTTCAAGAAAATAAATTCGTGTACCGCTTAATGTTTATATGCTTTTACCGAGATTTTATAAAGAAAGATTTCTAAAACACTTTAACCCATTTGTGAATAAGTCCTGAAATTGAAATTAAAATTCGACACTTATTTGAATTTTTACAAGTATTTTAAAATCGGTGTGTTTTTCACCACAAAAATGATGTATGCCTATTTCTTATAGATTCTGCAAAAACGTTTGATTAATTACGACACTAATGTTGAAACTGCTACGCAAGCTTGATTTCTCTAGGAATGTTATTGGAATAATCCAAAATTTATGTTCGCTGCTAATGGATAGAAAATGAATTCAGTAAAAATGCAAAATTAAAACAATGGCGTAAGACAAGGATGTGATTTCTCAGCTGACTTCTTAAAGAATTACATGTCCTACCAGGATTCCTGATTGACAACAACAATTTTAACAATATATGAAGATGACAAAATGTCTATAGCAGACAAAAATATTAAAGGAATTATATCTGGCTTGTGAGTATAACATTATCCAAACCCTCCTTCCTCATTACATGTCCCAGGAACTTCCGCTGTCTTTTCTTGATGCTCAGTATTAATTTCCTTTTCGTTTTCATCATTTCTAAAACCTCATCATTGCTCACGTGCTCGATCTATGATACACGTAGCATCCTTTTCTAGAACCACATTTGAGTTGCTTCAGGTTTTTCCTTAATCTTTGTTGAGATTGTCCAGCATGCACTGCCATATTGAAGAATGGATATCACATAGCAATCCAGTAGTCCTTTCTTTGTTTCTAACGAAATTGTCTTCTCTCTTAATACTCTATTCAGCTTCTGGAATGCTTCCTTTGCCATGGTAATTCGCCTTCGGATCTCTGTGTCACACTTTCTGTCTTCTGTTAGAAGACTTGCCATGTATTTCAATATTTGTACCTGCTTGGTTTTATTATCCCGCACCTGTATTTGGCATTTTGGGCAGCTCTTTTTGCTGATGACCATGCATTCGGTTTTCTTGCAGTTTATTTGTAGTCCTTTCTTTTCACTCTCTTCAGATACCTTCTGCAGATCTTGTAGTTTCCTTTCCTTTTTTTCTTTGCTATCCGCACTCTCATCTGCGTACCTTATGTTGTTCAGACTGTGGTAGTCGATGACGAACTCTGGCATGATTTATAGTTTCCTCAGATTACTTTTCTAAAATTTGACTAAGTGTGAAGGAACTGTAGATCTGACGTCATTATGTCTTTAGTAGCTCAGACAAAAAGAGAAAAAAACTTGAAATTTATTGTCCTATACCCGACGTTTCGGCAGTTATACGCTCCGGCCTTCTTCAGGTCATTTACTTTAAAATTTCAAACCGAACCCTTTTTTTCGTCCACGGGGTTAGATTGTTCTAATTCAACATTCCATGTATTTGGATATTTCAGTTTCACTTAATTACCTTTAGTAACTCAACTGACCAAGATTTTATTCTCTCTAACTAAATTGCAACGTACATCAACCAAAGAAGATCGGAGTGTACAACGGCCGAAACTTCGTAAATATGGCAATAAAGATAAGATCAACAGTCCGAACGATGTAAATAGTGTGATTATTAACAATACTTCAACTCAGGCATATATACAGAACAAAAATTAAGACTGAAATGAATGTAGCCTTTTTGTTATTTATTTACCAAAGTATAAAATTCGGTGCAACTTTCGTCCTAATTCTTGTGCAAAAATTGAACAACTCGAGTACTGGTACTAAGCTTCTTACTTAGAAATAAATAGATTCAATTTTGTGTATGTTTCTATTACTTGATGAAATAAATTTCAAAATTCATTCATTAGAATGAAGGAAATTTTATTTATATAGTTTTATTGATTGCACGAAAAAGGGTTCAAGAATCTGAAGCCTTTCCTTTTTTTTAATTAAACAAGAAAAGTTAATTAAAATTTAAAGCTGACATTATCTGTTAACTTTAATAAAAAAGTAAAAACTGCTCTCTCTCTCTCTCTCTCTCTCTCTCTCTATATATATATATATATATATACAAAATAAAGTTCATAAAATTTTACAATAAACAATACTCCGTTTTATTTTATCTACCTAATTTGTTTTTAACATTTCACACAATCCATATTGTATAATATATTAGGGAAAATAATTACTTATTTTTAAACTTTATGGCGTGTGCAAAATGACGTCAGCAAAATGTTGCTATTGCGAATCGTCAAAGAAAGTTAGCTGGTTTTTTTTGTTTTTTGTTTTTTTTTGCTATTTCAAAACTCTACATATGTACGAATTTCTTCCACACAGATCCTCCACACTGTTGTGGTGGAGAATTTTTTAAAGATAGGAACAGTAATTTCTTAATATAATCATGAAAACTATTAGTAATTTCACAAAATTATGCTTCTCTGCATTTATAGGTTTTCTCGCAAATGTAAACATTGCTGGAAGCCAAAAGTTGTTTATTTTGAACAATTGCTATATGTTGTTTCCATTTCTTCGATTTTTTAAAAGACATAATGCAATAAATAGAATATAACGAAAACGTTTATATTTTACGCGTGACACTGCATAGAAAATTAATATAATTATAAAATAATATAAGAATCATTATTTATACTAGAATTCATCCAATGCAAAGGCTCGAAAGCCACTCTAGTTAGAGGTTTATGTGACAACAGTAATAATGAATAAGACGTGCGATATGAATTTGAGAAATGGTAGGGCGTAATTTTTTTAGAGAATAGGGAGGATGGATTTGCTTTGGAGAGGTTAAGCGTGTAGTGGTCAGGAGAGCATTAGCCGAGAAATCTCTTTCACAAAATTGTAATTATTAATGGGGAAAAACTATCGGAATAAAATTTAAGGTGATGTAATTACGTCGTATTAGACTGACATTTTTTAAACGTAAATATTTTAACAAGTGGAGCCAAAGTAAGGACGTTTTTCTGGGTACTTATGGAAACCGCAACCCATTAGCTATAGTCTTGCAACGATGAATCTACGTGAAAGAGGCAGTAGAATGAGGTAAAAGACTTTTTCGACAAGAAGGCGGAAAGGATTATAATACAACTTTGCCAATTGTTTTTAGATATTTATCACAGAATATTAACAAAATTTTCAATATGAGTTCTTGTTAATTTCTAGTTAGTAAGCATTTCTTCTGTGCTGTAAAAATAAAACCTACGGTTTCAGCCGTTAACCCTGCACTCCATGGACACTGATGGGTACGGTGTTTACCAACACCAGCCGTTTGATACGTGAAGAGAATTTACCATAAAAACTTTTATCTTGCAAACGTTTTATCGTTTGATGCATTGCACTCGCTTTTACTTTAGATTTTAGGCTATTTCATAAGTTGTTCTCATTCCACTCTCAGTGTCTAGGGATATCTCGTTCCTATTATAATTATTATTATAATTGCTCAGTTATTTCCGGCCATTTTTCCAATGAGATTCAGTCCGTATTACCCAGGCCAGGAATTGAAATTGAATTCACAATTCTAATTTCAAAAACATTTATTCTCAATTATTTAATTCTCAAGCACTGAAAAAGTTCGAGGAGCTTTCGGCTCACATGACCCATCTTTAGAATGTTATAAGGACGGTAACACAAAAACATCTACAATCAGCGACGATTTTATCTTGTGTTGACATAAAACTCCGCTAAGCAACGGCAATAGTTACCAAAAATAACAAACGCAGTTCGCAAACTTGCAATGCGGTTCTATGACTTCACACCGCGTAATAGCGCGAAATGACAACAGAACAATATTTTCAAATGCGATAGAAGATTGTAAGATTCCTTTAATACGTACAATGTCAGTGTTGATTAGCTGTAATTCCTGTTTAGCTGTGTGTATTTGCCGTTTAATGAGGTTCCATTGAAATTTCTTGGTGTTAAGATCATTTAATGCTGCGGCATCATGTAACTTAAATTTAGTGTATCGAAAGCTTAGAACCAACTTAGTAAAAAATTATCCAAATGTTAGAGAATTTTGTCTTCATTTTCAACTGAAATTAAAGCCAAAATACGATGTTTACAACGGCTCATTATTAAACATAATAGACATTCATTGTTTCTTATATTTAACAGTATATGTTTAGAATTATATATATATATATATATATATCCTTGTGCAAATTAATTGAAACAAAACGAATAATGTCTTTTTAGGATCTTTCACACTTTCCTTGATCAAGTATATTTCGTCTCGTGCCGTTATTTTTCTCTTCCGACCGCATTTTCCTTCATGTTTTGTACTGATGGATCCAGTTTGTTTCCTCGCCTTGATGACTTGAGAGACAGTTGAGAGGCTGACACCAACAATATCCCCTATCTTTCTCTAAGACTTGCCAGTGTGTTCGTGCAGCATTAAAATTTTCATACGTTTCATTGAAGTAAGATATATCGCAGATAATGGCTGTAGGACAACTAATTGACAGTCTGGACAATATTGTCTGGGCTTGATAAAAATCTGATGGAGTCAAGGGTGACGCGATATTTATCAAGGCCAAACAAATTTTGCCATACACCCCAAGACTAGATTCATATTAATACGCACCAGTGAAAATGACCTAATCTGTTGAAAAAATGGCGATCGATTGCACCCTGTCACTCTAGTGGGTCTAGAACTGACTGTATGGTAAAGAAAAGAAGCGAAAGCATTTGTTTCGATTAATATTCACAAAGGCGTATATTCTCAAGTACCGATTTACTTGTCTCACCACCGATCATGTAAAGTTTATACGTGGGATAAAGAAATATCAAGTGTTCGGTACTTTTATTTTGTGTTGTGGTGCAGTGGATATCGACTCGGAACAAGAAATCTGGGAGCCGAGTTCGAATTCCAGTTGAATTCGTTGCAATCATATACGCGCAAATACCCCTGGGAAAGATATTAATCCGTCTCTTCTCTCAAGCTATGGATCAAATAACAATACAGATTGGGTTCTATAGCCTTGGTTTGAAACCAGTCTACTGCAGAGAGTAATGGCAACCTACTGCTGGAAAATGTTCTACCCAGTCAGTCATATCTCTCTCGAGACGTGATCGACCAAGCGTGTATCACGTATGGCACTTAATTGATTGACTACTCACTCTGGTCAGTTGAGTGCCATACATGATACACGCTTAGGCGATCATGTCTCTGACTGTGTATAAGATTTTCTTGCAGTAGGTTGTCATTCCTTGCTGTTGTAGAGTTGTTGCCAACCAAGGCTATAGAACCCGATCTGCCCTGCTATTTAATCATAACTAGTGGGAGAAGAGTTAGATTAACGTCTTCCCTAGTGTTTTTAAGCGTAAGTGAATGCAACGAATTCAACTAGAATTCGAACTCGGCTCTCTCATTTCTCGTTCCGAGTCCATATCCACTACACCACAACATCCTGCTCGCTCTGATATACTTGCTTTTAATAAACCTTGCATTTCTTGCTGGGATGTGCGTTGTGTTGCAGTGGATATCGACTCGGAATGAGAAATCGGGGAGCCGAGTTCGAATTCCTTGCATTCGCTTTTGGGCAAATTTCCTTGGAAAAGGTATTAATCCGTCTCTTCTCTCCAGTTATGGGTTAAATAGCAGGACAAATTGGGTTCTATAGCATTGGCTGGCCACCAGTTTACCGCAGAAAGTAATGGCAACCTACTGCAGGATAATGTTCTGCCCAGTCAGTCATGTCTCTTTTGATTCATGGTCGTTCAAGCGTGTATCACGTATGGCACTTAACTGACTGACTGCATTTTTTTTCCTTTGAGCAAACCCATAGTCTTCCGTTCCGGTTCGATTACTCTATTAGCTCTATTAATTTGAATCCTAACGTTGCTCGAATTGATAATTTGTTAGCACCTGGTAACGCTATGAAAATTGATCTACTGAGTTCTTTCAGTATTTCACCGCTGTCGTTTCGGTAACACAGCCAACCCCAAATTTGTTTGAAGCAGTCAGCATAACTACTATAATCACATCTGGTTTTTGCTTGGACCCTTACTCATAAGACTTAATCTTACGCACATTTATATATAAATACAACACCCGGCCGAACATCGTGTCCAAAGTTGATGTCACCTCCTGATGGAGATAAAACCTAGCGCAAAACTTTCGCTCCACCATGGATTCTTTCGGTGGCATGAGGAACCCCACGACTGATTCACCCGGCAGGAACTGCGGGGAACTTCCGGGTATCTAGTCTGTTTTCTACAACATTTATGAGAGTTCACAAGTACAGATTCGTGGCTTACGGATATATCACGTTGAATACACCGGTTCTTACCCAATCACCGAAGTTAAGCATCTTAGAACCTGGTCAGTACTTAGATAGGTGACCGCTTGGGAATATCAGGTGCTGTTAGCGTTTAGTGACGGATGTGCGTTGTAGTGCAGTGGATATCGGCTCTGAAAGAGAAATCGGTGAGCCGAGTTCGAATACCTTGCATTCACTTAAGCACTGGTACCCTTGGGAAAGGTATTAATCCGTCCCTTCCCTCCAGTTATGGGTTAAATAACAGGGTAGGAATTGGGGACTTTGCCCTTAAAAACAAATCCCAATGAATCTTGATACTCGAAAAGAAAAAGTATTACGAGACACAAAAAAAAAACAATAAATTTTTGAAAGAAAAAGGTATTACCAGCAATAAATAAATAAAAATTTAGTTGGCAATAAATGACCCGCCGAGGTTGATATGCCATAAAAACAAAACAACCAACCAACAGATTTGTGACCTAAGTTTACTTACCTCGCCACCGACCGCATAAAATCTGTGCCTATGATGAATATATTTGCACAAACATACACACACCTCTATAAGGTTGATTGTAAAATACACACACACACACATCTATATATATATATATATATATATATATATATATATATTGTAAGTATCGTTAAAAATGACTGACGTGTATTTGATAGATTTTTTTTGTGCTATGTTTATTGTTTTTTTTCTTTTCTGGATATGAATTACGTTAAAATTTGTGAATGTTCTGCAAGTCCGAGCACTTTTGGCTATTCTGTTAGCCACTTTCAAAGATGATTTAATTTTAAGTTCTTGTACAATAAAGCATTCGTATAATTATATATACATGCATAAAATACTCCATATATCAGTTAAAAGTAAAATAATCCTTGAAAATGTTTAAAAGAATATTAGGGGGCAAATGTATGACAAAGTGGAAAAAAAAAAAAAAGGTTTAAATGAAATAATTGCTTATATTATATATAAAAAAAGATTAAATTCCCAGCATCTTCCTTTCTATAGTCTCACCAACATAACAAATTTAGTCCGACAAAATCCCAAAGGACAAAGCGCATCACACGCAATCTATCAATCAATATATATATATATTGTCATCCGCAGATAGATCTGTTTCGCCGTATCACAGCTCATCAGTACGGTTAGACTACGATTGCTTTTGTACCCAGGGTTGAAACCCGACCGAAATGGCGTCAGTCGGCGACTCTACCCCTGCGCTATGGGCGTTCGGTGGAAGTAGGTAGACTTTTTAGCGCATATCATTATACGCGCCCAATAGCTAGAGCGATCTAATTCATTTCACTGAATGAGCGATGCGTACATGCCAGAGTAGCTACTGTTATTCAAAGTCTCTCTCTCTCTCTCTCTCTATATATATATATATATATATATCAGTGTGTTATAGGCATAAAATGTTTGTTAACAGTAACTTGGGATGTAAAACAATACCTTTCTCCCTTTGTTACATCACGCACTTAGGTGTCCCTATCAGTTGTCGTTTAGGTTTCATCTTAGTCTCGATTTAGTAACTCTAACCCTAACCCTATCAGTCAAGACTTCTGAAAGGCAAACTACTGCGGGATAATCTTCTGCCCAGTTCGTCATGTCTTGGTGATCAGTTTTTTTTTCTTCATTTTACAAAATGAGAAATTTGCGAGCAAGTCAAGTGGGTAATATTTTTATACACACAAAAATTATTTTGGAAAGGCATGTACCAGTTTCCACCCAGCTATAAGCTAAATAGCAAGACTTTTATATGGAAAAAAACTTGTTAATGCAATATCAATCAATCAGTTAAGTGCCATACGTGATAAACGCATGGGCGATCATGTCTCTTTCGAGACATGACGAACTGGGCAGAAGATTATCCCGCAGTAGTTTGCCTTTGCGTTCTGCGGTAGACTGGTTGCAAACCAGGGCTATAGAAGCCAATCTGTCCTGTTATTTGACCCATAGCTTGAGAGAAGAGACGGATTAATACCTTTCCCAAGGGTATTTGCGCGTATATGATAGCAACGAATTCAACTGGAATTCGAACTCGGTTCTCCGATTTCTCGTTCCGAGTCGATATCGACTGGATCACAACGCACATCCAACGATCCCTATCAACGGTACTTTAATTTCGAGAGTGCGGAAGTTTGAATGAGACTTAATACGTACTAGTAGCTATGGATGATGCATAACCGTACAAGATGTGGCGACAATGGGTTGGTGGATTAAAAGGATGTATGCGACAGTTACATGTAATTCCACATGAGGAATGTTCTTACATGCACAGTGAAGGTTACTAAGATACTGGGTTACTAAGATGTTCTACATGGTTAGTAACTATCCGACATTCACCTTTACCTTTTTGGAGTTTCAGTCGTACATTCTACTTGATTTCTTTTTTCAGTTTTATCATTCTTTTAACATATCTGTTTAACATTGTCAATATTGCTGAGATGGGGTTTTGTAATTATGTACAGTGTTCGGATTAATTTTGTCATAATCACGACGTTTCGACCGTTGCAAATTGTTCTAATTCCACGATCCATGACTCTTCCAGATCTCTTAGTATCAGTTATTGTTACTTATTATCTGAGCTGGTGCGTAATTTCACGAAGAATTGTATTATTATGAAACAGTAAAAATATGCCAACTGGCTAGCAAAAGAAAAATAGATATTGTTTTTAAAATATTTGATTGTTCAAATTGTAGGAGCAAAATTCCTCATGTCCAGAAACCAAGGTAGCCAAGGTCAGATAACATGGGCATCGAAATTATTTTAAACAATGTGTCTAAAAGACGACGTAGTTGCTTAAATAAGAGACAGATTAGTAAATGTAGTCAGTCGGTCCGCAGTTGAGATCAGAACCCAGATCGAGAAAGACCCAAAGAGAACCGTGGACCAGTACGAAAGCCTCTGACTGGCTCAATGTATATGTGTTGACCCGTCAGATCTCACCTGCTACATCACAGCCACGTCACCTGAAGAGCAAACAAAAGATATGTTGTATCCATTTATTTATATAACTGTGTTCATGTTTATCGATTTTATCACTGCGAAAAAGACATTCGATTTTATAAGAGAGAAGGTAACAAGTTCTGGGACCTCGTTGTCGAATTATTAATCGTCGTTTTATCTAAGAGTATACAAGAGTATATATATTTCATTTAACTAAACTCTTGAACTTTTTGTTCGCCTCTGCTGTAATCAGGTACTGAACTCACAAATCTTTAGGTCAAGTCACTGGATTCAACCAACGCTTTTATCTACTGGGCCATCTGTCGTCCTTGAGTTGTGTATTCAATATCTGGCTACAGGAGAAATTAATAAAAGCTTGTAGAATTGAGTTAAAGAGAGATAACTGATAATGAAACATATGAAAAGTGCATGGCTTGTGAAACTAGAACAAGCTAAACCGGTGAACGAAAGAAATGGTTCAGTTCGAAATTCTTGTCACCTGAAAAAGGCTTATGTTACACATCCTCTGTTAGTACTGTAAGGTATCGTCACTGCATATTATCATGTTTTTTTTGTTTGTTTGTTTTTTGTTAAATATTGTTTTGAGCAGTCTTTATGCTTTTGTTGGTAAGTAATAATGAAAAGTGAAAGCTTTCATTTCGAAAATCGAATCGAAATGTCAATTATAAAAAATGAATTTGTAAAATTCAGAAGTTCAAATAAAAAAATCTGGTTTTATTTTTATAATCATTTAAAATGACTTATGGTCGATCTGTCTCCTCTTTAAATAATTTTTAACATTCTAAAGAATGAACAAGAGTAGTGTCATCTTTGCCAAGTTTGCCACCACAAGTATTCCAAGGTAGTTTTGATTTTACGTCATGAACTTATGACTAGGATGTGCGTTGTGATGCAGTGGATATCGACTCGGAACAAGAAATTAGGGAGCTGAGTTCAAATTCCAATTGAATTCTTTGAATTCCCTTACGCGCAAATACCCTTGGGAAAGGTATTAATCGCCACTTCCCTCCAATTATGATTTAAATAATAGGACAGATTAGGTTCTATAGCCTTGGCTGGCAACCAGTCTACCCCAGAATGTAATATAATACTGCGGGATAATCTTCTGCCCAGTCAGTCATGTCTCGAAAGAGACATGATCACCTAAGTGTGTATCACGTATGGCACTTAATAACTTATAACTCTCAAAGGTATGTCTAAAACCAGAGACACGTTGTATCACTGGAAAAATGATGAGTTTCTTATATCACTTCAGAAAGTTTCTGATTTCGCCTATCATGCTCTAACATTAAAAAACATCCGGTTAGACAAAAAATGGAGCATTGCTGCTATATCTGGCCTGGAGCGACCCAATATTTTCTGTCTTAAGTGTTCAAACACGTTTCGGCGTCTTTGTAGGAAATTAATTTCCTCCCGACAATTCCTCCCCCAGTCTGAAAGCCTCTTGCTATTCTATTGGTATTTCTATGTAAAATTGTTCCGACGATGTACATACTCTAGTTTCAACAGTTCAGACCTTCACAGCTAAGACTCACCATACAATATAAAGAGGGACGAACCATCCTCATTCCATCGTAAGAAGGAAAATTTATTCGGAGTTTCTTTCTACGAATAGCTACTTTGTAAAGCGGACTTGCCAGAAAATATAAATTTAATCGCTTCAAGTTTAGATTTAACCGTTATTTATCGTGCGCATAGTCGGCATCACGAAAATCTCCCAGCAACACACCTCCAACCTTTCCTAACCTTTCACCTTTAGTGGCCTCTGGAACGTGTATCAGGTGAACATTTATTTTTTTAAAAGTTACTTCAAGGGGTTAATAAGTAAGTTGTCTGAGCAAGCATGAAAATTATATTGAAGAAAAATAGGTGTTGGGTGTTAAAACATCCCAAGTTAGTAACAGACAGGTAAATACAATTTTTATATTTAATTTTGATTATATCACTGACCGTGTTTCTTGCAAAACTGGTTTCGGTTGTTTGCATATCTATCTCTTATATATATAAAGCACTCGGAGTCTAACAGTACTGATGAGCTGTGATACAGCGAAACAGATCTGTCTGCGGATGACAATATTTACGCTCTCACACCCTGATTGAGCACTCTGGAAGAACGGTAGACTTTGAAAAACAGTAGCTACTCTGGCATGTACGCATCGCTCATTCAGTAAAATGAATTAGAGCACGCTGGCTATTGGGCGCGTATAATGATAATATATGCGCTAAAAAGTCTGCCTTCTTCCACCAAACGCCCATAGTCCAGAGGTAGAATCACCGACTGACGCCAATTCGGTCGGGTTTCAATCCTGGGTTAAAAAACAATCGGAGTCTAACCGTACTGATGAGCTGTGATACAGCGAAACAGATCTGTCTGCGGATGACAATATATATATATATATATATATATATATATATAATTAACTCTAGAATATGCCGAAGCATGACTGACAACTTAATTGTCTTATTCTGTTTGAACAATGTCCGAGCGCTGAACAGTGTAATTTAGGCTGATAATGAAAGAACAGTTATTTGGTGATTATACTTCTAAAATTAGAGGCAGATAAAGAATAAAATAAATAATGATCAGAAAGAAAAACTTAGGAATAAATGGTAATGTTTGCAGAAGAAAAGGTTTTGCAAGCGTACGCAAAGAAGTGTAAAAAGGAATCACAAAAAACAAAAGCAATCAAAATAATGAAGGGGAAAACATTTATTCTCCGTGACACTTCAGGATGTTGGCGATCATTGCTCTTCACAACTTTACGTCTTTTGTAACTCTTAATAACTTTCGTCGTTGACCATCTCTCCCAAACCCTGCTGTGTTATCCATTTACTGAAGGCCACCAAGTATAAAAAAGGAAAGGGAAACATTTCTTATTCTCCGTGTCACTTTAGGACGTTGGCGATGATGACTCTCCACAATTTTCTCTTTTGTAGCTCTTAATAACTTTTGCCATCTCTCCCAAACGCTGCTCTGCCATCTCTCCCAAACGCTGCTCTGCCATTCATTCGTTGAAGCTAATGAAGTCTGTACGTTGCTTTTCTATCGCTTATTTTCTATGTCCTGTGAAAACTAAATTTTCCAAGAGCTCTTTCACCATTGTTTTAAAGATGCAAAATCTTTACAAATTACAACAAATGAGATTTTAAAACAGAATAAGAAACTTTACAGAAGCATAAGCATTTTAAAAAAAAGAAAAAAGTGAAACAAAACGCCGAAAAATATTGAGTATATTAATGTAAGTGCTGATTAACAAAATATGAGTGAAAATTCGAAAGAGAGAAAAGCACTAATAAAAACTAAATAAATGCAGTAATAAATTATACGTATATCATAGGATATGAAGTGGTGTATTGAATGGTGACTCGGAAAAAGAAATACGAGAAAAGAGTTCGAATCCGAGTAGAGATTTTCCGATCACTTACCCGCAGTGTTCGTTGTGGTGCAATGGATATCGGCTCGGAACGAGAAATCGGGGAGTCGATTTCGATTTCAAGTTGAATTTCTTGCATTACACGCAAATACCCTTGGGAAAGGTATTAATCTATTTCTTCCCTCCAATTATGGGTTAAATAACAGGACAGATTGGTTTCTATAGCCTTAGCTGGCAACCAGTCTACCGCAGAAAGTAATGGCAACGTACTGCGGGATAATCCTCTGCCCAGTCAATCATGTCTCGAAAGAGACATGATCGCCCAAGCGTGTATCACGTATAGCACTTAACTGACTGATCCGCAAATAACTACAGAAAAAGTATAAAATCTGTCCTCAGCTACAGATTAAATAGTAAAACTGACTGGTTGGCAGTTAGACTAGGAGGAGGAGAAATTTAATTCAAATTTCGTTGAAATGTGGAACGTTTTGGAAATATGAGCTGTTGACATGGTTTAAGTGCTACAGATTTCTGTAGGCTATTGTTAATATTTTAGCGAAACAATTACCGAATTGTAAAACAGTCAAAAGAGAGGAAATAAATAAACCGTTAAAAGAAAAATAAATATTATCAATTCTTTTGTGAAAAATTGGGATATAAAAAATGCATTACATGTGGAATTACCTAATGAGTTCTTTGTATGATTTAAACATCTTTGGAATTGTCTAGAAAGCACTGAATATTTGCAAGTCAATGTTACAGAGAGTGAAAATAAAATGTGAAGAACAAGAAATTATAAGGAATTCCACAGATGAGAAGTACGAGAAACGAAACTTTTAGAGTCGAAGTGGAAATTGATTTAGCTATTTCAGCAGTAAAACGGTGAGACCTAACTGACAATCTTGTAGGATCTTTAAATTCCTGCAGTCACGGCAGTAAGGAAATAAGTTTATCAGAACAGTTGCCATGAAAATATTTGTAGAAAAGATAGATAGATAGATAGATAGATAGATAGATGAACTAAAATAGATGAAATGTGTGATATCCTCCCGCGCATTGAATACTGCCGCCATATCTGGTCGGGTGCTCCTGCTATCCACCTCGGGGTCCTTAACAAAATACAACGGAGAATCTGTAAAGTGATCGATCCCGACTTGGCAGCTCGGATACTGTCACTTTCTCACTGGCGCAATAATGTGACTGAAGTCGAGATGTCAGGTCAGGATCCTGAAGAGAACGGACTATAAAAGACTATAAAAGACTATAAAAGACTATAAAAGACGTTGTCTGGCAAGAGTAATATACATTTCATTGATCAATGTAATTTTTTTTTTTTTTCAGCAATGACTGGTGTAATGCTCCCAATATAAGACATCGTCTCTTTGAATTTGTTTTCAGTCACTGCACGATAGATGACCTCTTCACATCCAACTAAATACAAATTTTTGGTCTCTAAGGATATCATCCTAGTTTTTTTTTCTCTCTCGTCGTAATCATTGCTGAATATTTTTTAAAGGCCTCATTTTTCATTATTGGTAACGAATCTTTCAAGAATTAGCTCGTTAGCGCATGTTGTCCATAATGGCAAACAGATGGCGATAGCGATTAATTTGAGAAGCTGTCAGATCATGTGAAGCCAATAGGCTAAGTTTTGACTACATGTTCCTGGTGGTGGGTTATGATTATTGTACGGGTTGTATTGAATAGTTTTGCCATTCGTCTTGCCGTAAGCTTAGTAAATTGTTCAATTACAGTACAGAGAGCTAAATCTTTGATTGAAGGCATTCATTCAGAACGGGTAGAGTACATGATATTAAGGTACCGGACCGAAAGGGAGGACATCCTCGCTGGCATTTTCTGATACTTAAAGTTCTATCCCCATTGAGATTGCAATTATCCTTTCCGGCGTCGCAAACTGGTGGAAAGATAAAAAAAAAAAGAACTTTTTAATAAGTTGCTAAAATCGGTTACATTCACATTAAATTTCATATTTCAAATCAATAGAAAATTATTTAATTTGACATTACCTGTTTCCTGTAAGGAGTATATAAACTTAGAATACTTTAATGCTTTATATAATTAATAATGTTCAAATGGATCCCAGAATATCAAAGAATAATACGTCTTTTAAAACCTAATAAGTATGGCTGTATATATGTGTTTATGTTAAACGTGCAGATAGGAAAGAAAGAGGAACTCATTGATCCAACATTACATCAGTTTACCTGTGATGAATATAGGAGATAATGTCGCTCTTTTTGTTAACTGTTTCGCCGCAAGCAAGACGGTAACGACACTGATGCGCAGGGGGCTACATAAGAGAAAAATATTAGATAGGAGGAGAGTAAAGAAAAAGACGAACCAGTTACATGGGGTGTCAGAGAAGGGAGCAAGAGAAGGATGGGAACACAGTTGTGATGCAAAGGTAAAGAGAAATGAAAAGATATACAGGGTGTTGTAGAAAGAACTGGAGTCGAGTAGTTAAGAGATGTGTATTGACATTGTATTTAAATAACTGGAGGCTGTAGCCGTCGGGAAACCAAGAATATGGAAGAGAGTTCCACAGACGGAAAGTGCGAGAAAGAAGCTGCTAGTGTATAATTGTCGGGTGCATTTGGTTGATCTAACTGTAAATGGGTGGGACCCAGTTGCCAGTCTGGTTGCACGAGTAAACTCATGCAGCAGGGGCACCAGTGACTTAAGTTCGTCGGAGCAGTAGCCATGAAAATATTTACAGAACGCTTTAGTGCAAACATGATTTAACACAGTAACTATAGCAAATAACGATCAGTACTATGCTGGAAATAAGATAACATACAGAATATGTCAGAAAACAGGTCTCACCTATAAAAGTCTGTGAGAAATCTAAACAGATATTTGCCGTATCTATTGTACATACTTCAGATCACTTGTTGGCTTCGGAGGCCATTGTTCCCTCAAGATCTAAAACCATGGATCAAATACTCTAGCTTTGGTTTAAATAGGAAACTCAGCTCTTTAGGAAAGCTATTCAGTGGAGAGCCATAATTTACCACATTCTGAAGAGACATAGAATTGGATATATATATCTAAAGGAAAAAACTTTCCAAAAAATTTAATTGAATTAATCTTAAATCTAATTAATTTAATTTAATTTAATTTATAGAAATATATTTTTTAGAGAAATATATTTTATGTAATATTTCGTAAATTAAATTTAGAGTTACCTTATAAATTATCTTCTAATAATATTTAATATATTAACATTAGCTTATATTTTATAAATTTATATTATATAAAATTTAATTTACCTTCTAGCCTATATTCTTAATACACGTATTTCTCTTAAATTTTGATGATTCACTTGTAGGGTTATAAATTTTATTTAAATTTAAATTAGGATCTATTAGATGGCAAGGATTGACTCATTAATATCAATTTAGCAAAAATTGGATGGACTAGGATTGACGCCCAGATAGTATAAATTGCAAAACTAATAAAATTACCTTTTTAGATGTGAAGTAAGATAAGATAAGATAGCTGGAACTACTCAATTCAGCCATTGGAGTTACAATAAGGGAAACCGAGACAATATCTAAACTGGGAAAGAACACAAAATTTTAGCCTACTACTATCATGGAGAGGTAATGGTGATAAAAAAGAAGTAAGAAATGAAAGATCATAGAAAGGCTCTAACATGAGTGTCACCAGAATTAGGTTATTACCATAAGTGGAAAACGGGGACTGATGCTGTTATTAATATTATTATTATGAAGATTGTTATTAATATTATTATGAAAATTAATATTAATATTATTATGAAGATTAATATTAATATTATTATGAAGATTATTATTATCATTAGTAGGAAAAATAATATTATTATTATTATGATTATTATCATTAGTGGCAAAGAGGCATCCTTGTAATATGGGGGACGAATTACTAGCGAGATTAGTAGGTGAAATATCAGTAGGTCTAGGATGGGTACTGAATTTAAACAATATCGTCAAACAATTTTAACTGCGAACTAACACAAATGGGACAACCTGAGAATTTAGTAGGATCTAACGTAAGGGAGGAATAAAACCTAAGTTAATTGATCCGGTTTACTTGAACCAGATGGATTTAGTGCATACAAAGAAGGGGAAGCCTCAATAACACAACATAGTTGGATACTGAAACAGTAATAAGAAACGGATAGCACAGATAACTGACGGAACTAACGAAGCTGATTGAAACAACGAACTAAGGAATGACCCTCTATCTAATCAATAGGAATGGATATACGGAAACCAAATAAAGAAAAATTAAATAAAGAAAGAAAGATTGAGAATATGTAGGTTTAGAAGGAGAGGTTGAAACTACCTAAATGGGCGAAGGAAAGAAAATCGAAAGTGGAAGGGAGTGGATAGAAGTAGACACCAAGTCTGAAAAATGGTCTCTAGTGAAGACAGATAAGAGGAGGTGCGAAAATTAGCATACTAGTGGGATAAGATGGGAAGAACGGGGGAGTAAATAAATATTAATAAAACAGGAAAGTTAGCAGGAGTGGTAGTAGGAAATAAGATAGGACTGCTGGTAACCAACGACACCTATCGGAATGGAAGTTCAAGGAATTTAGATATAACAAGGATATAATCTAGTCTTGCAACAAATAGAATGGAATTATCTTATCAACAATTGAGTAAAGAAAATAAATAATAGCCTTAACTTAATCTAATTTAACTTATCACAGAGCTAGGAAAATAAAAATAAAATTTTGGCTTAGAAATTTGAATTATGATTTGATGTATAAATTTGCTGGTGACATTAGTCACGTGTTGTTTTGTTTGTATTAAACTTCTCCTCCCACTATATCCCGACAAATGAAAACGGAAATACTTATTATAGTGGGCTATCCTATGTTGCCTCCCCCTCCGCCTGGCCTTGACTGAACTTTCATTCCGTAGTAATACGACATGAAACAAGTCGAATAGGGCCTTCCGTCTGATGAAGTCGGTGATTGTTGGCAACAACAATTATTGACTGAAATAAATTTATTACGGAAATATGACCGGTGTTTAAAGTTTTTCTTAAAAGAAAACAGAAAATATATATATATATATATATATATATATATATATATATGTTATAAATTATGTTTTAGAACATGTACATTATCCTCGACAATCATGTTTGTTTCAACGTTGGGTGCCCAACGTTTCTTCGGGAGGTAAAAGCAAAACTGAATTCGTCTGCTCCCTATATTTGGTTCATTGTTGTTGTGGAAGGTTGGTTGGGGTTATTGATAATGAAGAGAATGTGTCTTTTGTCGAATTCAGTTTTGCATTTACCTCCCGAAGAAACGTTGGGCACCCAACTTTGAAACAAATATATGATTGTCGAGGACATATATTAAAAAATAATAGACATGTTCTAAAACATAATTAATAATAAATATTCACCACTCTATACATTATATATTGAGCACTGATTTAAATTAATGTTTTCGACGGAAAAAATTCTTTCTTCGTTCAATACCCACTTGGATATATATATATATGTATATATATATATATATATATATATATTCGCAGACAGATCTGTTTCGCTGTATCACAGCTCATCAGTACGGTTAGACACCGATTGTTTTTAACCCAGGATTGAAACCCGAGACCGAATTGGCGTCAGTCGGCGATTCTACCTCTGGGCTATGGGCGTTCGGTAGAAGAAGGCAGACTTTTTAGCGTGTATATTGTCATTATACCCGCCCAATAGCCAGAGTGCTCTAATCCATTACTGTGTGTGTGTGTGTGTGTGTGTGTGTGTGTGTGTGTTATAAGCATTGCCCTCTAAAAATATTTATGGCAATTAAAAAACAACAAAACCCAATTATTACCATGGATATTTTCTCAAAACCAAATTTTATGATGACAAATGAAATAAATGTAATTTGTGCGTTTTAGAAAAACTCGTTATCTTAAAACAATTAAATAACCCGAATTTACTGGATGAAAGAAGTGAATTGATAACCACATGCACAGAGAAATAAGTATCTGTTGACCCGGATGAATATAGCTTCTTCTATAATGACCTTTATACATTATTATCATTATACACGCTCAATAGCTGAGAGTGTTCTAATTCATTGCTGAATGGCCGATGCGTAGATGCCAGAGTAGCTACTGTTTTTCTAAGTTTACCATTCTTCCAGACTGCTCAATCACGGTGTGAGAGTGTAAGTAGTCATATATATTGTTTATTTAAAAACAAAATATCTACTTAAATACGAATATTGATGGAAAATAATGTTTAAACACACACACACACACACACACACACACACACACACACACACATATATATATATATATATATATTATACACACAATTTAAGTATAAAAACTGTAATAAAACACAATTATATATTGTTTTGTCATTTAAACGCCCGGATATTTGTGTAGAAGTAAAATACATTGAAGATATGTCTCTCTCCACAATCGAAGCGATTTCATATCAAATGCAAAATGAAAATCTGCAAAACTAGATTAAAGGACAGCACAAGACGTAGACAAATTATATTACCTACAGACACCATAGCTGATGAAATTAAGAGAAATTTAGTTAATCTCATATAAATAGAGAGAGAGGACTAATCATAAATATTAAGCCAAGGTTTATGGAATATTTTTTTTATACATGTAATAATACATTTTATTTCCTGTTTACAGTTGGATTTTCGGTTGCTTCTAATGTCTGGCTCAGATCCGTACGCCTAACGTCTGCGCCTGAACACTAAAATTTTATTCACTATTTATTTCATTTTATTTCTTTCCTCTGCTACACTAATGGAAATAGATAGGTTCGCTTAGCATCCAGTTCAATCTTCTCCCCGATTTTTTAATAAAATAGAATCGAGGTTTATCCATTGTTTTCTGTTTGGGATTGGGTTTCTGGTTCCATCTAATGTCTACTTCAGCTATATTCTTCTGTTTTACTTTCTAACGCAAATACGTCTAAACATTGACTTCCTACCTTGAGTAACTCTTGGGCCTGTTATTGGGTGAACATAAGTATAAAAAAAAAAAAAAATAGTGCCTCCAGAAATTGATCGGGGAAACATTTCGAGATGTAAACAAAGAATCACTGTGCATAAAGGGACTTAAACAATATGTAAAACACTCTACACACTAAATCTAGCAAAACTTTCGTCATCAGAATTTCGACTTGGGAAACGCCGTTATTATTTCTGAAGAAATAAATATCTATTCTTTCAGATGAAGATAAATTGAAAGTCACCAGATCCGTGGGTAACTCATCTTAGATTATAATTGTAACAATAGAACATATTTAGAAGGTAAAACCTAAGTTGGAATTAGGTAAAATCTAATTGATGTAACGGTACGATTAAAATCACGTTTCCAGCCGCTTTATACAAATTATGTCTTGTCCGGCTTAAGAAGATTTTTTGTTTACTTGTGAAAAAACGTTTTTTTTTTTGTTTTTTTTTTCTGAATATGCAGGATCACTGGCAAAACAAACAAACTTTACGAAATTATCAGAAGATTTCTTGCCTAAAATTTGCTCGAAGTTTTTACAAATACATGCGTTTACGTCAGCATGCAACAAAAGTTTTGAAGTTTGATATTCGATAAGTTTTCTCCAATTGAAGGCAATGTGAATAAACATTTACTTGGATATTGAAAGCACATGAAAAGATACATTCACAATGGGTCGTAGATTTCTCAGTATTATAATAGCTTCAGCTACTTGCTTGAACGTTTTTCGGATTTAAGTTCGCCGTAGACTTCAGGTGTAACATTTATATACGATCCATTGCTAGAGAAATCCTCGACTGTTACAGATATAAAAAATTACCTGGCACCTTCTTCAGTGCTTTTTCTATACAAAAGTCAGATTAGACCAAAATTGAAACACTAATGCTATATATGGACCGAAGCTTTCCAATTATTGAATAAGTTCAGAATCGCTTATGCCTGACTCATTTTCCACCCTCCATTTTCTATCCCACCGACGTAACGTAGCAAGCATGCCCTCGTATTATCGCTACTTCCACGGCAAATATTCAAACCAGCTTCATTTTTTAATACCACCAGCTCAGACCTTTACGGCTAAGGTCACCTTTCGTTTCGTTCACTCGTTTGAAGCATCCTCATTTCTTACATATTTTGGGCAATCCACTCCAAAAGCTTTATCCCCACCAAGAATCGCTACTATCTTAAAATTTTTATGTCTAGGGTGAACTTTTATCTGTCAGTGATAGACTAATAATCTTCAGCACTTGCTTTTACGCAAATTTCAGCATGTATTGAGTGAACTGTCGTGAGAAAATAACAGACTATATTATAAACAATTTAACGTAACTCAATGCTATAGACAACCTAATGTATAGCGTCCAAGCTTAAATTCTGTATAAAAATCAGGATGATTCCCACAAACTGATATGTACGTTATAATAAAATATTGAAAAAAAATCCTGTTAAAATATAAAAATATTTAATTTTATCACTGTCACGTTTATATCATGATCATATCAAAATAAATTGCTTTCTCTATAATATTTAGAGTTTGTTCTTCATTTTCTCCTTTTATTTTGTTGTTGCCTACATGTTATTTAAATAATAAATAATGACTGCTAAGTGCAATGTGAGCGACGTAATTGACAATTTTGTTTTGGTGACCGGATCTAAACCGGTCACTTTAAAATATATAACTAGAAAAAAAGTAACTCGTGCTTAAATATGTGGTTTGGAAAATATGAAAATTATATAAGAAGTAATTACATCTTTAAACTAATGTCAGTCAGTCAGTCAGTCAGTTAATTGCCATACGTGATACACGCTTGGGCGATCATGTCTCTAAAGTGACATGACTGACTGGGCAGAAGATTATCCCGCATTAGGTTGCCATTGCTTTCTGCGGTAGACTGGTTGCCGACCAAGGCTATAGAACCCAATCTGTCCTGTTGTTTAACTGGAGGGAAGAGACGGATTAATACCTTTCCCAAGGGTATTTGCGCGTAAGTGAATGCAAGGAATACGACGGAAATTCGAACTCGGTTTTCCCAATTTCTCGTTCCGAGCCGATATCCACTACACCACGACGCACATCTAATGTACGTTTTCCAAAAGTAAATGACGTCTATTTATGTCGGGCGTGTTTACGTGTGTATAACATTTAGAGAATCAAAATATTGAAAATGTATGTGTATGAATATACACATACTTCTCTACATGGAAACTCATAGATCTATATATATATATATAATGCGTGTGTGGAGGAATTAATAAATATAGATATAGGAACACACATGTATAAAATAATATTCAGGTTTTAATAAACAGTGTTAAATACCGTATAAACAGAGCTATTAATTATAAGAGGCTCATCCCTTGTTTCCTGTTTAGGATGTGGTTTCCGGCTTTCTCTTTTCCAGTCTTTTCACTCTTACGTAGCCCCCTGCACATCAGTGGCGTTACCGCCTTGCTTGGGGTGATATGATTAAAAAAATTATGTGTATTATCCCATGCTAATGGATCGACTTAGAGTCTCAAACATTACGCAATGATCAGGTGCATATTTTAAAATGACCGTTTTTAAAAGATTTGAATTTAAGTTCACCTGATGTTCGTGGAAGTAAAATCTTATGCTGTTAAAGTACTATTTCTTGATAAACAAAATATAGTACCCAAACATTATAAGAGTTAACGTCAACAATTATCGCGTGAATTTCCATTCAAGTATTTTAAACTGTCAGCTTGAAATATGCACTTCATGATTGCTTTAAGCATGAAACTCCGAGTCGTGTAATCGACGGAGGATAATATGTGCATTTATTAATATATAGACTTTGAATATTTCTCGCATTTTTTCATATATGATCTGAACATGATTATAGACAAGGAATTTTGTATGCCTGCGTTTTTCAGAGCGACTATGTAAAAATATAACAACTAAATAAAATCTTGTTACTTTAGCTATTATAAGAGTATAATTGAGCATTAGCAATGTTTAAATGTAAATGGAGCTTCACTGGTAAATATTTGAGAAATGACTAGAGAACATTTGATGAAAAAAGATACGCTAATAGAATATGAAATTAGTGGTGTAGGTAATGGCCCTCCTGAGACACACTTGCAGAGAAAATTAGAAATGAAGGAACGCAAACGTTCAAATTAATAATTACGAGGTTCAGAAATCATTTATGTCAAAAATGATTCCATACGAAACAATTTATGTGTTCATAGGTAACATACATACACACACACACACACACACACACACACATATATATATATATATATATATATATATATATATATATATATATAATGAGTTTGCTTTTTAAACTTAAGAAGTTTTATGCGAGATACACATGCATAAATATAAAAAAAGAAACCAAGAACAGGGAAAGAGACCCTGTTTCTACCATATTGTTATAATAGTTTAACAATTTATGAAGGTATGTTATAATAGTTTAACAGTTTATGAAGGCATTCATATCTTAAAACTTTTTAAGCAGTATACCTTCCCAAATTTTTGCGATTGCATGTAAAAAAAATATGTGATGCTTCCAAAACGTTCCGGATTCTTGAACGAGCCAAAAAGTCAAACCGTTCGGAAAAAAATATATATATATTTATTTCTTTATTTTGTTTTTTGCAGAAACCATTTCACGTCTTAAGGTTTTGTGTAATGGCATCGGATTTGTACATAAACTACACGACGTTCATATTTTTTCTTTGATTACGTGCTACCGTTTCAGTCTACATCCTGGTATTCTCTGTAAAGTTGAAAGTTTAAAATAGTTCACATTAACGTCGAGCTTTGCAGTTAATGGAAGCATGGCTTCACTAAGAATTATGTTTTTCTTTATATATATATATATATATATATATATATATATTCCATTTGTAAACGAGTTATTACGCGACATTCCATTTGTATATGAGTTATTACGCGACCTAGGTTTCTACCATGAGTGGTGTCTTCAGGCGATTTGCAAATCGCCTGAAGACACCACTCATGGTAGAAACCTAGGTCGCGTAATAACTCATATACAAATGGAATGTGCACTGGTCTAATCTTATTATGACCAAAAATTAAGTAATTAAACTATATATATATATATATATATATATATATATATATAAGAGAGAAAGACAGGGATATTAACGGACAACGGTTCATATTACGGAATCGGAGAGTAGAGATCGTTCCACTCATTAATATGCAAATACTTTTGGGAAATGTGTGAAATGACTTCTTCTGCTACCCACCAATGGGGAAATAGCAGGTCAGACAGTTCTCTAGCCCTTCATGGCAACTGGTCTAGGAGAAGGGCAACTGTGAATTCCAAAACTAAAGTGGGTCGATTGGGGACCGTATAAGACAATATGTGCAACAGTTTTCGGTATTCGGCTCTTCCAAAAAGTGGTGCAGTTTTGTGCGGAAAGAACATGATTATAGTAATATACACCCCTAGATTCAAATCTTAAGTACTAGTTCAGTGAAATATATATATGTATATATATATATATATATATATATATACCTTTTTATTTTGTTAAAATCGTTTCAGCCCCAGTAAGGCGAGACCGCCACTAGTACGCCGAGAGTTACAATGAGAGAAAAGACTGTAAACAAAGGAGACGGAAGAAAGAAAAAAAGATGAACGGTATTCAATAAGATAGAAGATGGCAACTGACGTTAATTTAAATATTTGGAGATTGTAGCTATTAGGGAAGCAAGTAAATGGAAAGGCTTCCACAGTCTAGAGGTGCAAGAAAAGAAACTGTTCGAGTAGAAGTGGTGGTTACATTTTAACTATTTCCGCTGTAAAAGGGTGGGGACCATTTGCAAATTTAGTAGGATGTTTAAATTCACGTGGTCGAGGAAAGCTCGTCAGCGCAAATTCCATGAAAATACTTGTAGAAAAGACAGAGGTTAGCAATAACACGTCGGTGAGAAAATGACTGATGTTTAGACGCCATATGTAGATTCGTAATGTTTTTATTTTGGCACTTCAAAGAAGTCACCAAAAACCCCAAGTAAAAATGGAAAATATTAAAAAGAAAATAAAAATAGAACTTGTAAACCTTTACATGTGTTATGTTTCCCGTGTTTGCAGGAAAATGTCTAATCAATTAAAAAACAATTACGTACCACAATTATATAGCCATTATTTAATTGATATATAAGAGACCACCATCCATTCATAAGTATTTGTTGTCTTATTTAACTTAAAAATGCTATTTAGATCTTACACTGTTCTAATTATATCAACAAACCTCTTTAAAACACATCCAGTAAAAAAAGCACTTTTACAAAGAGTTTGCACATAGTCTGAAACACGCATGACACATTTATTGATGATCTCCATCATGAAAATATATAAGAGCTGAACTCTTAAAATGATTCACTCACCTTCAAACCTTATTCCCAATTTAACGTACACTTAACTTTCTGATGGTTAATCGAGACTTTCCCACAAGAACATTCTTAATTTTGCCTTTAGGGGCCTCTTAACTGTCTAAAAGGGGTAGCGAATTGTTTTTTAAATTTCTATCAGAATCATTCCTATCACCAGTTACCAACCCTCAGTTGATGAAGTATGATTAATACTATTGAAACATGAAAGTTTTTGTGTAGCGATGTAAAATGTTTTTCATTGCAATAACCATATTAGTGAAATCTGTAAAAAGTAAAGGCTACGAACTGTATATATAATTTTACGTTTTACGCACGACTCTGAGTTTCATGCATAAATTGCTGAAAAATTGATGAAATTTCGTCGTGCCTAAAACGTAGGATAATATGTATATTCATTAATATATATTTTTGGTTAACATTGACCACTGTTTCATTGATACCTGATTAATATTGATGTGCGTATACCCATACACACACATTATATATATAATATATATAATATATATATATATATCGTGTGTGTAATAGACATTCGCGTCGATTACTGACGCTTGAGAGTACAGCAGTTTTCTTCTAGAACTCAACCATCGGACTGTCGACAGAGCTAATTTGATGATAATGGCGAATTTTTTTTGTCGAAATTTACACCCTTTTCGATAAAAAATGAAACAGAGAAATGATGTATAGTCTGCTACATCATTGCCAAACAAACTGTTTCGTCTTTGAATTCAGAGCTTTCTTTCTGATAGAATAGTTCCTAACGAAGACAATAGAAACCAATCTATTGCGATATTTAACGCAGAGCTAAAGAGAGATTATGGCTCAATACATTTACCAATAACATTTGTGCGGAAGTTAATCCAGCAAACTCTGCCAAAATTCTAACTCAGTTCTCTGATTTTTATTTCGAAGCCACTATCCATTATACTACCACACTCAGCACTCGAACTCATATGTGTGCGTGTGCATGTGTATGAGAGCGAGAGAGTCTGACTTAGTACGAGAACATTTTACACTCTACTCACTTCCAGATTACCGCTTCCTTCTAGATAATATATTTTCTAAGCGCCGCTGAGATGTGGCAGGAGGCCGAAAATATGGGGTACCCACTGAGGATCGAATTCACGACTGAGTTGTGACATGTTCTAGCGAGACAAACTTGCTAAACATAACAAATTTCGAGATGCCACTTCCTTCTAGATAGATAATCTTATTTTTATTAATAACAACTCAGCCAATTTAGTTACTGGAATTTTGATCAATAATGTTTAATCTATATTAATGGTATCCACATTTTCGCTGAAGTTCATCAACACAGAAAGCTAAAACTTCAAAATGCCAACTAAATTAATGATTTTCACCTCTTAAATAAGCGTCCGCGAAATACCGTATTATCAATGGATTTGTAAAAACATTAAATTTTTGTTTTCTGGTTATAATACTTTGTTAAATTTAGCAACAAAATTTAACATTGAGTTCGCTTTGGAGTCTGTCTCTATTGGAATTTAACTTATCAAATTTCAAGGATTCTACCGATATATATATATATATATATATATATATATATATATATATACAGAGAGGTATATCATGCACGTATTCATGTCAAACACCAGATATAAAGGTGAACAGATAGGCTTATCCGTTCAATTGTGATGTTGCGCATGTGCTAGTCTCTCATCGGACATATACTTTTCATGAAACCAATGCACAAGGAACCAAGGAACTAAAGCATTCTTATTCTTTCGGTTTAGCTGCTGCTTTTGTCTGCTTTCATTTCTACGTTTTTTTTTTCCTTTTTTTTCTACGTTATTTTCCCGTTTTTTTATTTTTAAGTTTACTCCCCTGCCCACCTCACATGTGTATTTACAAGCATTCATTCACATCCGAATCGCTCCAAATTTTTGTCGCCGATATATCTAATGAACTTCTTTTTTCGATTAAATGTCTGGACAACTTCTTTTTTTCCCATTAACATTCTTATTTTTCTTTTTCAATTTTCGTCTTAAGCTTTCCGTCAGGATTATGTTTGTTTTTATAATATGTCTTACATGAAAATTTCTAAGTATTAACAGCTTTTATTCAAACGTTATGACTATAACTTGTAATTATGCTAATATCTCATTTCAGAGAATTTATCCTAAACTTAGCCTCCATATATATATATATATATATATATATGTGTGTGTGTGTGTGTGTGTGTGTGTGAGTGTATTTGTGAGTGTGTAGGTGTGTGTTTGTCCGTATAATTATGTTGTTGTACAGGTGTCTGTATATATTTTCAATGCAACAATACACACACACAATATATATATATATATATAATTTATCAAAGTTCATATTTACTTTATATTTTATTTTTACTGATGACATTCTAATAATTCTACAATCGTTTTCCAGAATTCTATATATTCACGCAGCTGTTACTCTTTATTTTAGTGTTCTCGTGTTTGCTGGAATCAGTTTAAAATCACTCAAGCTGACGGCATTTGAACATTGAAACTGGAATTCTGATGTGTATTTTTACACCTACTTCAATATACGTCTCTCTATGGAGAAATATACATTATTTAATGCTGGCTGTTTTTCTCGTATTACAATAGCTTCCAAAATTTTGAGTCTTTCTTAACATTATATCCTAAATAAAATTTTGTTATTATCACCTAAATTAATATTAGCATAAGAAATATTTCAATAAGGCACAATGTAAAGAAACATTATTCCACCAAAGATCTATGTATAGGGCGCGTAATAACGATGTTAATTTTCCGACCGTAAAACCAAGTTCTGAATATCAACATGCTTGATTTCTCAGCAATGTGAAAATATCGACCAGGGATGACTATCCTAGCGTATGGCATGATTAGGAAGTGCCTAAAAACCATGAGTTTACGAAATGCTTAATGGTGAAACTGTCGCTAGTCAGACCAGCAACAGGTTCACCCATAAGTTTATAGTTGTTTCACTCTTACGTTTATATTGTTTATAGTTGTGATAACCCGAATTCACAAGTCTTCATGGCCGAATAGTCGAGCATACTAGCTTTGTTCAGTTAATTATCATGCCAGATTATATTATATTGCACAAAAATTGTAACTATGATATGCTTAGCGTTGTTTTAAAAAAAAGTATATGTTGGCACATTCAGTGTTGAGAAAAACACAGCTGAGTCTGTGTTAACAACTGCAAAATGGATTAGCCAGGCAGCCCCCAAAATAGGTGTATTCGCAAACGATCAGCAAGGCTTTATAACGTGAACATAATTACTTACATTTTATATATATATATATATATATATATATATATATATGTGCGTGTGGATGTATGTGTGTGTAAAAATTCTGAGGAAAGGAAAATTAGGACTGAAAGGAAGACAAGGGGCAAACTATATTTTCGTCTACATGTTTTGTCTACTGATAGACTTTATCAAGACCATGTAAAATTAATTTCAATTCTTTGTTTTTATTGTCTTCTTTTTTTATATATATCGTCATCTTCTTTTCTTGGGCCATGTCCCTTCAAAATGTAGGCGATCATTGACTTCCACTTGGCTCTATCTCTTGTCTCTCTCAATAATTTTCCTCTTGATATCTCTCCCAAACCTCCACTCCGCTGTCCATTTGCTCAAGCCTATCAAATATCTCTCTCGTTGCTTTTCCTTGTCTCTCTTTCCTTCTATCCGACCTGTGAGTATTAGGTTCTTCTAGACCCTCTTTCCTCATTACGTGTCTCAGCAACCTTAGCTGTCTCTTCCTGATGTTAAGTATGCATCCTCCCTAACACCTCGTCGTTGCTCACGTGTTCGATCTATGGTATCCTCAGCATCCGTCTGTAAAACCATATTTCTGCTGTTTCGAGCCGCTTCTTCATCCTTAAATGAAGTAAAATGGCGAAAAAGAGAATGAGCAAACTTTAGTAGGGATGATTAAGGTAAGTCCGTTAAGTAGAGAGTTGCTCAAGAAAAAAGATGGTGATTAACGTTGCAATTAAATTTTTGAGGATTGTAGTTATAAGCAAATGAGATTTTTAAAAATTAAAATTAAAATGTACAACAGAAGCACCAAACCAAATATGGCAACCATATTCAATGCGCAGACTCTTGTATGATTTTTAAATGTGCAAGATAGATTCTGACGGAAGAAAATTTTCTGGCATGACACAGTGAACCAACTTTCCTTGCGGTAGGCATCACCTGTTTTAAATTTTTTAACATTCCCTGCCATACAGAAGGACAGATATCATATAACAGACCAGCGCTCTTTTCTTTGTTTCCGATAATATTTTTCTGTCGGTCAATACATTGGTTGGCTTTTGAAATGCGTCCTTGGCCATGCCAATACAATCGTTTTAGTCCGAAGAAGGTGATAATGCGATTAGAAAGCAGGGGTTACATGGAGTTAAAGAGAATGAGAAAACTTTAATGGAGACGATTGAGAAAAATGCATTAAGTAGAGAGGGTTCAAGAAAAAAAAAGATGGTAATTGACGTTGCATTTAAACTTTTGAAGTTATCAGCAAAGCAAGTAATTAGATTTTCAGAGATGAGAAGTGCAAGAAAAGAAACTTTTATAGTAGAAGTGGCGGTTACATCTATCTTGTTCAAAGGTAAACGGTGAGACCTCGTTGGCAATCTAGTAGAACCCTTAAATTCATTTAGTCAAAGAACAAGCAAAAAAGCTCATCATAAGTTACCATGAAAATATTTGTATAAATAACAGAAGAAAGCCTCGTCATGTTGAGATGTACAGCAAGAGCATCAAACCAGATATGGCAACAGTATTCAATGCACGGACGAATGGTCAGTCAGTTAAGTGCCATGCGCGATACACGCTTTGGGCGATCATGTCTCGAGACATGACTGACTGGGCAGAAGATTATCCCGCAGTAGGTTGCCATTGCTTTCTGCGGTAGACAGGTTGACACCCAAGGCTATACAACCCAATCTGTCCTGTTATTTAACACATAACTGGAGGGAAGAGACTGATTAATACCTTTCCCAAGGGTATTTGCGCGTAAGTGAATGCAAGGAATTCAACTGGAATTTGAACTCGGTTTCCCGATTTCTCGTTCCGAGCCGATATCCACTGCGCCACAATGCACATCCGGACAAATGGTATGATTTGTAAATTTGCAAAATGGATTCTGACGGGGGAAAATTGTCTGGCGCGAACTCTCCTTGTGGTAAACATCTCCTGTTTTGCATTTTTCAACTGGCCACAGTTTAACGTTTGCGTTACGAGATTTCATTTTGTTTGATGCGAATAGTTACTGGTGACTCCTCCAGAAATTTATTGCTGGTAATGTTTACTTTCCATTCAGAAATATATTGTTGGTAATATTTCTTTCTTCAAATATATCATTGGTAATATTTTCTTCTTTAAAAGTGTATCGCTGGAATTTTTATTATAAAAGCGTATTTTTCATACTTTCATACTGTTTTGACCCAGGTTTGGGGGTTAACTATTTACTCAATGGTGTAAGGCTAACAGGTGTTACAACGCCGGGTTCCTGTGGATCTGAGATCAACATCAATAAAGTATCTGTTTCTCAATGTATGCTATAGTCACGGGTAAAATATGCCCATACAATATTTATATGTATAATAACAAATTTCTTGTTGAAAAATAAGTATACATATAGATGTTTGTTTTCATCTAATTATACATCCGTATCAGGACTAATAAAGCAAAGATGCATAAAGAGATAAAAGAACTGACAGGACAAAAAAACCTGCTTCTTAAAAGGATGCGTAAAATCCAAGGATGGAACGGTAATATTGGAGAAAAAGGAAATATTCTAACGGTGGTAAGAATATATAAAAGATCTCTTCAACGACAAGTGAGAGCAACCGAGAATACACAAAGATGGGGACGGACCGGTAACATTAAAGTCAGAAGTGGAAACTGCAATGACCAAACTGAATAGAAACAAAGCAGCCTGTCCAGACGGCATTATAATAGAGCTGCTGATGGCCCTGGAAGACTTCGGCTTAAAGAAAATTACAGAAATAATAATGGTGTAATGCCAACGATCTAAGCAAGTCGATTTTCATAGCACTGCCCAAGAAGCCAGGTGCAAACGAGGGCAAACTACACAGAACTATCAGCTTAATGAGTCATATTACAAAAGTGATTGTCCGAATCCTGATGAATAAAGTGAGAAGCAAAATCAAGCCAGATAGGACAGGAATAGTGCGTGTTCGTCAAAGATACTGTAACAAGGAACGCCATTTTTATTATTAGGATGCTCTCCGAAAGGGCAACACAAATGAAGGACTTGTACCTATGTTTTATCGATTATGCAAAGGCGTTCGACAAAATACGCCACAAAGAATTGATGGAGATGCTCAGCAGCATCGACATTTTTGGGAAAGACATTAGAATAATTAAGAATCTCTACTGGCAGCAAACTACATGCATACGGACGGATAATGAATTCAGCAAATTTACAAAGATAGAAAGGGCGTAAGTCAAGGATGTTACTTTTCACCGGTTTTCTTCAACTTGTACAGCGAGACTATTTTGAGGACCCTAGATGTTATGCCAGGATTTGTAATCTGAGGCCACAATGTGAACAACATAAGATACGCAGATGAGACATTACTGATTGCAGATACGGAAAGGAAACTACAGGACCTCCTACAGAAGGTAGCAGAAGAGAGTGACAAACAGGGACTACAAATAAACTGCAAGAAAACCGAATGCATGGTCATCAGCAAAAAGAGCAACCCAAAATGCCAAAAACAGGTGAGAGATACAGGAATCGAGCAAGTACAAAATTTTTAATACGTGGGAAGCGTTCTAACAGGAGATGGAAAGTGTGACACTGAGATTCAAAGGCGAAGCTGAGTAAAGTATTCAGACACAGGAAACTTTCACTAGAAACAACGAAGAAAGTACAAGATTGCTATGTGATGTCAGTTCTTCAATATGGCAGTAAACGTTGGACAATATCGTCGAAGAATGAAAAACATTGAAGCAGCCGAAATGTGGTTCTACAGAAATATGCTGCGGATATCATGGACGAAGCACGTGAGCAATGATGAAGTGTTGGAAAATTGGGAAAAAAAAGAAAATTAATAGAAGAAGATAACGGAAGAGATCTTCATCAAGAAGAGATAACGGAAGTTTCTGGGATATGCATTGAGGAAGGAGGGCTTGGAGAACCTGATACTAACAGGCCAGATAGAGGGAAAAAAGAGACAGAGGAAAGCAGCGGATAACATATTTGAATTGTTTGAGCAGGTTGATGAGAGAACGGGGGTTGCGGGTTGTAGCAGGAGAAAGCGTGCTAAGAGCCACCAGGGAGGTGTGGAACGCCATGATCGCCTCCGTCCTGAATGAAAAAGGTACATAGAAGAATATATATATATATATATATGTGTCATCCACATACAAGTCTGTTTCGCTGTATCACAGTTCATCAATGTGGCTAGACACATACACTTGCTTCTAGCCGGGATTGGCGTGTTGTATATAAGCAGTGTATATACACACGCCAGTCACAGAAAGAACTGAATTCATTCCTAAAGTGTAATGCATATATCGCAGAAGTAGAAGCTGTTTTTAATTTTTTTTCTCTAGAGAGTTCAATCGTAATGACAACATAATATATTAGTCATCCACATACAAGCCTGTTAACTGTATCACAGCTCATGAGTGTAACTAGACACATCCACAAGCTTCTGGTCGGGATTGGTGTCAGTCAAAGTCACTATCCACTAATCCATCGCCGTATGGAATCAGAGAAGGGAAATTTTAACGTGTTGTATATAAGCAATAAATACACACACGCCGAAAAAACCCAATGCATTCCTGAAGAGTAACGCAGAAGTGGAAACTTTTTAAAATTTTCTTTTCTAGAGAGCTCAATCGTAATGAGGGCCTATGTGTGAGTGTGTATGTGTGAGTGTTTATATATATATATATATATAGGATGCAAATTTGAGTGCGTATAGATGCGCGTTTGTGTTTATATATTGATACTAGCTTCTTGTTATGATTCAAGAGTGTTAATTTTAGTTTCCTTGACATTTGTTAATTTCGCTGCTCGTACCGCGACGATACTTGGCCTTAAATCTTATTCAGCGGCCATTTTTCATGTTTAAAACGAACATAAACGTAATATAAATGTTTTGGAATCTGAGACGCTTTCTTGCCCTTTTGGACATTTTTATCCTAAGAAGATAAATGTATAATTGCATTTCAAACAAAAAAAACTCTTCCATCATGAATGAATGTTATGATTTCAACTATGTCTGCCTACTTTGCTGCGTTTTCGTTAAAATCTTTCATCTTTCCTGAATCTGTACATTCGGGGATGAAAACATTCAGATGACTCAAACGCCAAAATAAATAAAAAATCTGACTAGTTACCAACAATGGTATCGGATATGATTTCGAATTTTTTGTTTTTTAAGCTCTTTTTATTAGTATCTTCTTCTTTATCTACATAATAATAAATATTCTCCTTCCTTTCTTTATTCTATCCAAACTGGAGGTTTCTTCTATCGTTATACAAAAAAAAAAAAAAAAAAAAGAAATACTAAAACATTATCGCAACAAGTACTTTATGAATTTACCTGGCATGAAAAAGCAGCATTGAATTTTCGAAATAATGATATTTTTTCCACGTAGCATTTAATTAAGATGCCTGCAAAATAGCAAAGATAAAGTTTTACTGAAAAACAAATAGCTACTTTTAGCAACTTATATGACACATGATAATAGTTGCCTTAATTATTATGAAAAATTAAATGCATTTTAGTATTTGTCTATATTTCTGAGAAGAGATAGTATTTACAGTATTTACATTATTCGGACTATTGTCCTCATCTTCGTTGGCGTTTGTAATACGGAGTGCCAGAAAATTGCAGTATGAGCTCTGGTAAAAAAATATTAGAGAACACCATTAACATCAAAAAATTGCAATATGAACTTTTTCATGAAAAAAGTGTTACTGAATATTAGGTTTATAAGTCCCAAAATTTCAGTTCTTCTGGTCCTTAAGTCACATGGCCCAGTGGATATAGACGTTGGTTAATTCCTATGGCTTGACCCAAAGAGTTGTGAGTTCAATACCAGGCTACAGCAAGTAACTTAGAGGGAGGTAACTCATAATTTCCAATTTTACGTAATTTACCCCAGTAATTGTAATAAAAGGTTCAGTTCGAAATTCTTGGCACCTGAAGAAGGCCGGACCGTACAACGGCCGAAGCACCGTACAAATGGCAACAAAGATGAAGACAATAGTCCGAATAATTCTTTTTATAAATTCAACCTCATTAGATTACAGGGAATGTGAGTGAAAGAAAAATGAGAATTGGGAGAACTAAGGAAATGAGAAAAGATAAACGGAATTCAACAAGACGGAAGATCCCGATTTATTTTGCATTTAAGTCGAAATTATGCATATATTTATGGTATTATATTTGTCAATATGTATAGCAGTGGCTACTGAAACTAAAAATGAAATCCGTGACTAAATTTCTAAATCCAGTCTATTCTCGCGCATATTCTCTTTAGAAAGGTAGGGCTCAAATTCATTTCTCCCTGTCTAGGGGTTAAATTGCTGGGTGAACTACGATTTTTCGATTTGGATATCAAACGCATGTGATAATTATGCTTGTTAGGATCGTACTTTCTATGTTGGACAAGATTCACGCGAAAACGAAATATTAAATCAAAAGACACCTTTTCAAAAATTAGATTTTAGTTGAAAAATATATCAAGGTTCCGTTTTTAACCGTAAGATAGTTTAGAAAAAAATCACTGAAGCGGAAGGAAAAATTTCCAGTCTCCAGCAAAATTTTGGCATGTTTGTAGGTTTCTTAAATGTCATTTAGAAAAAATATCTAACCTCTTCCTAAATCTCAATAGAAACGAAGAAAAGAGTTCTAGACTGCTACGTGATGTCAGTTCTTCAATACGGCTGTGAATGCTGGACAATATCATCGAAAATGAGGACAAAACTGGAAGCGGCCGAAATGTGGTTCTACAGAAGGATGCTACGGATATTGTGGACTGAGCATACAAGCAACGACGAGGTGTTAGAAAGAATGGCAACAAATAGGAAATTGATGCTGAGCATCAGGAAGAGACAACTGAAGTTCCTGTGACATGCAATGAGGAAGGAAAGCCTGGAGAATCTGATACTGACTGGACAGATAGAAGGAAGGAGAGACAGAGGAAGGCAGCGGATAACATATTTGCAGGGACTGATCAGGTGGATGACGGAACGGGGGTTGCCAGGAGCAACAGGAGCAAACATACTAAGAGCCACAAGGGGTAGGGAGACGTGGAGAGCCATGATCGCCTACGTCCTGAAGGAACAGGGCACATAGAAGAAGAAGAAGAAGAAGAAGAATCTAACCTCTAAATCATTGTTCCAGTTATTGGACTAAACATCCAATTCTGTGAATAAGCATTCTCAAACACTTTACACCGGAAACAGACGTCAAGAAAACAGTTGAATCCGTCTGGGGCTTGACATCAATTGTAAATAAGCTCTTGATCTGCGATGTGAATGGGTAGAAGAAGAGAGATAAATACTGTACACAGTCAGGTGTATCAGGTAAAAATAGGTAGAGATGAATATGTGTTTAAAATAAATTTACTTAAATCTGCGGTAAATAATAACAACATCAAACATATAGAAAAAAAACAATAACATTAATATTTTCTTCAAAAATAAAATGAATTATAACTATAAGCAAGATGAATGTTCACTTAGAAACACTATCAAAAAATACGCAACCCTATTTGATATAAAAAAAAACAATAAATTTTATATTGTACACAATTTAACTGCTAGCTTCATTGTCAAAAATAACAATTCACCTGCAGGATCTAAATTAAGGAGAAGCAATATTATTTACGGATTTACATGCCCTTTAATGAACTTTTCCTGATCACTCCAAATTCGTAAATAATTACATTGGACATACTACTACATGTTTAACAAGAAGACTCATGTTACATCTCCCTAATCATAGTTCTATTAGATCCCATTTATATACACATCGAGATCTTCTCCGTAATACACTCATTGACAATACAAACATTATTGCATTATCCGCATTTAAAAATAGGATGAAATTAATGGAAGAATTATTAATAAAAAACAGCCAACACTCAACAATATTAACTTTGAACACGGCCACAATGCGCTCACTGTGTTTGGAATATAAATCATCCTTATGATTCTACATACCGACACAAAACAATCTATAAATTCACTTGAGAGCAAAATAAAAATTAATCCTTGATAATGACTAAAATATAGCCAAAAGCATTAAGTATTCGGACGTTTTTTTTTATATAATTTATGTTTTCAAAAGAAAACATATAAGATGAGAAGAAACATAATAAAAAAATGTAACCATAGCACGTTGTCTGTTCAAAGTATGGCAATTTAAATCTTTTTTTTTTGTATTTTTCAATTTCCGAATAAGGTGTTGAGTATTGTAATGGTAATTGAGTATATGCTCTTCCAAGGTTCACATTTAATTTAGTTGTTTCAACTACTTTCGTCTATCACAGTCATTTTCAAGAATCAATCTGACAGTTCAATTTCTTTGTAAACATCATGATATTTTTTGGAAAACGGAGATTTTGAAGTTGTCTGCAGTAACGCCATCAGCCTGGGCAGAAGATTATCCCGCAGTAGGTTGCCATTGCTTTCTGCGGTAGACTGGTTGCCAGCCAAGGCTACAGAACCCAATCTGTCCTGTTATTTAACCCATAACGGGAAGGAATAGACGAATTAATACCTTTCCCAAGGGTATTTGCGCGTAAGTGAATACAATGGATTCAACTGGAATTCGAACTCGGCTCCCGCTTCATATTAGTGATGTTGATATTTTTATTTTAGTCGGTCGCGATATGCTAGATTGAAACTGCTATCTGTCAACCATTACAGGCAACCTCTCCTGTCCCCAAAAGCATGGACAAAGCGAGTCTCTCTGAAAGTAATATACTGCGCCTCCTCGGCCTTATCCTTTCTTCCGACCTCAAGTGGAATCATTACATTGAGTCAATAGCTAAATCTACGGCTAGGAAGGTTGGGTCACTGTATCGGGCCAATAATTTTTTTCCGCATGAATCCATCTTGGACATATGCAAGTCAACCATCCGTCCGTGCATAGAATACTGCTGTCATATATGGTCAGGTGACCCTGCTGTTAATCTCAGTGTTCTCGACAGTCTCCAAAGAAGAATATGTAATGTGATAAGTCCTGACTTGGCAGCTCAACTCCAGCCTCATTCTCACAGGTGGGATGTGGCTTCTCTCTATCTATTCTACAAATATTTTCATGGCGTCTGTTCCCATGAACTTAAGTCACTGCTGCCCACTCTACAAGAATTTGCTCGTGCAACCAAACTGGCAACAAGGTCCCACCCATTTACAGTTTGATCAACCAAATGCAGCCGACAGTTCTACTCCATCAGCTTCTTTTCTCGCTCTTCCCGCCTGTGGAACTCCCTCCCATATACTTGCTTTCCTAACGGCTACAACCTCCAGAATTTAAATGCAATGTCAATACCCATCTCTTATCTACTTGATTCCAGTTCTTTCTACATCATCTCGTATATCTTGTTCTTTTCTTTTCTCTCTACGATCACAACTGTCTTCACACCTGTGTTCCCATCCTTCTCTTGCCCTTTTTCTGACACCGCCTGTCGATGTTTCGTCCTTCTCTTCACTCTCCTCCTGTTTAAACCTTTATTCTTATGTAGTCCCCTGCGCATCAGTTGCCGCATTGCCTTGCTTGGAATGAAACAATTAAAAAAATTGCACTGAGTTTCGACAGGTGACTGGTCAATCTACGAGACTGTGCTTCACGTGAGTGACCATTGTAGCTATAAAAAAGAAACAGGGAGAGCAAGGCATGTCATACTTGATGAATTTAAGCAAATGGATGGCGGAGTAAGGTTTGGGAGGAGTAACAAATAAAAGGCTGTTAAGGGCTACAAAGGATAGGGAGATATGGAAAGCTATGATCACCGACGTCCTGAAAGGACACGCTACGTAGAAGAACTTAAGTCACTGGTGCTCCCACCACTAGAATTTACTTGTGCAACCAGACTGGCAACAAGGTCCCACCCTTTTACTGTTAGATCAACCAAATGCAGCCGACAATTCTACTCCATCAGCTTCTTTTCTCGATCTTCCCGCCTGTGTAACTCCCTTCCATATTCTTGCTTTCCTGACGGCTACAACCTCCAGGACTTTAAATGCAATGCCAATACCCAATGGATAACGAAACAGGGTTTGGAAGGAGTAACAAGTGAAAGGCTGTTAAGAGCTAAAGAGGATAGTAAATATGGAAGGATATGATCACCGACGTCTTGAAGAGACACGCTACGTAGAAAAAAAATCTTACTTTGGGGGCATGCGATTTAAAAGACAGTATTATTGTTACACCATAGTTGTTTGTTAGGTTCATTGAGTGATATGTATAAGTGAACTATGTTTGTAATTTCTTTTCCATTCTATTTATAATTCGGGTTTATTGCACCTGTCAGTTCCGACGAATGATTATCTAACGTTTCAGTTATAAACTGAAATACTACATTAACCACACAGGTGTTTGATTATATCAGTGCGATTACGTGCAGAACCAGAAAATCTTTTCAGAACTGACAACAAAGAAATATGGTGCGTGACACTGAATCTCCAGACACCTCACCTCGGGTTTAACTTAAAAGTTTTCCTTTTCCTAGACTGCTTCTACTCAAAACAAAAGAAACAAGTTCGCCCATCTATTAAATCTATCGCTAGAGTAAGATGAATCTATATATATTCTACGGGCGTTCGCGCGACATGTGTGAAGGAGAAACGACCTAAAATTAAACTCATTTCAGCCATTCCCCACATCAGACAAATAATGGTTAATCTATCCGGGTTTGAGTTTTGTTTAACGGCATATCAAACAACTGTGGGCTATTTAATGCCAAAAAAAAAAAGTTTTAATGTATATTTTTTTAATGTTCAGTTATAGTAAGAAAGTTGATTTAGTCAGATTTTGATGAAATGATTTTTATTTTAAAAACTGAAAATGTTTTCTAATTTTGTATTCAAAAATGTATTGCTGGTAATAATTCTTTTTCCTTCACAAATATGTTCTAATCTCTTTTTTTTTTTCAAAAATGTATTGTTGATAATATTTTTCATTTAAGAAGTTTCATAGTGTTTTGGCCTCAGTATACAGTGACCCTAACAGGTGATACCACACCGGGTCAGGGTGGCTCTGGGAACAACGGCAATGAAGAGGTGGTTCTAAGCTCATCACAACCTCTAAATCAGAGGCCTTGATGACAGATGCAGTTTACGGTCAATTTATCCCGGCGCATGGACACACACGCATGTATTTATATATATATATATATATATATATATATATATATATATATATAACATAATCTCTAAAATGTCTACAAATATTAGGAGCATTAATAATTAAAGGAAAAAATCGAAACATCTATAAAATAATATTAAATATATTTAGTATATTCCCCAACTAAAAAATGGAGTGTTAAATGTATTTTTAAAAAAGAAAGATGCTCACGCCAATTATAGCAGCGCTCAACTATTTAAAGCAACACAATGAGAAATTACAACGTAAAAGTAAAAACTGTGAGGACAAAATAAAACATCAGAAACAAAACACACTTGCAATGGATATAGAAGTGGCCTGAAATGCTTGGGATAATAAAAATAATAGGACATTTTTGTACGTCCTTCAGTCAGTTAAGTGCCATACGTGGTAAACGCTTGGGCGATCAGGTCTCGAAAGAGACATGACTGACTAGGCAGAAGATTATCCCGCAGTAGGTTGCCATTGCTTTCTGCGGTAGACTGGTTGCCAGCCAAGGCTATAGAACCCAATCTGTCATGTTATTTAACCCATAACTGGAAGGAAGAGACGAATTAATACCTTTCTCAAGGGTATTTGCGCGTAAGTGAATGCAATGAATTCAACTGAAATTTGAACTCGGCTCCCCGATTTCTCGTTCCGAGCCGATATCCACTGTACCACAACGCACATCTAACGCCCTTACTTTTACAAAAATGAAAAACGTAAGAATTCTGTAAAAAAAACTTAAAAGAAAAATGAATTAAATCTTCCTTGTCGGCTGTATTTAATGGAGGATGCTTTAATGAAAGATGATAAAAATGCTATTAAAGATATACGACAATAAAAGAAAGCAGAATATAACGCTTGAGATTGCATTTACATCTTTGAAGATCAAAGTTGACAGAGAAGCAAGAAGCAGGAAAAGTGTTTCACAAGCGAGAAGTGCGATAGAAGAAACTGTAAGCATTGAAGTTACGATTGCATCGACTATAATAGGATAGGACTTGTCGCTAATCTCGTACTACGCTTAAATTCATAAAGTCTAAGTACTGCAGAGGAAATTTCGCCAGAAGCATTACCACGAAAGTCACAGCGGAGTTAGATTACGGCTGTGGGAAACAGACTGAAAACACGATGCCAGGTCAGGGCCAATAACATAGCAGATTCTTCTTTTAATATATAACAGAAGCACCAGACCATATGTGAGAGCAATATTCAACCTATGGACGAATAATTTATAATGATAATTGCATTTTTAATTGTTGGATATATGCACGAATTGCACTAAATTCTGACTAGTGACAAGTCAGCCTACGAAAGTGGGGTGACTGTCTGACCGAAGCTAGTAGTTTCTGCCGTTGTGGGTATTTATATAAAGAATTTCGAGGAATCTAATAAAATTGTTTGCATGGATATTTTCTTCGTGAATACACTTTATATAAACCGGCAAATAACACACACACACACACACACACACACATATATATATATATATATATATATATATATAGTAGTAGTAGTAGCCTGCACTGATAAATTTTGATGTGCATTGAATTATTTATACATCCAATAACATCACTAAATAAATTGTATAAAAATGGGTGAAGATTGATTAAATGTCAACAAAATCGTGCGGCTAAATTTATAAAAGAAAACTCATAAAATATGCGCTCCTTCAAAAGTTTGTCATCTATGATACAGACGGACATATTTGAAGAATTAACATATAGTCAGATAAGATAGATACGGAAAGATAGATTTAGATAATTCAGATTAAACCAGATGAAACCACATGAGAGAAATGAAGATTCTGCTGAGCCAAATGTTCATATGTTGAATCTCGTCTGATGAATGAACCTCTGCCGTAAAAAAATAACGACAAAATATTTAGGTATTTTCTCACAGGTTATCCCAACTGGGTATATATATATTCTTCACTACTGGGCGATATAATTACTGCAAAAATGTCAAATAATAAGACACTACTGAAGCGCAAACAGGTGGCAAGATCTTTTATTACTGGTAGTAAAGTTTAATAACTAGTAGTAAAGAAAATGAAAGCAGCCGTCGTTGTCTCTCTCTTAATGAGCGTCACAGCAGGTATATATATATACTACCGGACATAATTATTAAGCCGCCCCAGTTTTTAAAAAAAATTATGTATTTCATACAATTTTTAGTATTTAATTCCAAGCGAATAATTCTAAATGAAAATGGAATGGTTCTTTTGCTAATACTGCAAAGCAATATGTGCATCAAATGAAATGTTCTGGTGTCCAGTTTTTGTGCTCCCTTTCCTATGCTAGTCTCTTCTTCTTATTGGCTGGCTGAAGCAAAGGCTGCCTGGCTACCTTGTAAAAGTTTCAAAATAATGATAATAACAAAAGAACTATTCAATTTTCAGAGAGACGGATTAATACCTTTCCCAAGGGTATTTACGCGTTAATGAATGCAAGTAATTCAACTGGAATTCGAGCTCGGCTTCCCGATTTCTCGTTCCGAGCCGATATCCACTGCACCACAACACACATCCTATGCCGAAGAAAACGAATTAAAAAAATTCCTCTTTTTGGAAGGATACATCTCTTCGCAATACAGGTATGGTTTAAATATGACTTATCTGAAAAAAAATAATTAAAAAAATAATTTTAAATAAAAATTAGAGTCGTTTAATATAAAAAATATTTTCTGGCTTTATCTGACCTGGAAAGAATTGACAAGCCGTATGAAACACATCAACCAAAAATCAAACGTCTGCTGTCTAGATTGTAATATCAGTATGTCCTCTATGGTCCTTTCATTGATCTGCACATAGGGTGTGTTTTGACTAGTGCTACACACTATTTTTAAATTTAGAGTTGAACAACTTCTAGTCAATGCTGAAAAGCTCAGATAAGGATTTGGATAGAGAAACCGGAAAATAATAGATGCTAAAGACCAAGATATATTTTCAATATTGTTTGCGTGATAAAAGTCCCAAGAGCCATTTAAAATATTTTGTTAAAGAATATGTTTTAGCAACGGAAGAAGAGGTGCATATTATGAGGATACAGGATAGGTATGGGTTGACTTAGACTTGTAGATTGTAAGATAGTAGAAGGCAAGAAAACATTCTCTCAGCAGTTTATTCCACGAAGTGACAAATATAGCGAAGTTGAGTAAAATCTACCGAGAAATAGGAGATGATTTGATGCCGCTTACGTGGCACAGTGAATCCTTTATCTCAGAGAACATCAGCTGCTAGATTTAAGAATGCACTAAAAGAGGCGGTAGGTTGCTGAGAACCACAATCGTCCAGGTAGAGATGTAGCTCATATAAATATATACGCCAAATCCTCATGATCCCTTGTTTGATATAGTTTCGTTCTCTCTCTTCCAAAAAAGATGTTGATCCATCATGGATTTAGAAAAAAAAACGTAAAGGTTTCTTCTAGTGTTAAGATGTTTATATCTCGTCCTTTAATTATTTTAAATTCTGTAGTGGAGTTCTGTATTGCAAAAACTGTTTTTACCTAAACCTGATAAGTACTTCATATACCTGAGAACAAAATAGCAATTTATTAATCGTAACTTAGTTGTGTCGAAAAACCCAAAAGAATGGTCACTTAGTGGGGATCGAACTCACTAAAAACTTGTAATTGATATAACGAGACAAACTTATCACTTTAAAGTGCCCCTGTTATCTAAATAGTTCCGGTGTGAAATGTAAGAATACAATTATGCATGTTACTGCATGTCAGTATGACTTTCATTGCGTTTGTCTAGTGATTTGAATATTGGATGAGAGATCTTAAATTTCATACGAAATGATATTTAAGAAAATTTACACTTCAAACAAGCCGGGACTTTACCAGTTCAGAGAATTTTTTTTTCATGCCCCAATATATTTTAAACATTCTCTGCGTTTACAATACTCTTGAAAAATGTTTTTGACTTATAGTTAAATGTAATTTTCCTGTCTAATGATGTCAGAAAACTGATACAACCCTGCTCATTAATAGTCACCCGAAACTTCATTATGTAAAACAGTAGTGGTTTATGTAACCCATTATATCTAGCACATCTTAGAAGTGCTGAAGACGTGTGAATTTTTTTTTAAAATCATATCACCCCGAGCAAGGCGGTAACGCCACTGATGTGCAGGGGGCGACGTAAGAGTGAAAAGATTAGAAAAGAGAAGGCCGGAAACTACATCCTAAACAGAGAACAAGGGATGAGCCTCTACACCTGTTTAATAGACGTGGGTGGAGTGTGAACCGGGCGATAGTTTAGTCTATCTACTCCAACTGAAAAGAAAAAAAAATAAACAAATAAATAAATAAAAATAATAAGAAAACAAAGAAAAGTGAAAAGATTGGAAAAGTGAAATCCGGAAACCACATCCTAAACAGGGAACAAGGGAGGAGCCTCTACACCTGTTCAATAGACGTGGGTGGAATGTGAACCGGGCGATAGTTTAGTCTATCTACTCTAATTGAAAAGAAAAAAATAAATGAATAAATAAATAAATAAAATAAATAAATAAAAATAATACGAAAAAAAAAAAAGAAAAGTGAAAAGATTGGAAAAGTGAAAGCTGGAAACCACATCCTAAACAGGGAACAAGGGAAGAGCCTCTACACCTGTTAAATAGACGTGAGTGGAGTGTGAACCGGATGATAGTTTAGTCTATCTGCTCCAATTGAAAAAAAAAAAGGAAAAGGAGTGAAAAGATTGGAAAAGAGCCGGAAACCACATCCTAAACAGGGAACAAGGGATGAGCCTCTACACCTGTTCAATAGACGTGAATGGAGTGTGACGTCTAAGTAGTTTTGCGCCTAGAGCAGTACACTGACATCTCTTTTGCAATCTTTCCCCAAAATTTTACTCTATGCGACTGAGAAAAGTATCCTTCTGAAAGTTGGTACTGCTATAACCGAAGACTGTTGGCACCATAAGATGTCCCTTATCTTCAGTGATGTTGAAATATATAGTACGTGACAAAATACATTCAGCATGAGATGATTCGTGATTTACTGGCAATCGCTCAAACGGTCTCAAACTGCTTGTATTCTTTGGCGCCATTGATTCAGTAGAAAAACTACGCACGGAGATCCCTGTCGTCCAATGTATTCATATAAAATCGTGACTCATAGTAACAGGAAACTTTCTTCCTTAGATACAGTATCCATTTCTTTAGTTGAGATCTGTATATATTTAAGAAGCTGTTTAAGATATCCATTGCTTAGCATGCGTCCTTTGACAAAACTGTCTCTGCATAACCTCATGCGCATGGATTATCGATGTGCTGTATGTTGTGATACACTCATCTTTATTCACGTTGATTAAAACTAAATGCAAGTTGAGTTAATGTCTTTCCTTTAGGCTGTACTTAACAATATATCCTGCGATAAGATTTTTTTTTTTTTTTAATCATATCACCCCGAGCAAGGCAGTAACGCCACTGATGCGCAGGGGGCTACGTAAGGGTAAAAAGAATGGAAAAGAGAAAGCCGAAAACCGCATCCTAAACAGGAAACAAGGGATGAGCCTCTTCACCTGTTCAATAGATGTGGGTGGAGTGTGAACCGGGCGATAGTTTGGGCTATCAATAAGATAAAGTTCCAACGATCAAGAATTGTGCATGAATATCCTTAAAACAGCAAATAGTAATATATCCTATGTAAGAGATACATTAAAAATTATTCAAAGTTGGCAACTATTAACAATGAAAATAGTTTCCTATTTCTAATAAATCTCTACAATTATTAGCAAAATAAGAGATACTGAGATTTCTATATTAAATAAAAATGTATTTTACAGCTTAAATACATAGCGGGTATAGGCAAATTTATTCTCCGAAACTAACAAAGGTTATTGAAGATAGCATATCTTTTCTTTCTAAAAAAAAAAAAACGATATTTTTATTTTGTTTATAAGGTCAATCAGTTAAGTGTCATACGTGATACAGGCTTTAGTTTCTCATGTCTCGAAAGAGACATGACTAACTGGGCAGAAGATTATCCCGCAGTAGGTTGTCTTTGCTTTCTGTGGTAGAGTGGTTGTCAGCCAAGGCTATAAAACCAAATCTATTCTATTATTTAACCCATAACTGGAGGGAAGAGACGGATTAAAACATTTCCCAAGAGTATTTGTGCGGAAGTGAATGCAAGGAATCCAACTGGAATTCGAACTCAGCACCCCGATTTGTCGTTCCAAGTCGATACCCACTGCACCACTACGCATATCCAGAAAATGTATAAACAAGAAAATGTTTTAAAAAACATTTTAAAATTATCAGGATCGACCTTGATTTTTTTTTAATTCGCAGTATGACCAAAAACTCCACAAACTTACTAGTGGCTCCATGATCAAGGAACTATTACCCCATAGAGTGATGCCATCAAAGAAACAGTTGCAAATCTGATTCAGCAAATTCTGAGTTCTCCCATTATGAGGCCAGGAGATCACTCGTGATAGTAAGTGACGTTCAGGTAGTTCATATTGATAGGATGGTTGACGGTTAGTTTAATCAGTCAAGTGACAAAGTACCGTGCGCGTTGAAATCTCATCAGAAAACAGATACATTCCTTAACGCTCTTATGATATTTCTCACAACAGGTTTAAATTAAAATTGAGACACATAATCTTTCTCAGATCTGTCTTCTTCTTCTTCTTCTTCTTCTTCTTCTTCTTCTTCTTCTTCTTCTATGTGCCCTTTCCCATCACGACGTAAACGATCCTGGTTCTCCACGTCTCCCTATCCCTTGTGGCTCTTAGTCTGTTTGCTCCTGTTACTCCTGGCAACCCTCGTTCCGTCATCCACCTGATCAAGCCCTGCAAATATGTTATCCGCTGCCTTCCTCTGTCTCTCTTTCCTTCTATCTGGCCAGTCAGTATCAGGTTCCCCAGGCTCTTCTTCCTCATTGCGTGTGCCAGGAACTTCAGTTGTCCCTCCCTGATGCTCACTATTAATTTCCTTTTTGTTGCCATTCTTTCCAACACCTCATAGTTGCTTGCACGCTCAGTCCACGATATCCGCAGCATCCTTCTGTAGAACCACATTTCCACTGCTTCCAGTTTTGTCCTCATTTTCGATTATATTGTCCAGCATTCACTGCCGTATTGAAGAACTGACATCACATAGCAATCCAGCACTCTTTTCTTTGTTTCTAGTGAAATTTTCCTGTGTGTCAGATCTGTCATCCTACCATAATTGTCAAATGAAACTAACCTTGATATCAAGCAACTTCTACATGTCAACAAAACAATTATCATGAGATTGGCTAAAAGAAGGATATGTTCATTAACAGGTGGAATAAGCTCAATACAGAAATCCTCTCAACAAAGGAGACTAAATCATTCATTTTATTTTCTCATTTCATTTTTATTCAGATTATATGTTTAATAAGTTTTTTTTTCATGTTTTTATTTGTCATATAAAACAAACTAAATTAAATGTACTTCTGTGATTTTACAGTTAGAATTATCTTTCTCAGTGCAATGACGAGTACTAATGTTATATAGCAATAAACAGACAAACACGGGGGTATATATAAAAATATATATTATATTTTTATTAATGACGATGGACCGTGTGGCCTAGTGGCAGGAGTGAGAGAGCGCTTCCAGGGGCTGACGTGGGGTTCGACGTGGGGTTAGCCTCTCTGCTTAGCTCGTCTAGCTTCTTCTTCGACTTCTCGAGACTTGTCTGTCTGTCAAGACTAACTTCTGTCGAGGCTGACTGACTTCTTCTTCTTCTTCGACTTCTCTTCTTGTCTACTTCTGGAGACTGTCAAAACTGACTGGGTTCGACTTCTCTTCTACTGTCGACTTCTGGAGACTGACTTATCTGTGTTTTCGCAGTCTTTATATATCTTCCAAGTTTTGCCTCGATTCGCGACGCCTACTCGACGCCTACGTAATTTCTCAGAGTCACTTCCGCATCTGTCGGAAATAGGGTCAAACAAACATCCGTTCCTTTCAATGACCGGAAACACCCACGCTTCCTCAGCCTTCTCGGGTTGGGCCAGATTATTATATTACACTAATGCTAGACTTATATAAAAGAAAATAGTCAGTTGACTGCCATACGTAACACACGTTTGGGTGATCATATCTCAAACGACATAACTGACTGGGCACTCTAGGTGGCCATTACTTTCTACGGTAGACTGGTTGCTAGCCAAGGCTATAAAATCAAATCTTTCCTGTTATTTAGCCCATAACTGGATTAATACCTTTTCCAATGATATTTGCACGTATGTGAAAGCAAGGAATTCATCTTGATTCGAACTCGGCTCTCCGATTTCTGGTTCCAAACCGATATACGCTGCACCACAACGCGCAAAAAACAAACAAACAAACAAACAAACAAAGTGAGCAAATTATGATGATACGAGTTTTTTAAGTTTCGTTTGGAACATAAAAATATTGCCCAGAAGTAGAGCATTCAACTGAGATTTGAGATTTATATATTTTTATCAAGGAAAGTTTATCTTATAAATATCTTAAACGAAGTTATGGCTTTTAAAAAATTTAATTGAATGATACATAAGAGTTGTTATTTTCATATACGAAACTCTTATCGATTTTGTTTAGATTATACCGAACTGGCACGTTGCCACATACCCAGATATTACCCAGAACTCATTATTAATAGCCTGAAAGATTTGTACGGTTCACATCACTTTAAGACCGACACTTCAGTAACTCTTGTATATTATTCTACAAAAAGGAACATAAAATAGACAGTGATATAATTTCTGTTGTAAACAAACTGACAAAGTGGTTGTCTAAATAATATCAATAATTTAGAGATAGAAAACCGAAAGCGAAGTGTGGGATCTACACTGTAACTAAAATGCAATAATTTTTAAAGAGATCAAAAGCGAAAGAAATCAATTGCGCGTATCTGAAACGGGTGAACATTGCTCGGCAAAAAGACAAGTCTCTGGAGATAGGTTGAAACCCTTTTAAAAATAAATGGAATTTCTTGAGCACTCAGTGAACTGAAACAAAAATAGTATAGACACAAAGAAATCCAACATATATATATTTGGAGGCTCCAATATTGAGGTAAGCAAGGTGCGAAAACCTGTGATCTCTGAAACTCACTTTTAATTGTCAATATTTCAACACACTCTTCTGTCATTATATTTCTGTATTTATCTTGCTGCCCGTTTTTAAATACTATTATGAAAATCTATATGATTAGAGACATGATTAAAATTGTGTGATCTTTCATTTCAAAGTATGAGTTCATGCCATATTTTGATTTTTTGATGAGTATAAATTTTTACCATGAATAAATATATCGATTTTCCTGAGGATAATTGTAATTTGTTAGAATGTCAAAATTAAACTTTCGCGACGACTCCAAAGTCAAAGTACTTGCTTCTAAGTCTAAAAATGGGATTGATAGATCGCATGTTCAATAAGTCTATCAATTACTAAATGTGGACACCTCGGCGTGGTGTTATTGTGGGTTGCTTATCTATTCTTTTCTGTTAGTAGTGGAGAGTCCGTTCCAGTGAAGGGTAGTTGCAGGTTAACGGAATTTGGCCTTGTTGTATATAGCCCACTATAAGTCATAAAATGATTACAAATCAAGAAAGGCAATTTGAGTAGAAAAATAACATTTTATATATACACATATCAATTGATGTTTTTACAATTGAAGTAATACATGAAGTATAGGTCCAACGGACGTTAAATTGTTCATGGCAATAAAATACTGGAAGAGAATTAATGCTTAGGAATTTTTGAGCGTGTAAGTAAGGAATGTATTTGATGTATTCGTTCCTTAGGTCAGTAAGTAGTTTTTGAGGCAGGGAAGAAGGAAATAGGTAAGGGAGGCGAGCGTAGTGAGCCGCTTGACTTGGTCAACGGAGATACTATTTACTCTCTTCTCCTCGACTCGGTCTGCCTCTCGATGCTTTCTGTATCCGCTTTTTATATCTTCTTTTTGGATCACAGCAGCTCATTTGGGATTTCACACTTGTATTTGGTTCTGGGCTTCCCATTGGCTTATAAATAAAATTCGCGTAGGTTCGCAAACTGGAAATTTAATATTTTATTAATTTTTAGTTTTAAACCGGAACATATGCGCGGAGCCGGCGGCGCAGCGACGACTTTTGGTCATTTTCTTTTTGGTCGTGAAAGCGCAAACATCCGGTCCATCGCTTTTGCTCAGTATGGCCACATTGTAATGGTTAATAAGCTTGTTTTGCTAGAACCTATTACAACTGAGTAGTGATTTCAATCCTCACTGGGTGCCCCATATTTTCGGCCTTTCGCCACATCTAAGCGGCGCTTACAAAAACCTTAGGGCACCTCGACATGCTGTAATGGTTAGCAAGCTGGTCTTGCTAGAATCTATTATAACTGAGTAGTGATTTCGATTCTCACTGGGTGCTCCATATTTTCGGCCTTGCGCCACATCTAAGCAGCGCTTACAAAATCAACTATCGAATACTAAATTTTTATATGAACGTTTCTTCATAACTTTGCTGAAATTTTCCCAGACGTCTAGGCCGAGCAATCTACGATAACGTCAATTAGTGAAGAAAGGGTAAAAAGTTATTAAGGAAGAAACTGGCGCCACATACCACAGAAACTTATCTTTTATGGAGTGCAACCTGAAAAAAATCAGCAAGATTATTTTTTAATTCAGAAAGAGCAAATCTTTAATGATACTGTCCCCTGTTCAGTCCAAAACTTGAGGCAGTATTGTGTTTTATTTTCTCGTCAAAATCAATACGACGCATGTTATTTTATTATAATAGATATTGAAGTTGAAAGTGGAGTTTGCGATCTGACTTCTACTTCCTATATAGTTTCTTGCGTTCACGAATGTTAGTTGAACGGATTGAAAATACAAGACCTAAAAAGTTTGAGATAAAACGGAGCAATAAAATTAAAAAAAAATGTTCAGCAAAATAATAGTTTTCGATACGTTTATTGGTCTTGCAATTTATCACCCAGGACGTGCGTTGTGGAACAGTGGCTATCGATTCAGAACGACAAATCTGGAAGCCGAGTTCGAATTACAGTTGAATTCCTTGTATTCATTTAAGCAGAGATGCCATTGAGAAAAGTATTTATCCGTCTCTTCCCTCTAGTTATGAGTTGATTAACCCTCTAGGGCCATTCGTATCATATTTGATACAGTATTTCCCTATAAGGAAACATTTGGTATTTCCCTATAAGGAAACATTTGGTATTCATTGACTGAGCAGTCAGTACTGCTTTCATTTGAAATTTATAAAATATTTCTCTTAAAAAATTTTTCAGGAAAATATTTCTTTCAAGGCTTGTTTTCATACTGTATCAAATATGATACGAATGGCCCTAGAGGGTTAATAGGACAGTCTACCGCAGAAAGCAATGCCAACCTACTGCAGGATAATCTTCTGCCCAATTAGTGATGTCTCTTTCGAGACATAATCGCCCAAAAGCGTGTTTAACTAAATGACTGAATGTATCACCCACATTTAAAGGACAGACATTGAAGCAAGTAACCTTTGCGTTGTTTTGAAAGGCAAATTTGGACATTCTAGTAAATTGTATATCCCTAGGATAGTCGTTACCTTTCTTTATGAGAATAGTTAGCAATTTAAATACAATAATTCAAATTTTTAGTTATTTTTAAAAAATTGTTTTAAAAGTATACATAGAATGGACATATAATTTGATTTGAAAAATGATAATCCTTCATAGTTATATCTATAACGTTATAGTTTATCATAACACCTAATTAGTTCAGAAATTAATCATGGTTTATACAGGCTGAACATTGCTCGAGCATTGTCAAGACTACTTCCATACAATCAGCCGGGCCACAAAGAACTCATATCCCCTCAAAGTCCATTACCCTCACGTGATGGGTGGGGAGGGAGATGAACAATTAAGAATATGAAATTCACCTTCTCAAGGATGTTTCCAACTAGGGTCCAGTTGGCAGAAAAAAATAAACAGGGTTGTACCTCAACACATGACCCTCTCTCCTCTCAATATTTATTCGTATTAAAAAATACAAATTAGGGCACAAGGCCGAAAAGGGAAGGGTAGAGGGTTATACTCACATAACTATCCTATACCTAGCAAAACACCATCACAACCCATTCACTCATTACAATTTGGCCAATCACCAAAAGAACCCGTCCATCATCTCCCGAATCTTCATACACCATAATACCACATATTTACGAGGGGCACCTAAAAACGGGGAAAAACTCCTCCTCTCACCCACTGAGTGGATATTGTGCTGATATTTATTGAGCACAATATTCACACTGGAATCATCAGTCAATCAGAATCTACAGAATGGACTTGCCTACATGGCAGAGTGGAATCTCCTAGGTCTGTCATATAAACCACCTACCCATTTGCTGGGTAGCTTTGAGCTGTCACTTTCAACTTCAACTCATTACTGTCTATGGAGATCTAAGGATTCTACACAGGCACGAAAACTCTGATAAAAATCGCAAATAAAATTAAGGAATTAGACGATTGCAAGATACCAATTTTATTTAAGACAGTTGCTAAATAGTAAAATACATACAGCACAAAAGATTTGGCTGGAAAATTGACAATATGTCTGTAGATTTATGCCAGAACTCACCAGCGGTTTCAGACATCGGGGCGGGGGATATAAAACGAACCCATATATGAGACAGACGCAACATTTCTTTACCACCTTAGGTTACAATTAAAAAGTTATTTTGCAAGTAGTTATATCTCTATTTCTGACTCTACCTATTTTCCTTTTTACTCTTTTTTGTTTGCTTAATCCACATTTTTATTTATTTCCTTTTCTTTTTCCTTTATACTCTTTCTTCACACTCTCTATTTCTTGCTATTCTTTAGAAAACTCTTCTTTTCTTTCGCCTCCATCTTTTTCTTCGCATTCGCTACTAATGTCCTTTCTCTTTATTTTACTATTATTATTCAGAACTTCTCCAAATATTTGCTGAATTTCATATAATTTTATTTTAAATGACGTGATGGATTAGCGTGTCTTTTTACGATCATTAGATGGATGATTTAAGCAATTCAATATGGCGAATTTACTTATTGTAGTAAAATGATAGAAGCAGATGTTGATATATCGCATCGAGTAACTCATGCGCATGCGTAAACATGCTCAAAGGCGGGTACGTGTTAACAATATGGTTTCCTTCATAATCTTCAAAATTTAATCGGTGCTTCTTATATTTCCTCACCATATCTGCGTGTAAATCCTTATCTAAATGGTTGTATGTGTTTAAAATCAGTCAAAAACAATTACATGCATTATATATATTTTATGGTTCGATTTTTGTCCAATACAATATATTTATTAATATATCTGTATATTGTATTATCTTTACATAAGTATAAATATGTTCACACACACGCGCGTGCGCTATATATATATATATATATATATATATAAATAAATATTTCTTTAATCCTAAGTGGAAGAGTAGGAAGGTAAATTCCCAGAACCTGATCCTAATCAATATTAAAAAAAAATTAATATTAAAAAGTGATGCAGGTTGAGAGAGCTCAATGTATTAAGAATACAGAGCCAATATAAATTAGAGAAAATTTTCAAAATTCAAAGGTGTCGGATGTACATTTTGACATAGGATCTCTAATATTTAAACATTATTTTAAATAGATAGTCGTAATTGATTAGATGCTCCAATTTTTATAATTAAACAATATATTTATTCATGTCTACAGGCCTGAATAATCAAGAAATGTTTTTAAGAAAATATGTTGAAGTTATTTTATTTCGTAACAAATGTCCTAAAATTTCGTAAATAAAATGGTTTTGTTTACTTTAGGATACTAAAATAGAGCAGATATGAATATATCGAAAAAATATGAAGGACATGTGCTTCTTATCTCCAGTTATGGGTTAAATAACAGGACATATTGGGTTCTATATCCTTGGCTGGCAAACAGTCTACCTCAGAAAGTAATGGTAACCTACTGCGGGATAATTTTCTGCCCACTCACTCATGTCTCTTTCGAGACAAGATCACCCAAGCGTATAATACGTATGACACTTAACTGACAGAATACTTACGACAGTCGCATAATAAAATGGGAGTGAGTAGTGCCTGAAACAGTCTGCTGATAGAAACCAAGAGATGAGCACGATTTCAAAGAAATCAATGTCTACAAATAAAGATTTAAATAAATAAATAACACCAATAATTAAGAGAAAAACTTGATAATTTGATCGCCGTCTGACCAGAAATGTCTAATATTTTGATTTGATATTTAAGCTTTAGTACGAGGGTCATTCAATAAATAAGTTGAATTTTTCTAAGGTAGATAGAACTTAACTTTTTGTTTTATTTTTATTTTTCAACGTAGTCTCCCAGCAGTGTCTCACACTTTTCCCATCTGTGCATAAACTTCCGTATTCCCTCAGCATAAAAATCTTTGAACTGATGTTTCAGCCAATCGCTCACAGCACTTTTGACTTCATCGTCACTTTCAAACTTCTTTAAATAATTTAGCCCACTGGTAGACATTTTTTGGCTAAAACATGTGGTACCATACACAGTTGACATTCTCCTGTGAATTTCAACTTGTTTGCACCCTTCAGCAACTAAAAACTTGATAACTGATCTCTGTTCAATCCTAGAGCATGCTTCTTGGGCGGCCATCTTTGTTAATCTCCAAAACTCTCAATTTTTTTTTCAATCTGAAAAAATCTTAAATCCCTTTGAAAAAGAAGTAAAGGAATATAATTAAAAAAATGTAAGCTTCTATCTGTATTAGAAGTCTTTATACGGAAAAATTCACCTGATTTATTGAATGACCCTCGTTTTTACTTATATGGTGATAAACAGCCAAAAGCGTAGCAGAAACTGTAAGGGACCTAATGTTACTTAATGAGTACAGAGTACGATGGGTAAATTATCGACATTTTATGTTTTTAATATCCAGTATGCGTGTTGTTTCCTTTTGATTTCGTAGACTTCACAGTATAGTAGATTCAGTTGGACCCAATCTGTAAGAAAACGAGAAGCAGTACGCAATTCAGTAAGACATTTTCACTGCCAGAAATTTAGAAACAGCTTTCTTGAATGTTTGTGTTCACGCTAGAAGCCCTAATATGAACATTTTGTCAATCTAAGGAGAGTACAGAGGATTTGGAAAGCGTTGAATGAGTCTAGGAAGGTACTGCAAATCTGAAAACTCACTCTGATCGTTCTGATAGGAAATAAAGTCCTGAATTTGTTGATGGCCTCAGACTCAACACGGTTGCTTACATCAAGTGTTTTGAGGAGGTTGTACTGCTCTTGGTTCAGAGGGTGGCTACTGGAAAACCCTATGTTTGGCAACAGGACTCAAGATTATAACATACAAGCAGCAGAATCCAGTCAAGGCTGTCATTCTTTACATCTAGTCACATAATTCCCCAGACTGCAATCCTCTTGATTATCATGTGTGGGGCACAGTGGAGCGAGAGACTAACAAAATTCATTGTAATACTAAAGATGAACGGAAGACAAGGATCATGGCGGCAGGCAACAAATTAAATAAGAAGACGGT
>JBBBDQ010028375.1:180000-190000 GCA_037127315.1 Ascarosepion bandense | reverse complement strand
ACAAACTGACCGTCCAAGAAAGGACTTGATTAAGTTTTTCAAAGATCACGAACTGAAATCATTATTCATTCTCTTTCTTTTATTTTTTATTATATATATATATATATATATATATACATTTATATTTTCTTCGCACCTTTTTTACAATGCTTTCATCAACAGGAAATAAAATAAATTCAATAAAAAAGTTACCCCCCTTATAACATTCGTTGAATATGGCTTCCAAAATACTTAATATTTCTTTTTAATTTTTCTTAACTACTACGATTTTACTTTCGTTTTCAGGTTTCGGTATAAACCAAATTAAAATTATTCATTTAATAAATGAAAAAATTAACATCTAAGATTTATAATTTATAGGGACCATCAAAACACTAGTACCAAAAAGAAATATCCCAATCGTTCAAGCTATTTAATCCATATCTGAAGGGAGGAGCGACAAATTTATTTGCAAAAAAAAAGTGAATGCAACGAATTCAACTGGAATTCGAACGTGGCTCTCCGATTTCTTGTTCCGAGCCGACATCAAATGCACCACAATGCACATGTAATGAATACCGTATGCTGCAACGACTAATATTACGATTAACGTTTCTGTTTATATTTTTTAATGCCGTCCTTTTTGGTGTCTTTTTCTGCTGACTTTTCTATTTTTTCTTGCTTCGTTTCTTTCTATTTTCCAGCTCTAATTTACGTAATTCCATCTTTTCAGTCTTTTGTTTCCTCTTATTATTTTTTCTTTTCATCCTGAACCCTTTATCTTCCTTCTTTTTTCTTTCTTTAATTTTTCTTTTTTCATTTTTCTCTTTTTTACGCTACGGTCTTTTTTCCGCTGTCATCTTCTTTGATGTTTCACCTTATTTTCTCTCCTTTATTTCATGATCTCTTCTTTTACGTTTTATTGCTTTCCTTTTTTTTTTTTTAATATACACTTTGTCCCGTCCATTTTTTTGTGCTTCTTCTTTCATAACGTCCCGTCCTTTTTTTAGCTTCTTCTTTCATAAAGTCCCGTCCTTTTTTTAGCTTCTTCTTTCATAAAGTCCCGTCCTTTTTTTAGCTTCTTCTTTCATAAAGTTCTGTCTTTTTTTGTTTCTTCTTTCATAAAGTCCCGTCCTTTTCTGTGCTTCTTCTTTCATAAAGTCCCGCCTTTGCACAGTTACAGGTGTTTATTTTTCTTTTGCTCCGTTAAACAAGGTTTAGCCCGATATACATCAGCTTATCTTAGTACGGCACAAGACAAATAAAGCATGGATGTCCTGCCTGTTGTTAAATAGTCAAAAGCTTCACTTTCTTTGCTTGGATTCGACGACGGACTACTGACACTAGTTACAAATACGAAACCATCTCATTCATCAACCGGTCAGAATATTTTATTTATTATTCATGATAATTTAGAATTCTGGGGAGGCTTTAAAATGAGTGGTCAGATGAACTGCGCGTCGATTAGACAGATTTTTTCTTTTACTTTGCTGGAGACATATTTGTATCCTATTTCTGATTGGTTAGATAAGATGGTTGACAAATTGACTTTGTAAAAAACTAAGATTGTACATTGATACAGAAGTTATACTCTAACTGAATATAGATTTTCATATTATAAACAAGAATGTTAGAGTTTTTTTTTTGTATTTTTTTACTAAGATTTCATTAGTGAGGATCCACATTCCACTATTTCTCACCTTAGTATCAATCTTGTTTTTTTGGCATTTATTGATTTGAATATTTTCTTATTTTCTGCGTCTTTTTCTTCCTATTTCAATATTTATTCTAAATTTCTGAATTTTTCTTAATTTCATTATTTTCTCTGTTCATTCTATGGAATAGTTTACTCCTCGCCCGCTCCCTTTTCTTTCAAATTTATTCTTTCTCTGATTTTTGTAAAACGATCTCTTTGTTTCTTTTCGATTTTAACCCTGTTCTCTTCTCTTAAAGATCACCTTCCCCAAATCATTTATTCTAATCACATACCATCACTTGACACAATCATGAGCGACTCGAGTTACCAGATGGCGTTCCCATCAACTGACAATGTGGGCATTGTGTCCAGGTGTTTCAATACAGGTTCCTATTCATTATCTGCATTCTGGAAAGAATTTATTTATTACGAAGAAAGCTATTTCCTGGTTTGAAAGAAGAGTGACCTTTCTAAACAAATGCCATCATCAAGAAACAAGAGGAGTGGGTAATGATATTATGGATTTATAATGCTTCATTTTTTTTTAATTCAGTGCCTTTATTATTCTAATGTACAACTTCATTTCACAGACTACATCTATATTTCTAAACCGACCTGCTTTGTTGCTTATTCATATAATGGCCTGCCTGTCTCACCACCTTATTAGATATGTATGTATCAGGTTAGAAAAAACGTTTCTTAGCTTAATTAAGAAAAGAAATTGCTTATAATCTAACAAAGTTTGGGTAAACCATATATATATATATATATATATATATAGGGTGCGATGGATCGATTGTAGTTTAACATGTGCAAAACTGAAAATAACGCTGATAAATCAGTTACACTTAGCAAAATTACGCAAAAATATCTTGAAATACTAAAGAGTTGATTTACTCAATAAAATCGACATTGTCTTCAACCAGGGCCTCCATACGACATCGAAACCTTCTGCATTACTTCAGGACAGTCTCTATGTTTAATTTGGTGAATGCTTCTACAATCCTAAGCTTGTCTGTATCAAGAGGGTGGCTGCTGAAAGAATCCTATCTCTGGCAACATAATTCTCCACCATGCCACACAAGAATGAGAACCCAGTCATGGCTGTCAAACAATTTTTGCGATCACATCACCACTTACGTCTGACCACGTAACTGTTCGGCCTTCAACCTCCTTTGATTATCATATGTGGAGCTCAGGGGAGCGAGAGACCAACAAAACTCCTCAAAACACTAAAGATGAATTGAACTCAAGAATTCACCAATATGAACAGGATGACTGGCGAAAAGAAATACAAGAGACTCCGAGGTCGTCTGGAGGCTGTGACTGGCAATTTTATTGAATAAATTTACTCTTTCGTATTTCAAAATATTTTGGTAAATATATCTGTTAAAATGATATATCTAAATGGTTCTCTTTAGTGCGTAATTTAGACGACAATTTATTCATTGCACTCTTTACATTATGCTTAAACATATTTGTGTGTATGTATGTACATGTGTTATTACATATGTACTGTATATCATAAACACACAGATATATGTGTGTGTGTGTGCGTGCGTGTTAGTCACAATTCTTCTTCTTCTGTTTCCCTGTCCTTTCAGGACGTAGGCGATCACGGTTTTCCACGTCTCCCTATCTCTGGTAGCTCTTAGTATGTTTTTTCCTGTTACACCTCGCAACCCCCGTTCCGTCATCAACCTGATCAGGCCCCTTATATATGTTATCAGCTGCCTTCCTCTGTCTCTTTTTCCTTCTATTTGGCCTGTCAGTATCAAGTTCTCCAAGTACTCCTTCCTCATTGCTTGTCCCAGGAACTTCAGTTGTCTCTTCCTGATGCTCACTATTAATTTTCTTTTGGCTGCCATTCTTTCCAACACTTCATCATTGATCGCATGCTCGGTTCATGATATCCGCAGCATCCTTCTGTATAACCATATTTCCGCTGCTTCAAGTTTTTTCTTCATCTTCGATGATATTGTCCAGCATTCACTGTCGTATTGAAGATCTGACATCACATAGCAATCTACACTGTCTTCTTTGTTTCTAGTGAAATTTTCCTGTGTCGTAGTACTTTACTTAGCTTCTGGAATGCGTCCTTTGCCATGCCAATTCGCCTTCGGATCTCTGTGTCGCACTTTCCATCTCTTGTAGGACATTTAAATTTTTGTGCTTGCTTGATTCTAGTATTCCCCACCTGTATTTGGCATTTTGGGTTGCTCTGTTTGCTGATGACCATGCATTCAGTTTTCCTACAATTTATTTGTAGTCCTTTTTTGTCATTCTCCACAGCTACGTTCTGTAGGAGGTCATACAGTTTTCTTTCAGCGTCTGCAATCAGCACCGTGTCATCTGCATACCTTATTGTAAAATTAAGTCATAATTGTATCGCATATATGTAGTCTCAAGTTTTTAAAGAAAATCATGTTAATGCCCTTTTATGCTTCCTCCACATGAATAAAAGTTCACATTGGAATAATAAAACTTACATGTTACTGGAGTGGATTTCCGTATGTTTAAACGTATTCGAAGTGCTGGAAGTAAGAAAAAATATAATGCTCGCTGTAAAAGAACAGTTAAAATATACATTTAAAAAAGGACATATCACCGGATGTTACTGCACGATACTCGAGTTAATCATCAAATGTAAACTCGTCTTTGACAGACGATTACCTCATACATGAAACTTTGCGTAACACTGTGTGATAACGAAGAACGATGATGTTTTTAAAAATGTATAAATATATTATCATATATATATATATATATATATATATATATATATATATAGTGCATTTGGGCGACAATCGCTCGTTCATGCAAATATATATAGAAAATAAACAAGATACATTCATTACGTTTTTATATAATTTTTCGTGTCTGATGATTTTTGTCTTTTCAGTACACAGATTATATAGTAATTTCCCAACTGTTTTTTTTTTTTTTGGTTACCAAGCGCTTTCGGCTATACTTTAAGCCATTATCAATAAAATTCACCCTTGATAATGGTTAAAAAGATAGCCGAAAAGCACTTGAAAACACATCTGAAAATTTCATAGATAATTTATGTTGTGAAAATAAAAAATTACATTAGAACGCACGAAAAATTTCATAAAATCTTAGCGATTATACCTTGAAATTGATAACAATCTTATCTCTTGATATATGTCAAATGATAAGACGTTAAGAGAAAATGGTTATGGAGGAAGTAATATTAAACAAATCTTTTAAAATACAGTGAACAAAATAAGAGAACGGTTTTATTTTTGTTGCATTTTAGATATTTCTAGCAGGCATGTGTGAATAGTGATGTCACTAAAAGATAAGTTGCGATGTTTGAGTGTTATACGAACAAGCAAGCATGCATTTGAAATCAAACAGACCGTAGCTCATCGAGGGCTGTTGTCAGAATGAAAGCTGGTGGCATATTTCTTGGGAATTTCTTGAGAGCTCAACTGTTCCAAGTGTTTCATTTTGAAACTGTACGGCATAAAAGCTGACAGACTACGTGGGACAAGCATTAAGTGCGATATACGGATTAAAAGACACACCAAGAGGGATCTATTCAATACTGCAACAGAAAATTCAAGGCAAGTAAAAGATGCCTTCTGAATGAACCTTCATTCAGTGTTCTGACGAATGAAAGAATTTAAATTGTCAGTTTATTTTCCATCTACTTAACCTAGTATCTTCTTTTATCTGCCGTGTTCTTTCAGGAATTGGGTGATCATGGCCATCCACCTCTTCATGTCTCTTGTTGTTCTTAATATATATTGTCTAGTTATTTCTCCCAAAATCTGCCATCCATTTATTTAAAACCATTAACATGTCACGCACAGATTACTCTGTCTCTCTTTTCCTCTATCCACCCTGTGAGACTCACATTCTCGAAGTTCTCCTTTTTCATTACGTGTTACAGAAACTTCAGTTGTCTCCTAATCATGTTAAGTATAAGTTTCCTTTTCGTTTCCATTCTCTCGAAAAACTTCGTCGTTGCTCACACATTCTGTCTATGGTATCCTCATCATCATTCTGTAGAACTATATTTCTGTTGCTTCGAGTTTTCCCTTCATCTTTGAGAAAAATTTCCAAAATTTACTGCCATATATGACAACAGGCATCACATAACAGCCCAGTACACTTCTTTGTTTCTAGAAAAATTTTAACTTCTTTCAATACTCTACTCAGATTTTGCAATGTGTCATTAGTCATGCCAATACGTCTTCGGATTTCAGCGTAAGCAGAAGAAGAAAAGTAGACTTGAATATACAGGGGAACACATTGTTTGTTATAATGATTGTTGGCTGGTTGTTTTGTTTTCATAGCATATCAACCTCGGCGGGTCATTTATTACCAACTAATTTTTTTATTTATTTATTGCTGGTAATACCTTTTCTTTCAAAAATGTATTGTTGTTTTTATATAAGTTTTGTGTCTAGTAATACTTTCTTTCTTTTCGAGTATCAAGATTCATTGGGATTTGTTTTTATTGGCTGGGTCCCCAAGTCCTAGCCTCTAATTTAACCCATAACTGGAGGGAAGAGACGGATTAATACCTTTCCCAAGGGTACCAGTGCTTAAGTGAATGCAAGGTATTCAACTGGAATTCGAACTCGGCTCACCGATTTCTCTTTCCGAGCCGATATCCACTGTACCACAACGCACATCCATCACTATACGCTTACAGCACCTGGTATTCTCAAGTGGTCACCCATCTAAGTATTGACCAGGCTCAACCTTGCTTAACTTAGGTGATCGAGCGAGAACTGGTGTATTCAACGTGATATGGCTATAAGCCTTGTTATAATGAGAGCTGGTCAAAGTTAAATTCAGTGATGAAATTAAACTCAATTTAGGAGGATCTAACACTAGAATTTTGTTTTATGACGTAAAGATGAAAAACAGTTTGTGATAGGGAGAGTGATCGTATGAACCTCATATTATAAACAAGGGAGGAAGTACACGTTAATAAGTATCTAGAAATAATGGCGCAACAGCATTCCATTTCAACGAGTATCTAATAACAGACATATCTTTGTGAGAAACAAACTCTTGTCTAACAGTAATTGTCCAAAGGTTGAAAGACTAATTTCAAAATGACATTGAAGTCATGCACAAAGTTCCGGCTTAAATACCATTGGTGAGGGAGCAAAAAGAACAAAAACGTGAGGGAACGAAATTCAAATTCCGAAATTTATTTAAGAACCCGAAAACAAATAAATTTAAAAAATTGTACAAGATTTCTTCAAAAACATGTTTCGTGGGTGAATCTGATATTATTGCAAATAAAGAATTCCGTACTTCATACTTCTTTATGTGTTGGGTCCGTCTCGAACGTAGGCAATCATGGCTCTTGAAAATTTCCCGTTCTTTGTAGCTCATAATAAATTTGGTCTTTTTGTTATTTCTCCAAGACCTTGTGTCACTATCCATTTACTCAAGCTCACTAAGTATGTTATGTGTTGTCTTCCTCTGTCCCACTAGCCTTCAATCTGTCCTGTGAGTATCATATTTTCCAAGCCTTCTTTCCTTATAATGTGCCCTAGATATTTTAACTATCTCTTCCTGATGTTAAGTATAAGGTTTCTCTAATCTTCGTTGTTTTTCACATGTTCGGTTCATGGTCCCCATATTAAATTCTGTTGCTTCGAGTTTCTTCTCTATTCGAGGAGATGGTCTAGAATTCACGATCAAACAGGAGGACAGTTAGAGAGTAACAGTTTAGTATTCTTTTCTTTGATTCCGACGAAATTTGTTAAATTAAATTGTTTACAGATTTTAATTTTGTTACTTTTAACAGTAAATTATATTGTATATCATTATTTAAATCTTTTACTGTATTATTTCAATATATTTTTTTTACTTGAAGAACTTTTTTTTAAACTTAATCGTTTAAACATTTTTCCGCCATATTTAGACCCATTCTTTTTTTCTTCCTGTGCCGTGTTCTTTCTGCACGTAAACGATCATGGACTTCTACTTGCCCATATCTCTTGATGCTTTTAATATTTTTCCTCTTGGTATCTTTCCCAAACCCCGCTCCGGCATTCAATTGATCAAGCCTAGCAAATATCGCGCTGCTTTCTCATTTCTATCTCTCTCCCTGTGCCCATTAAGTGAGTATTAGATTTTACAGGCCCTCTTTCCTCATTAGGAGTCGCAGGAACCTCTGTCTCTCTCTGATATTAAGTATGAGTTTTCGTCTCGTTTTCATCCTCTCCAACATCTTGTTGCTCACAAACTCGGTCTATGGTATCCTCAGCATCCTTTTGTAGAACCTCATTTCTGCTGCCTCGAGCCTCACTTTCATTTTTAAAGAGATCATCTAACGTTCGCTGCCATACAGAAGGATAGATATCACACAGTAGTCCAGTTCTCTTTTCTTTGTTTCCAATGAGATTTTTCTGTCTCTCAGTATTTTGGTTAGCAATGCGTCCTATTTTAAAATCATGTGGCAGAACTATTAATGAGGACTATATTTTAACAAATAGTCTTATTGTGAACAGTACTGTATGCGGAGAAAGTAATGGCAACCTACTGCGGGATAATCTTCTGCCTAGCAGTCATGTCTCTTTCGAGATATGATCGCCCAAGCGTGTATCATTTATGTCACTTGACTGAATGACTGACTGTGTGCGCAAAAGATATTTAGCTCTATGTCGATTTTTTGATAAAAGATAATCACTAGAAAACTTGTTCATATTGTAAGTATTTCATCTTCTCTAAGCTTTACTTAGCAATTATCAAGTAGACCCAAATGATTTACCCGGGGTTACTTTGTTTGACAAGCAAAACGTTTTAATAACCAAAGCAGTGGTGCAGGCTAAATTACTCATATATGCCAATCTTGCTTTACACAATATATAAATTTCATGTACGCTATTCGATGCACCAAACGATTTAAAAGAATGACAAAGGTAGATTGGAATATGGAATTTTCCCGAGCAAGGCAGTAACGCCACTGATGTGCAGGGGGCTATATAAGAGTAAAAAGATTAGGGGACTACATAAGAATAAAAAGATTAGATAGGAGAGGAGTGAAGAGAAAGAAGAACCAGTTAAAAAAGAGCAAGAGAGGGATTGGAATACATGTGTAATGGCAGTTGCAAATGTGGAGATAAAGAAAAGGATATAAAGGGTGGTTTGGAAAGAACTAGAGTCAAGTGGTTAAGAGATGAGTTATTGACATTGCACTGAAATTTCTGGAGGTTGTAGCTGTCAGGAAAGCAAGACTACGGAAGCGAGTTCCATAGGCGGGAAGTGCGAGAAAAGAAGGTGAAGGAGTAGAATTGTCGTCTGTATTTGGTTGATCTAACTGTGAATGTGTCAGACCCAGTTACCAGTCTGGTTGCACGAGTAAATACCTGTTGCATTTGCACCAGTGACTTAAATTCGTTGGAACAGAAGACATGAAAATATTTATAGAACAGACAGATAGAAGCTACATCCCGTCGGGGAGGAAGTGACTGGAATCGAGTCGCCAAGTCGTTACCTATCCTCTTACTAATTCTTCTTTGGAGCTTGTCAAGAACACTGAGATGAACAGCAGGGGCGCCTGATCATATATGACAGCAGTACTCCATACACGGACTAATGGTTGATTTGTATATATGCACGATGGATTCAAACGAAAAAAACATCCTGGCCCGAAACAGTGACCCAGACTTCCTATCAGTGGATTTCGCTATTGGCTCAATGTAATGGTTCCACTTGAGATCGAATAAGAGGGTAAGGCACAGTGTATTGTTCTCGGGAAGACTCGCTTGGGCCATTCATATGGGTGGCAGGAGAGGTTGCCTGTGATGATTGACAGACAGCAGCTTGGTCTTAGACGCATTGAAATTAACAAGCCACTTCTTACCCCAGTTCACCACAGAATGTAGATCCCTCGCAAGATCATCAGCGAGGTTATGTTTGTCCGCCACGCCAGATTATGTACTGATGCGAGAGTAAATTGTGGTGTCATCTGCGTAGATGCTTACTTGGCACTTGATCTTGTCTGGGAGATCATTTATGAAAATAAGGGAGAGCGTCGGGCCTAGGATAGAGCCCTGAGAGACACCAGCTTTTGTACAGTAGGATGTGGAGGCATGCCCATTCAAGACGGCCTTCATCGTGCGGTTATTTAGAAAAGATTGGATCAGATCAAACAAGCGTCCGATAATTCCGTAACCCCGTATCTTGCGTAGGAGGCCAGCGTACCAAACCCTGTAAAAAGCCTTGGAGATGTCCAGAGCAAAAGCACGAGCCTCGCCAGACTCCTCAAGTGTATGAAATATGTACTCCGTGATGATCGTTAGCATGTTGGCCGTGGACCTGGCGAAG
>JBBBDQ010028375.1:145000-167500 GCA_037127315.1 Ascarosepion bandense | reverse complement strand
AGGCGGTTCTCTTCATTAATATATATATATATAATATATATGTGTGTGTGTGTGTGTGTTTTAATAAATATACATATGGGTATACACTTAAGAATACGCACATACATAAAAATACTATTCAGGTGTTAATAAAGGTCTTAATGAAACAGTGTCTAATATATTGTGACAGAGCTGTTATATTAATAAATGTACATATTAACCTGTAGACTGCCACTGGTGTGCAGGGGTTTACAGGGAACGCCGAAGAAATGATGGGAGGTAGATGGGATTTAGGGAGACAGAAGATGGTAACTGACATTGCATTTACACTTTTAGAGATTGTATCTATCAGGGAAGCAAGTAAAAGGGAGTGAAAATTTAGACAAGTATCTCGATCCTACCAGAAAACTGAGGAAGTTATGGTGACAGTGGAACATTGAAAGTGGGGGCACTGGGGAGGGTAAAGATTTCTCTGAGGAGGAACGGGGCAAACTCAAGCAGGGTCTTCATTTTCAAACTACATCACTATCGTATATACAACTCAGGAATGAGTTTGAGTATAAATATGTTACTTCACTCAATCAAACGGAATAAGTTTTCATTCATAGTAGTGAAGTTCTAATCTATTCTTACCCGCTTTTCCATTTACAAGCTATGGGAACGCAAGAGAGGATAATTTCAAAACAAAATAAAAGGCTAATGCTAATGTCAATACCAGCAGAACAGTGTGCTTTGTCTTCAATGATTTCTGTAAGTCAGTTAAGTGCCATAAGTGACACAGGCTTGGGCGATCATGTCTCGAAAGAGACATGACTGACTGGGCAGAAGATTACCCCGCAGTAGGTTGCCATTGCTTTCTGCGGTAGACTGGTTGCCGACCAAGGCTATAGAACCCAATCTGTCCTGTTATTTAACCCATAAGTGGGAGGAATAGACGGATTAATATCTTTCCCAAGGGTATTTGCACGTAAGTGAATGCAACGAATTTAACTGGAATTCGAACTCGGCTTTCCGATTTCTCGTTCCGTGCCGATCTCTACTACACCACAACGCACATCCATAAAAAACGTTCCCACACCGATTTCTGTATGTGTCCTTAAAAAGCTAAATAAAGATCTGTTTATGTGAAACCGTGGTAGGTTTTTGGCTCTCTAGTTTTAATTTACTTACATACATACATATATAGTGTTTTGTGACAGTTTTGGTACCAAGACTGTTGGTTTTCAATAGTTTTATTGATAAAAACCACTTTGGCCAGCAGGTTTTTAAGTTATGGATATATGTGTAGAAATAGAGCGTTGATAGTTTTAGTGCAACTTTTTTAAACTATGACTGAGCAGTTTCATGACGACTTCGAAGTCGGCATGAACCTGCTCAGTTACATTTTAAAAAATTTTTCTGTGTGTGTGTGAATGATAGAATAAGTAAAAAGTAGGTAGGACAAGTGTCTTTAATCTAACGTTTCACTTTATTAAGTTTCTTCAGAGATCTTTTAATACGACACGGATTTATATTGTTTTTTAAATTAAAAATATCAAAAAGTCAGTGTGTTGATGCCGCTTGATTTCATTGGTCAAATACGTGTCACATGTGATATAGTATTAGCTGATCATTTTTAAATGTCGGAAACCTATACTATGACTATTGTCCTCATCTTTATTGCCATTTGTACGAAGTTTCAGCCGTTGTACACTCCGGCCTTCTTCAGGTGCTAGGAATTTCAAACCGAATCTTTTATTACGATCCCAGGGGTATATCATTCTCATTCCTTGTGCGAAGCAACATTGGTAGTTATGAATTATGTCCATCTAACCCTAATTTAAGTTTCTTATTTACCACTTTTGTAGCCTGGTATTGAATTCACAACTATGTGGGCGAAGTCACTGGAACTAACCAAGTGCTCTCTCTCTCTCTCTCTCTCTCTCTATATATATATATATATATATATATATATATATATATATATATATATATACGCATCGCTCATTCATTAATTAATTAGTGCACTATGGCTATTTGGCGTGTATAATGATATACGCGTTAAAAAGTCTGCCTTCTTCTACCGAACGCTCATAGCCCAGAAGTAGAATCGCCAACTGACGCCAGTTCGGTCGGGTTTCAATCCTGTGTTAAAAAGCAATCGGAGTCTAACCGCACTGATGTAATCAGTAATCAGATCAGGGACCACAACGCCACTATTTTGTCACTGTCTTCGGCCATCCGCCACGGTAGGGATGGACTTATATTTTCAATTTAATTCTCTTTATTGTTAATAGCTTAAATGTTCTATGTTTACTGTGTGTTAATATTTACTCTATGATAATGGCTTATGTGAGCCAACAATTACTGTGATTTTTTGTTGTCTTTCAACGACATCACCATCAAGTATATCAGACGGTATGAACGGATCCTACACAAAATTAATAGACAGAACTTGTCTATATTATTCAATGAAACCTGCATTAATATATATATATATATATATATATATATATATATAACAGTAAATTTATTTTTAAATCCGTCTCAAAAAACCCACCGAGTATAAACGCGGAGGGGAAAAATGGAAACAAAAAAGAAACGAACTAAGTACTTGAACATTAGTCAAAGTACTCGTCGAAAGAAAAAATCCCGAGACGAGAACGCTAACACGTAAAGGGCTCAATACAATAGCAGAGCAAACAGATAAGTATGAATTTAACCAAGAGCCAACGGACCTACCTAGGTTTCACCGAACTGATAGTCAGGGCAAGTTGTCTCTAGGTTAGATTCATACTTATATGCTCGTGGCCGAGTGGTTAGAAAGTTGGCTTATAATTCATGATATATAAATAGTGGACATTGAAGTCAAAACACAAATGCGCCAGTCTATTTGATGCTTAAACGTCATATCCTGTAAAAAGAGAACATATGGCCTCCCGATTGTGTTTAATCATGAAACAGACTGTCGCCTCTGTTGACTCGAATATTTACATACGCTTTATCCCTGGTATTGACCACTTTAACCCACAAATATACCATGCATTAAAACAATGTTTTATATATATATATATATATATATATATATATATATATATACTTGTGTGTTTTATTCAGATAAACGCAGCATTGACTGATACATGGGCGTTTTTTTCTTTATTCTCTAATGTAGGTTTTTCAGTTGAGGCGATAAATGAATCTGTCCTATCTCATATTAAAAAAGGATCCACCACACATAATGTGTATAGAGGCAGTTACGTCGATTTTTTTATACATTTATATTTTTCATTTATATTTTGTGCAAGTGCGCGTGTAACCTTCTTTTAAGTACCTCTTTTAATCTAACCCTGTGTTTTGCGCGCGTTTCGTCTCTGTAGTTCTTTTATTTTTTTGTTTTTTGTTTGTTTTTTTCTCGTTTTTTTTTTTGTTTTGTTTTTTGTTTTTTTTTTTTTGTTCGTGCGCATCTTTTGTACGTGACTCTTTCGATTTGTAAAGGCAAGGAAAAAAATGTTTCGCTCGAGTGGATATCATATCTGAGCACAACATTGTTTTTCCGCGGCGGGACGTGGCTATTACCGGACAACTTCTGAAAAGGACAGTGTCGCTGTTAACCTCAATAACAAGTCGTAAAACTAGACACTTTCACAGACCTTTTTGCCGCAACTTATTAATTTTTTATTTCCCCGCTACTGACATCCCCCAGTGACAAGTTCTACAGAAGTGATTCAGCACTTGTTGACGTGGGGCCGTGATCATTAATTGTTATATTACCTGAGAATGGAAAAGAGGTGTTATAAAGGTGTATGTATGTATGTAATATAATTTCTTTTACTGGTCTTTTCTAAAGAGACAAGCAGTAATTTGTTTCTTCTTTTCTTTGACATCATAAAGGATTATACAAACAAATATCAATTCTATGTATGTGTGTGAGTGTGTTATTTCTTTTCAGTCTATATATATATATATATATATATATAATGTGTGTGTGTTCATATTATACAAATGCAATCCTGCTCAAACACGTATATACGCGCACTTGTGTTTTCGTTCATATATGTCTGACATATTTGTGTTTATATATATATATATATATATATATATATATATATATATATATATGTATGTACAGAGAAAGAGACAAACGCAGATATGTGGATACGCACAAAATATATAGATATACACACACGTGTGCACATGTATTAACATTTTTTGATCATACTTTGTCAATGACTTTTTACTACACTATGCATATTGTAGGCATCTGTTCATCTCGCGAGATATAGGTAGCGTTCTGTTTGGTCAAAATTCAGAAATTTGTTGCTGAAACTTACGTGATCTCTCCTGGGTGCAGGACTAGTCAATGATATAGTGAGATTGGACCCGGCTCAGGCTACATGTTTCACCACCTTTTGTAACCAAGGAATACAGCGCATTAGATTTGGGAAGAGTCTAAAAGCAGGAATTGCTAGAAAGTTGTCAGTGTTGAAAGCCAACCGCCCTCCCATCACTTTGTTTTCTGTATAGATTTACTTCCAGAGTCTTTTTCGTATTTGAATATGAGCGAAAGATGGCAGCGGTTTAAAATCAGTGTTTTCCTCTTCCAAGAGACATTGCCTTCCTGGCCCGTTGAGCTCCATCTACCAGTAACACCAGGTAATTTAGGTACTTCTATTCATTTTCAAGAAATAATTTTTAATTTAAATTTTCAAAAATAACGAAGTTTTCTTGAAAGTTTTATTTATTTTTTATTGAAAAAGCAAAATACTCTGGTGTATTTCAAACAGAAATTATATTGATTGGAATCTAAAATATTTCCCTTTATTTTTTAATCTTTCAATTTTTTTTCTATTTTTGAGCAATCGACACATTTTTAAACAAAAATTAATTCTCTGTTTTAAAAATCTTGCAAAAATAATGCATCTCTGGCATTATTTTTGAAAAATTAGCAAAATTAATATTACATTAATCTGATTAACACAAGTAGTACTTATTTATAGTATGAAATTTAAAATAAAACTTTCTTAAACACAATGTTAAACTTTTTAACTTTTCCACTGTATTTGAAATGTGATGGCAGGTTGACAGATACGAGATAAGTGTACGGCGATCACAAGTGACATAATTCTACACTTTTTTCTTGTAAAGGAAAGAAACCGTGAAACCCATGACCTTTTAATGTACAAAAGGATTTTTTCTTCTATATGCCATGTCCCTTCAGGACGTAGGCGATCATGGTCTTCCACGTCTCTCTATCTCTGGTAAATCTCAGCACACTTTATACTGTTACCCCACCCAAACTCTGTTTTGCCATCCAAACTCTGCTCAGGCCCATTTAATATGTTATCTGCTGCTTTCCCCTGTCACTCTTTCCCTCTATCTGGCCTGTGAGTATCAGATTCTCCAAGCCTTCGTTCCTCATCATATGTGGACGCCTGCCCGGTGGAGGGAAAATGCAAATCCATCCAGGTGATTTATGAAACCCGCATTTCTCCATCTAAAAAAAAACGACGTCCGGAACTATATCGGTATGTCCGCCGGTCTTTTCAAACAAAGACTGTATAACCACAAGTACTCCTTTTCGAACCCCGGTCAGAAGTACCAGACAGCCCTTTCGCGGACATTCTGGAAAATGAAAGAGGAAGGGCTGGATCCTGAAATGAGCTGGAAACTGATAGGTTCAGCCCGTATTCCGAGGAATTTCGTGATAGGTGCTGTCTATGTTTACTGGAAAAAATTTCAATATTAAAATACCCCCACCAACACCGGTTACTGAATCTTACTAGAGAATTCATCAGTAAGTGCCGCCACAAGGCAAATTTTTCGAAAACTTAAATTTAGAATTTAAATCCCAGTTGACTAGATGTTAGAATATAAATTAAAAGGATTCAATTTAAGTTTTAATCTTAATTTTACCCTGACGTTAACCTTAAAAAGTATTTAACACCCTACCTTCCTATCCCAAGCTCCTTTGATTGCCTATCTTTAGAAAATATGGATTCTTTTACTAAACCCCTTTTTCCTTGGTTAACACATATATGTATATATATATATATATATTTCTCTAATATTTTGTTCTCTAATAATTTTTTTCTCTAATAATTTTTAAACTGATAACTTTCTGTAATTGGCATTTAGCTCGCTTCTACCTAAAAGGTTTAATCAAATAAACTTAAATAAAAAATTTTAAAATCTTATATTGAAACCCATTCCTTCTCCCCTAAATACACCTCTTCAAACAGCCCAAAATCTTAACCTTAAAAAAGTAATTTAACTCATTTAGTTGTCTATCTTTATAAAATATGAAGTCCTATTCCTCTCCTTCCTAAATATACCGTTTCAACACCCTGTAAGCCTGCGACTACCAGCTCTGTCCTGCTCTACTTTGTGACCGTTGTTAACCTAAAACCCCTCCACACTCTACCCCGGGGCCTTCGCCATTTGGAAAAAAACAATGTCGCTGACGTGACGTAGAATCTCTATTAGAGTTCCTATGTCGAAATGTACATCCGACACCTTTGAATTTTGAAAATTTTCTCTAATTTATATTGGCTCTGTATTCTTAATACATTGAGCTCTCTGCCTGCATCACTTTTAATGTTAAAATTTTTAAATAATGATTAGGATCAGGTTCTTGGAATTTAGCTTCCTACTCTTCCACTTAGGATTAAAGAAAAACAAATATATATATATATATATATATATATATATATATATATACGCCATCCACATACAAGCCTATTTCACTGAATCGTAGCTCATCAGTGTGGCTAGACAGCCATTTTCTTCTGTCCGAGATCGAAACTCGACTACTTTGGTGTCAGTCGGAGTCGCTAACCCCTTAGCTATAAGTGTATGTAATCAGAGAAGGAAGAGTAATGTACAAATATATATATATATATATATATATATATATATATATATATATATAGTAATGGTTATAATATCATAATACTCTACGTGGTATCGTGTACTCTTTATAAAAGTAAATGCATGAACAGTAGGTAAAAAAAGCATACGTGTTCTACAAGTTTGTTACAATATATATATATATATATATATGCAAGATTGGGATGCTCCTATCCTCATAAATATGTGGATACTATTGGAAAGTTACTATACTGACGAGCAGTCATCGCACTCTATTTTACTCACTGACTACGGACAGAATGAACCCAGACATGGCTCTATCCTTCGGTGGAGCCCTAACCCATCCTTGTGCAAGGTTAACGGGATATCTTTGGCCGAGTTTAAGGCCTTGGAGACCTCACTTTAACAATGGCTTCGTGCCGCATTCCGCCTATGTGGTGAGGCAGATAAATACACAGTGATTATACTGACTAGCAGTTCACTAGCAGCCTATCTACTTCACGCAGAGTGCGGGTCTTGTACTTGTTGATATAGGGTTGCAACTATATATATATATATATATATATATATATATATATATATATATATAATCCGCAGACAGTCCTGTTTCTCTATATCACAACTCATCTGTATGATTAGACATCCGATTGAAACCCGACCGAACTGATATTAGTCTGCTATTCTACCTCTAAGCTATGAGCGCTCTGTGGAGGAAGGTAGATCTTAGCGTGTTATATATATACACACACCAGTAGCCTAGAGTATTCCGATTCATTACTGAATGAACGATGCGTACATATAATTAGTTTTGGTCATAATTAAATTAGACCAGGACACAGTTGTATTTGAAAGTGTTCAATACAATTATACTGCAGAACTTTTGAATATGTTTCATCTGGAAATGAGTTATTTCCGAGACCTATGTTTCAAACGTTCGGTATCTTTAGGGGATTTACTATAACAATAATAACTCATTTCCAAATGAAACATATACAGTCATTCGTAGATAGTACTGTTTTGCTATATCACAGCTCATCAGGACGGTTAGACATCTGATTGCTTCTAGCCAAGATTGAAACCTGGCCGAATTGACATCAAGGATGCGTTAGGTTAATTGGAGACTTCTATATTTTTTTAATTTCGCCTATACGCTGTGTTTTTGATTTTGTCTACTGTACAATGTCGTAGGGTCAGTTGGGCACCATGTGTGAGAAAATGAGCATCATCACTCAATTCACTCCACCGGAATTTTGGAAAACACTCACTGTGCTGTTTAGCATTCTCGACGGAATACGAATATTTCACAATGTTTGGGTGTCAATGAGAGGACAGTTCAGGGAATTCCTCAAGAGTTTGTGCAGTCTAATAGTGATTATGAAAGTGCAGCAGCTTGAAAAGCTCACTCTGATCTTTATGATTAAAAATAAAAAGAAACCTACAAAATTGGTGAGATCCAGGCCCTAATTGCCTCTAAATCAAACGGGTCCATAGCCAGAAGAATACTGCTACCCTAGATCAAAAGAGCGGCTTCTGGAAGAACCTACGTATGGTAACAAGCATCTGTACGATGCCACACAAGCAGCAGATCACAATCATCACTGTCAGAAAATTTCTGAGGCCTTATTACCCCGTAAAAATGTTCACCTAAATCCTCAGACTGCAACCATATTGATTATTATGCGTTAGACGCAGTTGATGAGAAACCAAAAATTCTTTTTAAGACCAAAGATTAAATGAATGCAATGGTTATGATAGCATTCATCAACTTAAGCAAGACCCCACAAAAGAATTGTAGAAGACCTCGAAGTCGTCTTGACACTATGGTTGAAACCAATGACTATTTTATTGAATAAATTTACGTTTTAGTCTTCCAATATATTTCTGTGTACTTTTAGTAAATATATCTGTTAAAGTGAGATGTCAATGTTGTTTTCATTTTTGCGTAATTAAGACGACAATTTATTCATCGCACCCTGTATTATACACACACACATCTACATATAATATCATGCGATAGAGTTTTATTTCTGAATGCACATAATTAGTTATAACCTAAGAAAATCACATGTTTGAGGAAATAATTTATGAATGTTATTTAATATTTTCTTTCGTTTATTGTGATATTTTACTCAGCCTTTATTTCAATTTCTATTCCTTTTAACTTCTTTATAACAACCAGGAAAAATTATATAAACCTATTAATCAATTAGCGAAGATTTGTTGAAGCATATTTCACCATTCTGTCTGTCTGTCTGTCTATCTATCTGCTTAAATATCTTTATATCTATCTCAACTCATGGACATAAAAAATGTATAAGATTTCATGCCTCTAATTGCAAGAACAATTTGATATCGAATACGGACTGTCAAAGAATAAGAAAGTTTGTGCCAACACAAACACCTTATCATGTAATACGTCATCATATCGATACTCTTATATATATATATATATATATATATATATATATATATATATATATGTTTTAAATTCAAAAAAGGATATGTATATAAGTAAAAACCCAAAAACCAGAGCCTATCAATATTAATTTTATGAGTATTAAAAATTATCTAGATGGATGGCTCTATGTAAATAGTATTATCTATTAACATAGCCAAATATATATATTAAATTAATAAACTCCGAAATTTAAATTGCTGATGAAGCGAGAATTTTCTCGCTGAAGTAGCTATTCAACGGAATGTAAATTTTGGAATATATATATAAAAGGTATGGTTAGCCAGCAAATATTTGTCACACCAAGTATTTTCGACCGTCTAAGTCGTTTTCGAAAACCAATTTTTCTGTGGAATTGACAGAATTCCTCCATCTACATTCTAGTATTTTTGGAAACCTCGAAGATCAAAATAATCTTTAGTGACGCCACGCAAACCGGTTATTGGGAAAGAAAAAGCATAAAAAAGAATGCGATTTATTTCATACATACATATATATATATATATATATATATATATATATATATGTGTGTGTGTGTGTGTGCAAGTTTCGTTAAAATGAGAGACAATGTTTTGTGGTTACTTTTTTATATAACTTTAAATATGATCTTATAATATTTTACTTTTCAGTACATAAAAATTGTCCGAATGTTTTATTTATCCAGGCGCTTTTGGCTTTCTTTTCCTATTAGCCATTATTAAGGATGATTTTATTTTACTTTTAACTGAATATATAGATTGTTTTATGCATAGATCGAGACTTATAGAAATGTTTTATTTTCTACATGCATTCAGCAAATTGTGGCTGTATTCACAATTGATATCATTAAGTATTAACATTTTCTCTTCTTTTTTTATAAATAATGCTTCAATGATTTTTTAGTCTATTATATGGGGTTGATGGTGCTATGTATGTATTAGCAACGATTATGATACGGATAGAGTTTATGTGTATTTAGATGAGACCTAATAGAATTCTGCTCAAAGAGATGGAACGTGAGTCTTCTTGTTAAACAGCAAGTATAATAACCATGTGCGCTGTAGTGCAGAGGATATCGGCTCAAAACAAAAGATCGGAGATCTGGGTTCGAATTTCAGTTGAATTCGTGCATTCACTTACGTGTAAATACCCTTGGGAAAGGTATTAATCTGTGGCTTCTTATGGGTTAAATAGCAGGACAGTTTAGGATATATAGCCTTGGTTAGCAACCAGTCTTCCGTAAAAAATAATGTCTATCTACTTCGGAAACATCTTTTGCCCAGTCAGTCGAGACATGATCGCACAAGCGTGTATCACGTATGACACTTAATTGACAGAATACTTACGACAGTCACCTGATAAAATCGAAGTGAGTAGTGCTTAGAACATTCTTCTAATAATAACCAGGAAATTTCGAAGAAATCAATGTCTACAAATAAAGGTTTAGAAAATAATACCAATAATTAAAAGAAAAACGTGATAATTTGATCACCGTCTAATACTTTGAGGGAAAAATCTGCCCAGTCAGTCATGCCTCTTTCGAGATATGACCGCTCAAACGTGTATCACGTATGCCACTTAAATGATGAACTGTAATTATTTTGTAATTATTTAGGAATTTGTATTGATCAAAAATACAGTTATTTAACGGATATGTAAATTCGTAAACAATATTTGTTCTCTGTAATATAGCTCTTGCAGGTAAATTGTTATTTTTAACAGTTTAGCAGTTTTAAATTTTGTTTAATAAATAATTAATTTAATTTTCTTGTTGACATCAAATAGAGATAAGTGTTTCCTGATAATGTTTACATGTGAAGATTTATCTTGCTTATAGTTACTATGTATTTGATTTTAATAGAAAATGTTAATGTTATTTTATTTGTATGTTCAGTATTACTTTGGTTAGAAAGAAAAAATCTAATATGTTAAACTCTAAAATGATTTTCAATTTTTGTTTTATTTTCTATTTCATTATAAGTATTTTTATAAAGAGGGTTTTGTCGAGAGTCAAATATGTCACTGGTATTTTTGTTTTTTGAATTTTTTTTCAAATATTTTTTCTATACAAATGTCGATATCTCTACTATAAAAATCTTATATATGGTTTATGAGTTAGCTATTTGCTCATAGCCATGTCCCTAGCAGGCGCTACCACCGCGGGTTAAGGTAGACCTGGGAATAATAGCAAATAAAAAGTGGTTCCACGCTTCTCTAAAACTCCCAATCAGAGGCTTTGCTGCCGGACGTAGTTTATCGTCATACCCATGATCCGGATGTAGTTTATCGTCATACTCCTAAAATGTAATGTCAACAGTTTATGGTTAGTAACACATAGCTTTTATAAGAGACGCCTTTCTGTTCTGATCAGTGAGATTTAGATTCTTTCGTCTTTTACATCAAACCAGTGAAGTCGTTTGATTTGGTCTCTCGTTACATTTATTGTAGCCTTTTGTCCCTTATCCAATTTCCATAGTCCGCCATATTGTTCTTCTATTCTCTTTCTCAAATTTCAGGATGTTGGCTGCTGAGTGTAAAAGTCTATGTTGTACAAATGAGTGGGTCATGTAACCTGAAAACGAATTCTGTCGGCACTGGGGCGCATTTTAGCTACATGCAGTGTTTAAATACACACACACACACACACACACATATATATATATATATATATATATATATATATATATATATATTACTGGTGTTAATAAAACAGTGTTCAATTTAATATAATAGAGCTATTTACGTATATATCAATAAATATATATATATATATCTTACGTCTATTGCATGACTCGTTGTTTCACGCACTATGCAATCATCGGGTGATTTTTATGAACTGACTAGCAGTATAGCCCGGCTTTGCTTGGGTGTAATGAAAGCTTTAAAACTAATCTATAGTCCTGGAGCTTAGACACAGTCTAAAGAATATTTCTGTGAAGTTTGGTGAGAATCGGATAAAAATTTATAGAAAGGACATGCAGACAGATAAACAGGCACACACACAAATATCTTGCCTTTTATAGATATATATTATCAATTTTCTGCACTATTGTAAGAACTGCAATCTTGGCACTACTGAATATCGTTTCTTATGTCATTGTCTATGAGTGTATCAAATTTGATTAAAATCGGACCGCTCCTTCTATAATCCGATTTTTTTCGATTATCGATTTTCGATATTTATCGGGGGTACCTCGACACAAAACCTAGCTAAGAACACTCGCAGACGCTTATAGTACAACTGTGTAAATTTTCAAGAAAATCGATTCATCCGTTTCAGAGTCTATAGGTAACGGACACCCACACAGACATACACAGACAAAATTCCATTTATAAATAAGTTTAGATTGTTAATAATTTGAATTTCTCGTTCTTGCAATGTTGGCGTAGTTATATATTATTGGGACGATTTTTTAAATTTTAATTTCATAATTTAATTTTACATTAACCTAAAACTTAAAATTAAAAACAAAAACAGGAATTCTGAACTAATAGGGGGAATGATTTTAGTGTAGAGGGTGTTCGTTTTTTGCATATGTATTGAGTGGGGATTACTTGTTTTTTGTAGCTAAGGAAAAATAATGAAAATGATAATACACTATTTAGATTATTTGGACAATTGTCCTCATTTTTGTTATCATTTTAGCTTCTTCAGGTGCTAGGAATTTCGAATCGAACCCTTTATTACGATCACTGGGGGATAGAATTTTCATTCCTTGTGCAGCCGAAATGTCGTAAAATTGCTAACAAAGATGAGGACAATAGTCAGAATAATGTAAATAGTGTAAATACTACCACATCTCAGAAATCTAGACTACTAATCAGTCAGTTAAGTGCCATACGTGATACACGCTTGGGCGATCATGTCTCTTTCAAGACATGACTGACTGGGCAGAACATTATCCCGCAGTAGGTTGCCATTGCTTTCTGCAGTAGACTCGTTGCCGACCAAGGCTATAAAACCCAATCTGTCCTGTTATTTAACCCATAACTGGAAGGAATAGACGGATTAATACCTTTCCCAAGGGTATTTGCGCGTAAGTGAATGCAATGAATTCAGCTGGAATTCGAACTCGGCTCCTCGATTTCTCGATCCGAGCCAATATCTAATGCGCCATAACGCACATCCGACTACTAATAAGAATAGTAAAAAGCTTAATATAGAAACATCTATATTAATCATGGTCAACGTGTTTGAATAGATATTCATTTCTGTTTTGCATGTAGTCATCAATTCACTTTTTGTTTAATAAATAAGAGTTATTTAAGTGTATTAAATGTTTTCTAAACGGCATAAATTACACCAATTTCGTTTTCTGAAACAGCATAATAAGCACTAGATGATATATAACGTAGAATATTTGGGATTTAAGTCAGGTAAATTCCAATAGAGACAAACTCAAAAGAACTCAATGTTAAATATTTTATTTATCAGAGTAATATAATTTAGAAAAAAAAATGAGATATTCTACAATTTCATGGGTAATATATATTTCGCAACAAAATTTCCGCTCCTCAAACCCAAATGATGCAACAGTTCAAAATCCTCCAGAAAAGCATTTGTTAAAGATTAATATTTTTTGTTTAAATTAATTCCCTTCGTCTTCAGATTACAAATATATTGAATAGCTACGCATCGGATATTTCTCCCACACATTACGAGCGAAATTTCAGTTCCGTCACATTCGTTTGCGACTTTCTAAACAGAAAATATTGCATATCTATATCTATATCTATATCTATCCCTCCTCCCTCTCTCTCCCTCTCTCCCTCTCTGTGTATATATATATATATAAACTGATATTGTTCTGTTAATACGCATACATTTATTTGGGCAACAATCTCTCTTTTATGCAAGTCTCATTAGAAATGGCCAAAAAGGTATAATGGTTCAGGTTTTTATTGAAAAAATAAATAAAAATTATATAAAAATGTAATCATCACACATTGTCTGTTATTTTTAATGAAACCTTCATAAAAGAGAGATTACTACCCAAGTATACAATTTTTAAGTTATATATATATATATATATATATATATATATATAATATTTTCTGTTTACTAAGTCACAACCAAATATCTGACGGACTAGTCAGTCTAATATATATATATATATATATATATATATCTCGAACAGACTAGGCAGTCTAATATATATATATATATATATATATATATATATATATATATATATGTGTGTGTGTGATGTAAAATAATACCGCTAAAATTTACATTACTAATAAAAATAAATTAGTTCTTCAGAGATTGAGGCCTTGAAGTTGTACCAAATGTTGAGGAAGAAAATCAATATTAATTATCTGCAACATATATATATATTTATACACGTATATGTATGTATGTGTGTTAAATTAATGCCTGTTTATATATTTATTCGTGATGTATAAATATTTAAGTGCATATTTTCCTTTTATAAATAAACGATTATTTGTTGGTTAACGTATTAAAATAAATATATGTAATCACACAAACACACACACACACACAAATCTCTCTCTCTCTCTCTCTCTCTATATATATATATATATATATATATATAATATTAATTTGCAGGTACCTGTCACTTAACTATAGGGCATAACTCTGCTGAGTTAATTGAAAAATTCTCTACATTAATTCTGTTAACGCTATATCTCGATATCGAGCACTTCATGCCATAATTTCTTTCTTTTAGTAAACAACTTCTCTATACACATTATCTCAATTTGACACTATATATATATATAAAGTGGAGAAAAGCGTATCGTTAATTTTTATATATATGTACATATATATCATATATATAATGAAATAAAAAAAAATAAATATATGCACATATATATAGTCTCGAGCTCAGAGGTAGAATCGCCGACTGACGCCAATTCGGTCGGGCTTCAGTCCTGGGTTAAAAAGCAATTGGATGTCTAGCAGTACTGATTAGCTGTGATATTACGAAAAAGATATGTCTGCAGATAACTATATATATATATATATATATATATATATATATATATATATATATATATATATATGGGCAAGTATATGTTTAGTCTATCAAGGTTTTTATATTTAAGAATGTTCATGAATTATTATGAGTTGAAAGTTCAAGACATAGCATGAGAAGTGCATAATGTGTCCTAATTCACAGTCATATATATATATATATATATATATATATATATATATATATATATTGTTTAGATTTTTATTGTTATTTATCGTGTACTCATACAATGGTTGTAATGATGGATTTAACCGTTTTCTTTTATCTTTGTAAAAAATTGGTTGTTGTCTGTGTTGGATAGAGATAGTAATAATTTTTCAGGAAATGTGACATTGGGAAATAAAATCTGCGCGGAGATTGATATTTATTAACGTTCTCAAATTTACAAAACTTTTATAAACCAATAACATCCTCTCCTCTGTGTATATAAACACGTACAGTATAATTGCTTTGTTAAAGTCTTTCAAATGAAACAAGTGGTCCAAGTCCGATATTCGGGGGAAAATGTTTGACAAAGTGGAAATTTTTTTTGTGGGACGCATTTCGACATTTAAGACTGAATTTGTTACGTTGAAATGAAGCAGGGAATATTTTCTATTTTAATTTTTTAGCCCGTTTTATTTAGTTTTTTCTTTTTAATTTTTCCATCACTTTTGTTATCACTATTCCTTGCAGATCTTCTGTTATCACAGTGAGGGATATCTAATAAGTTAGTGAAACAAAAAAAAATATTTTGAATGAAATCGGTTAGATTATCTACAAGAACTAAAAATAAAATTCTCAGCATGCCCCATTCGTGAATTTGTGTACTCTCACTAACATAACTAATTTCGTCCGATAACATAAATGATAAAATAAGCCACATAAAAAAATTTACACTTTACCATTCATATATATATATATATATATATATATATATATATATATATATATAAGTTGTAAGTTTAAAAATGTATTTTTTTTCATCAGAAACAAATGATTTTAAAATCGTTTGTTTCTGATGAATATATATATATATATATAGAACAGCACTTAAATGTCTCTAAAAATTGACGTGGACTTTAAAATATTAATGTTAGTATTACACAATCTAAGATAGAATATATTTTTGTTTTTATACATTTCTTATACATTACATTCTGCCCTCTATATGTAGTGGGTACAAAGGGTACAAATTCTTTATATATATATATATATATATATATATATATATTGTGTACTTGTGGGTGTGTCAATTCACATTTTATCCCAGATATGCTGAGTGAAATTTATTTTTCGCCTATTATTACAATTTCTTACATTTCTCTGTCTGAATTTCTGTTTAATATGTTCAACATTTTGTAGAGACGAGTTACGAAGATATATTTTCAAGGGAATGGCATTTTTAGGAATATATCTGTATGTAACTTTTATTTCTTTGTTTGGTAGAAAAAATAACTAAATATATGTGTGTCGGTGTGTTTCTGTACGCGTGTGTATATGATGAAACATGAGGTTAAATAAAAAAAAAATCCTTGTTTTTATTTCTATTATTATGGATCTAAATAAAATATTCTTATAAAGAAGAATATTTTATTTATATATATATATATATATATATATATATATATATGTGTGTGTGTGTGTGAGTGAGAGAGAGAGAGTAATATATACACATATATAATATATTACTCCCTCACACATACAGATATATATATATATATATAATATATTACACTCTCTCACACATATATATATATATATTTTTTTTAATCATATCACCCCGAGCATCTTAAACAGAGAACAAGGGATGAGCCTCTACACCTGTTCAATAGATGAGGGTGGAGTATGAACCGGGTGATAGATTAGTCTATCTACTCCAATTGAAAAAAAGAAAATATATATATATATATATATATATATATATATATATATATATAATCACTCTCTCTCTCTCTTACGTATATACACACACACACACACACACACACACACACACCCGTTTCCAGAAACTATGATTTCTGCGGATTTTTTCGGCTATCCCAATGGAAATTAGGCACGGAACGTGAACGAAAGCAGGAAATCGGGTTCGAACTTTCTGAGTATAACCAATCTTTTCTCCCGAAATCAAATCAATAAACAAACAGATTTTTACTGCGTTCATTCGGATGTTTTCTTCGTTTTTCTTTCTTTCTTTCTTACTTTCTTTCTTTCTTCTTTCTTCGGGAATTGTTTAGTTTGATTTTTGACGAAGACATTTTCCCTCGCTCGGATTTTCACTATGATTGCACGGATCGGCCCGGACCCGTGCCGGCGTGCCCAGTAGTCAGATACAGCCATGTATATATGTATGTGTGAGAAAGAGTAATATATATATATATATATATATATATATATATATATATATATATATATATATATATATATATGCGAGAGAGTTATATATATATATATTACTCTATCTCACACATACACACACACACATGTGTATATATATATATATATATATATATATATACATGAGATGGATAAATGGTTGTCTAAATAACATTAAAATGAAAATAATACTGACATCTAATTTTAGTATGTTTATGTACCAAAATTACACAAAAATATCTTGAAAACTTTAAACAATAAACTTATTCTATAAAATCAACATTGGCATCGACTAAGGCCTACAAATGACTTTGGTATCTCTTGCATCTTCTTTGGATGATCTCCGTGTTTACGTTGTTAAATACTGCCATAATTCTTTTCTTCGGTTCATCTTTTTTCAGGGTGTTTCGTTGGTCTCTCGCTTAACTGTTTTCCACACCTAAGGGGTTGCAGTCTGAGGAGTTAGGTGACCAGATACAAGGGGTTATGTTGCCACCAAAATTACGTGACTGCCATGACAGGCTTCTCCTGTTTGTTTGATATGGTTCAGCGTCCCGTTGCCATAGATTCTTTCTTCTTGACACAGGGTAGCACTCCCCCGTCAAAGCACTTGTTGAGGTCCTCCGAGTTAAGTCTTGAGGCCTTCGCTAAAATAATCGGGTGCTCATTTCTTAGTAGAACAATCAGAGTGAGTTTTCCGAGCTGTCGTACCTTCATAATCACCATTAGATTCATACAAATCTTTTTGAATCTTCTTAACTGGACTCAGATTGCGATCCAATACTTTGAAATATTCGTGTTGGAGTTTCAGTGCGAATGATTAGCAGTATAGCATGCGGTTTCCTAATTTATGGGGAAGTAAATTCTCTCATAGCACTCTTTTTCACACATACTCTCTCCAACTAAACTTATTATACGGTGCAGCCAAAAAAGTGCTTGCACGAAATTCAAAATATAAAATGTCAAGAATTTACTTCCTTCACTTTTCTGGATATATATATATATATATATATATATATATATATATATATATATATATATATATATTGTCATCCGCAGACAGATCTGTTTCGCTGTAACCCAGGTCTTCAGTACGGTTAGACTCCGATTGCTTTTTAACACAGGATTGAAACCCGACCGAATTGGCGTCAGTCGGCGCTTATACCTCTGGGCTATGGGCGCTCGGTAGATGAAGGCATACTTTTTTGTGCATATATTATCATTATATGCGCATAATAGCTAGAGTGCTCTAATTCATTTTACTGACTGAGCGATGCGTACACGCCAGAGTAGCTACTGCTTTTCAGAGTGCTCAATCAGGGTGTGAGAGCGTATATATATATATAAACTTATTTATAAATGAAATTTTGTCTCTGTGTGTGTGTGTGTGTGTGTGTGTATGTACCCGTTACCTATAGACTCTGAAACGGCTGAACCGATGTTCTTGAAAATTTACACATTTGTACTATAAGCGTCTGCGAGTGTTCTTAGCTAGGTTTTATACCCACGATAAATATCGAAAATCGATACTTGAAAAAATCGGGTTATAGAAGAAGTGGTCCGATTTTAATCAAATTTGATAGACTCATAGATAAGAAACGATATTCAGAAGTTTCAAGGTTGCAGTTCTTAGAATAGTGCAGAAAATCGATAATATATATATATGAAAGGCAAGATGTTTGTGTGTGTGTCTGTTTATCTGCCTGTATGTCTGTATTTTTTTTTCAACCCTTTTATTTTAGTTTTTGCTTCGGATTTGGCTCTAAGTAGGTATAATTGTAGTTCTTAGTCTCAGCCATCATACCATTTACTCAGCGGACGTATTTAGCCTTCAAAATTCAGTTTACGACGAAAAAAATTGATTTGATATTGATACCAGGAAATCAAAATTTGACTTACATCCACTCATTTTTTTTTTTTCAGTCTACGGTTTCGCTTTAACTGGAAACAACTGTTGCTTTTTAGTCTTTCGTTCCAATGTCAAAAGAGTCTGAGCTCCAGGAACATGGATTAGTTTTTAAAGCTTTCATTACACCCGAGCAACGCCGGGCAATACTGCTAGTGTATATATATATATATATATATATATATATATAAACAAATTATTATAGGTACAGAATTTTATAACGGCAACAAATAAATTCAATATCATACTTACAGGCATTATAGATGGTAGATGTTATAAAAAATAAGAAATACGAAAAATGACCGACCGGTTTCCATCCCTATTAATCATCAGAATCAACTGGGATTTTTTAATTCAATTTTTCAAATTTTTAAAATACTAAAAGATGAATATGAATCGTGACACACTGGGGAAAGAAAAAAAATTATGGGTAGGGTACGGGTAGGTATTAGATAGTAAGCCTATGGAGTCCAAAAACACATTCTCGTTTTGCAGAGAGACGGAGTCCTAGTCTTAATGTATATTGATTTCAGTGCCTGTAATATATATATATATATATATATATATATATATGCCGGCTCCTCAAGGTGTGAATTACCAATTTAAGGAAATCTTATCTCTGGTTTGAACTTTTCCTCGTTTCTAGCTTAACTAGTTAATCCAAACGTTGCTCTATCTGGCCAAACTAGTTGCTGCACGTTTTGGCTAAAAATTCCGTTTTCTTGATAGAAAACAAAGGTTTGATTATTTTGATGGCTCAGATTTTCTTTCTTCGGACTTCTACATTTACAAAGTTTACTATTAATTTCACTGTTTATGAATTTGTTTTTAAAATCAAATAGGTGTTAAAAAGAACCTATATAAGAAATAATGTCGTTTAAAAATACCTTAAATCAATATATATATTTATATATACACACTTTAGTTCACGCATGTTTCGTATAATATATAGAAATAATAGTAAGCAGGTGAAAGAAATACTGGAGTTAAAAAATAATAATATTGTTAACAAGTATAATATTATTGAATATTAATCGTTTTGACAGAAAGAATAAGAAAAGATGTCAAAAATCGAAACTGCTAACTAGACTTAGGCGAGCCTGTAAGTTTGAAAGACTCTTCTTAGATCTCTAATACAATAACTCAATTAGGAAACCTTTCAAATGTCGTTCGCAATGCACTCTTACAAAATATGACTATAATAGCCTCACCCACATGTAAAAAGCTAAAAATAATGGAGGCATTAATAATAAAAAAAGAAAAAAACCAACACTCTATAATATTAATTATGAACACGGCCACAATGTGCTGGCCCTGTCTTAAAATCAAAAAAATAATTATTTCTGTCACTATGCAAATATATTAAAATCTATATAATCAGTTATAACAAAAAAAAAAAACAAGTTTGTCAGTTTTTACGTACTTTATGTCCATAGGATGTACGTTGTTTTACAGTGGATATCGACTCGGAACGACAAATAGGGGTGCCGAGTTCGAATTCCAGTTGAATTTATTGTATTCACTTTCGCGCAGATACCCTGGAAACGGTATTAATTCGTCTCTTCCCTCCAGTTATGGGTTAAATAATAGGACAGATTGGCTTCTATAGTCTTGGCTGGCACCAGTCTACCGCAAAAAAGCAATAGCAACCTACTGCGGGATAATCTTCTGCCAAGTCTGTCATATCTCTTTCGAGACATGATTGCCCAAAGAGTGTATCACGTATGGCACTTAACTTATGTCTATAAAAGAAAACACCCATACGAACAGAAAAAAATTAAATAAAAAGTATAATCGTTGTACCTAGTAAGTCTTTTTTAATTGAACTTGTATAAAAGCGGTGATGGGGATTACTGTCTAAATACACAATTGTGTGTGTGTGTGTGAGAGAGAGAGAGAGAGAGAGAGCAATGGAGGGTGTATTAAATAGCCTTTAAAATTCTTCAATCTTGACGAGCATGCGGATGTAATATGTGCTCATCCAGAACCTGATCTATGGGAGTAATAATATTAATTGCAACTCTGTTGCACCAAGGGTGCGTCACGACCGACATGCGCACCAGCTTTTCGAAATTATCATCCATCCTTTCTGAAAGCGGTGAATTTAGTTCAGCTAAAAGAGCACGTACGTGCCTCAGTTGCACTTCAACCGGTGCCCTGCACTCTCTCGTTACATTTCCTTTCTTCAAAGTTCTGCAGTTTTATTCTGTCAGTGCTTAAAGAGATGTAATTGTTTATATCCCACTTCATATATACAAAACATAAATACCCCGCGTCAGACCCTGCACATTTCGGCAGCCTCATCCGATTATAATATCCATATATAATGCACGTGATAGCTGATTAATCCCATCCTTTGCTTATGATTTTAAACAGAGGTAAATTATATTTTTTGTTTCTTTTTTTTTTAATCAACCTCTTATATGCAATTTAAAAACAGAAAAATATTTATAGAATGTAAGAAATTTGTAAGAGATAATGATAATTTGCTTATGTAGATAATACTAATTAAACTATGTTTATATGTTGGGGTGTGGAAAGAAGTCTTGGCTTCATATCTTTGCCAAATGTATTTGCGCATCAGTGAATATAGAGAACCAAACTAGAATTGAAACTCAACTCTCCGATTTTCGATTCCGACCAGCTATACATTACACCATCTGCACACCTAAGCGATCATGCTGACCATCTTCAAAAAATTTCAAGTGCTGATTTGAAAGGGTAACAATCTACTTTGATGAAATGGAAAAGAAGGACAAGATTATCTTTGAGCAACAATACGTCTTACACTTATGCAAATTTATACAGCATGTGTAGTATCAGAAACTTATGTGCCATACGTAATACACATTTGGACGATCATGTCTCCAAAGAAACGTAACTGACTGAGCAGATGATTTTCGCGCAGTAGATAAGATTAATTTCTGCAGTAGACGGGTTGCTAACCAAGACAATAGAACCTAATCTGTCGTACTATT
>JBBBDQ010028375.1:0-140000 GCA_037127315.1 Ascarosepion bandense | reverse complement strand
CCAAAAACATATGCGTAAATCCAGGTTCATGCCTTATATTTAGATTAATGCAAATGTCGACGTTTTGCGCATATTATTATTTTTTTTATTGTAAAAATGTCTGGTTGCAAGTTTGATGTTGGAAAATATAGATTATTTTAATTTTAAATTTTTGCAAAAATTACTAATGAAATATAAAAGGATAGAATGACGACTTCTAACATTTTTGGAAATTATCCGAGATTTGATTAAATTTATGAGTGATCAAATGCAACCATTTTTTTAAAGATTTTGTTAAATTATGCAAGCATGTTCGATTTTTATTTATAATTCGTCCATGTTTTATTATGCCAAAAAATATCTGAGACGCAAGTCAGATAAATTTTTAATTGCGTTAGCAATATCTACTACAGAAGGAATTTAATTTTCGCTAACAACCTGGAATAAATCTTAAAATATGGTTAACAGTTATTAATGTTTTTCCTGAAAATTTGACCAGTTATTTAAAGCTTGAAACGTTTATTTTTGTTTATTTAATCTTGCATCCCAAAATTAAGTTCACACTAGAATATAGCTATAATGAATTGTCATTAAGAGATATACTGATAAAAACAAAAACACATCATCACAGACATTTCCCACAGACACCCAACAATACTTCCATTTCAAGAGGCACCATTCTATAAGTGGTCTAAAATTCATCTACTGCTCCCTAATTTTATACAATAGAAGCTGACGAAACTGTTTTTGTAAAATACGCCTAGAGGAACCACGAAAATCGCTAAAAAAAATAGGTGGATACTTTACTCCACTAATAAACAAGTGTTTTCTGCTGGCAGAAGAAATACCATTAAAATATCTCCTGAATCAAAAATCAAAAAAAAAAGAAAAAAAAATCTTCTCGCATACGTCTTCATACATAACAAAGGCAACCCAGAATTATTTATTAAAAAATACACATAATATTACTCAACAAAAATGATTAAATAAATCTTAAAAACAGCTAAAATAATTAAAAGCCATAGCCAACCCAAATATTTAAAAAACATACTAACTTCATCAAAATTCGAGCAACACGCAACACAGAGGTCACAAAATGCAACAAAAAAGATGCTGGGTATTCAAGATGATAATTGATGGAATCCACTTCGAAAAAACATCAACATTCGAAATAAAACAAATTTGAACTGCAATTCTGAAAACGTAATTTATGCTCTAAAATGCGATGAATGTGCAAAAATATACGTAGGAAGAGGGCGGCGCAAGGTCCGAATAATGGAGAAGGCCTGCACAGAAGTAACATTAAACTAGCCAATAGCAGGAATTTGTACGTTTCCCAACAATTACACGAATGTAGTGAAGGTAAATTCATATTAATGCTTGTCTATCAAAATACAGATTATGACACGCTCATGATACAGGAAGAAATATTTATAAAAACATAAATGTCTTCCCTCAACGAAACAAGATGAAAAACCTAAGACACACACACAGACACACTAAACTCAAACGCGTTACAAAACATTTGCGAACTATTGCAAAAAATAATATTCCAAAAACAACTAGAAAAAGCCCGTAGAACTTAATCAAAATCGCTGAAAACAATTTTGGTGTATAAAGACGAAATCAAATACCGCAAGTCAGTGTAAGATAGTTTTTCTGGTCAATGATTCTCAAAACGGAAGTGTTTTAACGAGCGAGAGTTAAAAAAAAACACACATACGCACTTTCTGACCTACTCACCAACCACTTAACTACATTTGCACAGCATTTTCAGTCGTCAAAAAGACAAACGGAACTCGATATGTAAAGTCACAAGTTCATTCGCCTGAAGAGAGTCAATTTTAGCTTCGAAACACGTGTAGCGTCACAAATACCATTATGGGCACTTAATATATAATACAAAATGCAAGTAATAATAATAATAATAATAATGATAATAATAATAACAGTAATTCGACATTCTAGACATAATGTTCACGGCTTCTCGCACTTTTTATCTTCTATACAAATTTCTCTCGTTGAAACAACCCCTATTTCTGTTTTTTACATATATCGTCTCAGGTAAGTTGATTAACTTAATGTTTTTCTTGCTAAAAGCATTGGGTAATTTTAAAATATATTTTTGTGTCAGTTGTCAGTTATCTTTCGATAATTGTAGTCGTTCTAGGAGCAAAGGCTGATTTTGGTTCTCCTTTGAAGTTGTTGGGACCTGAATCCGTTTCAGGGTAGAGTTTTCGGTTTATTGCACCCCCAACCACCATCACCTCTCTCTCTCTCTCTCTCTCTCTCTCTCTCTCTCTCTCTCTCTCTCTCTCTCTCTCTCTGTGGCATCTGTGCCAATATTTGCAGCGCTCAACCCTTGATTCACCAAACTCACCTGGCATCTTAACTCTCTGTGAAACTAACCTTGACCATTCTATCCTTCCCACTGATTTCTATATTTCTTGTTATATTCTCCTCTTTAGGAAAGACTCCATTGTCCATATCCATGGTCATGGCATTTATATCAGCAAACATCTCCCTCTGAACATCACCAAGGCTGTTGACAGGGTCTGGCACACTTCTTTGCAAGCTACAAGGTTACGGTATTACCGGACGTCTGCTTTACCTGATCCAATCTTTTTTAAACAACCGCAAAATGAAGGTCGCCTTGAATGGGCATGCCTCTTCATCCTACAGCACGAATGCTGGTGTCCCACAGGGCTCTATCCTGGGCCTGACGCTCTTCCTTATTTTCATCAACTACCTCCCAGATGAGATCATGTCCCAAGTAGGCATCTACGCAGATGACACCACAATATACTCCCGCATCAGTAAGAAACCTGGCGTGGCGGACAGACATAATCTCGCTGCTGAACTTGAACGGGATCTACACTCGTGGTGAATTGGGGCAAGAAGTGGCTTGTCAATTTCAACGCGTCTAAGACAACCATCACAGACAACCTCTCCTGCCACCCATAAGCATGGACAAAGTGATTCACCCTGAGTGTAATACACTGCGCGTCCTCGGCCTTACCCTCTCTTCTGATCTCAAATGGAACCGCTACATCGAATCCATAGCTAAATCCACTGCTAAGAAGGTTGAGTCACTGTGTCTATCCAGGATGTTTTTTTCAGCCTGAATACATCCTGCATATATACAAGTCTACCATTCGACCGTGCATGGAGTACTGCTGCCATTTGTGGTCAGGCTCCCCTGCCGTTCACCACAGTGTTCTCGACAGGTTCCAAAGGAGAGTCAGTAACGTCATAGGTGCTGACTTGGCGGCTCGACTTCAGCCACTTCCCCACCGACGAAATGTGGCCTCCCTTTGTCTGTTCTATAAGTACTTTCATGGCTTCTGCTCAGACGAGCTCAAGTCACTGGTGCCTCCTCAATAGGTGTTTGCTCGTGCAACCAGATTGGCAACTGGGTCCCGCCCTTTCACTGTTAGGTTAGCCAAATGCAGACGACAATTCTACTCCTGCAGTTTCTCTCGCACTTCCCGCCTGTGGAACTCGCGCCCATATTCTTGCTTTCCTGACGGCTACAACCTCCAGAAGTTTAAATGCAATGTCAATACTCACCTACTAACCACTTGACTCTAGCCCTTCCCCCACCCCGTATATCCCTCCCTTTCTCTCCTAGCTTGAAACTGTCATCTCACCTGTATTATCATCTTTCTATTGCTCTTTTCTAATTGGTTTGTACTCTTCACTCTTCTAATTAATTTTCTTTCAGTTATGTAGCCCCCTGCACATCAGTGGCATTTCCGCCTTGCTCGGGGTGAAATGATTAAAAAAAAATCTACAGTGATTTCTCTTGAATCTCTAGATCATTTCTGCATATGTCTTCTTCTCTCTCTTCTAAACTCGGTTAGCTATCCTTTCTTTCTCTACCCCTCCCTTTCATCTCCTGATTGTTCTATATTTTAGACAGGCCATTTTCTCTCATCCGTTCCTTTATATATTTGTGTTTGGAGACGTGAATGCTCACCACGTCAAGTTGCTGAAAACTCTGTCACAGACCATACCATTAATTTTCAATCACTCAATCTTTTAGACAAATGGAAGATTTCCCCATGCGTTTCTCTAATAACTCTAATAGACCTGTCTATTTGCTAGATCTCTCTTTCACTTCCATACCTGATTCTTGATAAATCGTGCAGCTATGCCCTCTTGTCAACTCTGATCATGCTGTAGTTTCCGTTAATATCGCCTTTCAATCCCGCTCCTACAAAGAACACTCGACGAGCAGAATATGTTACTGCTATCAAAGAGCAGACTGGGAATCGTTCCACGATTTCACTTTTGACTTACTTTGGAACAAAGTTTTTCGTCTATCCGTTGAAGACTGTGCATCAGAGGTCTTCTCTTGTGCTAAGGTAAGCATCAATGCTTTTATCCAAGCCAGTAAGTTCTGACTTAAATCTCATTCATTTCCCTGGTTCTCTCCTGCTTGCTCGGCATCTATTTCCCACAAGAATCACTTCTTCCGGATTTATCAGACCACGGGTCTGACCATAATAGGCGCCTTTTTATTCTGCTCGTAATGAGTGCAAGAGGTTCCTAAATGATGCTAAACTGTTGTTTGTTGACAAATGAAGCATCCTATAGTATTCCTCAAGTTTGGCTCGAAAGACTACTGGCGGTTCTGTAAATATGATTTAAACAACATTGAGGGAAGTGACGGATTAATACCTTTTCCAAGGGTACAAGTGCCGAAGTGAATGCAGGGTATTCAAATGGAATTCGAACTCGTCTCACCGATTTCTCTTTCCAAGCAAATATCCACTGCACCACAATACACATCCGTAACTGAGCGCTTACAGCGCCTGGTATTCCCAAGTGGTCACCCATCTAAGTACTGACCAGGCTCAAAGTTGCTTAATTTCGGTGATCGAACGAGAACCGGAGTATTCAACGTGATATGCCGTAAGACATATCATGAAAAGGACCTCTAATTTGTTGTGGACTAGGGTAAGAAATTGCTCAGAAAGTTTAATGCTTTCAAAACGAAGCTGCTATCCTTTAACCACCATAGACAATCGCTACTACACCATCAGAATGTATCAGACTAGTCTCCCTGAAAGTAATACACTGCGCCTCCTCGGTTTAACTATCTCAGCTGACCTCAAGTGGAATGACTACATTGAATCAATAGCTAAACCTGCTGCTAGTAAGGTCGGTGCACTGTGTAGCGTCAGAAGTTTAATTTTGTTTGAATCCATCTTGCACATATAAAAAACTACTATCTGCCCATTCATTTAATTGCTGTCACATCTAGTCGGATTCCTCATTGCTATGAATCGACTGCGATGTAGTCGATCCCGAGCTCGTGGCTCGACTCCAGTCCCTCTCTCACCAGCGTAATGTAGCTTCCCTCTGTCTCTTGTATAAATACTTTTACAGCTTCTGCTTTAAAGATCTTAGCTCCCTGGTTTCCCCTCTGCATGAATTTGCACGAGCTATTAGACTAGTAACTAGATCCCAACCTTGTACAGTGAAAACAATAAAATGTAACTGCAACTTCTACTCTACAGCTTCGTTTCTCGCACTTCCAGCTTGTGGAATTCATTTCAGTTTACCTGCTTTCCTGACAGCTACAATCTCCAAGAATTTAAATGCTATTTCAATTGCCATCTCTTATCTCCTTGACTCGCATCCTTTCCCTGACAACCCTTGTATAATGCTCTTCTCTCTTTACACTCTCTTCGCGCGCAGCTCTGTTCACACCAGTGTTCTCATCCGTCTCTTATCCATTCTCTGACACCCCCTCTGACCTGTTCTTCTTTCTCCTCACTCTCTTGGGGTGAAGTAATTATATAGTATATTTCAACTTTGTACGATATAAAATCATATCTTCCTAATTTTGTATTTCCATGTGAAATTTTTCAGATTATATTTCTAAACTCTTGCTAGGTTTATGCTGTGAACAATTTATTGTTTCAAATTCTACGTAGAGAAACATACACATATATACATATATATATATACATATATAGTATTCCGAAGACAGTCCTGTTTTGCTGTATTACAGCCCAGACGTAGGAATACAGATTTTAGCGTGTTATACATACAAAGTAAACACATGCCAGTAGCCGAGAGTGTTCGATTTTATTAACTGAATGAACGATGCGTAAATAGCGGTGAGTAGATGAAAGATGTTTGAAAGAAAGATAACTGCCCATATATATATATATATATATATATATATATATCATTTATAATATAAATATGTTTATAATGTTTATGTTTATAATGTTATGTTATAATGTTTATAACATAAATATGTTATAATATCACTACAAACGTAGCAATTTTGTTTCGTCAATATCTGTGTCTTATCAAGTGATGAGGTTTATCTCAAATTTGAGAGTTTTAAAAGGTTCAAGACACGCCAAACCACTTTAATCAGAGAGCCATTGTTACATAGACAGAGCGGACCAATCTAAACAAAGCAGTAATTCGAAGAATATAAGAACAAACATTAAAATAATCTTTGGGGCCATTAACATTAATATTTGATTAAAATAGAGATCAGCATCATTAATCGACTATTAGATTCACCCGTACGAGAGAATTGTTTCTACTGTTAGGCGTAAATTGTTGCACTTTCAAACATTTTTCATTGACTTTCAGGTTGTTACCGCTTTTCTTTTTTTTTTTTCATTTTTTTTTCCTTGGCATTGCAATTTTAATGTCTCTGTCTTTTTGCGAGAAATTCAAATATAATCGCAGATATTAAAAAAATATCAACCGCTTGATTTAGTTTGTCAATTTGGAAAGTTATCAGATCTCTGTTTCCTTGATTAAAAAAACATGAATTCCGTTTTAATTTAATTTATATATAAACCGACTTGTGCTGCATTAGATTCTTATCTGAGTGGAAATAGTTTTGCTTTTTAAAGAGTGTTAGATACAAGGGTTATCCTCTTCGAAATCTGTGTCTCTGAGGAGAATTTCGGGGTATTGATTACCTCATGATTCTTCAATGGTAAACCCAATAAATTTCCACACGCTTTACTGTTTGGAAATAATGAACGTATACTTAAGAGTTAATATAAAGATTACTTATGGATGTAAGTGTAGCGTAGTGGTTATCAATACGGATTGGTGAGACCATTTAAAAAAGAAATAACTTTGTATAAAATTAGGGATTCATATGCTATATCCCAGTTGTTATGTCTAAAATAAGAGAGGACAGGACTTCAATGATTAAACTAGGCACTGGCAATTATCAAAATTCTAATTGCGCAAGAATACACACGCACACACACACACACACATTATTCAGTAATGAATTTGAACACTCTCAGCTACTTGCGTGTGTTTACATTGTTTATAACACGTTAAATTCCGCCCTCCTCTACCGAGCGCCCATAGCCCAGTGGTATATTCGCCGACTGATGCCAATTCGGTCGGCTTTCAATCCTGGCTAGAAGCAATCAGTTGTCTAACCGCACTGATTAGCTGTGATGCAGCAACACAGATACGTCTGGGGATGATTATATATATATATATATATATATATATATATATATATATTGAACAGGTGTCGAGGCTCATCCCTGGTTCGCTGTTTAGGATGTGGTTTCCGGTTTTCTCTTTTCCAATCTTTTCACTCTTACGTAGCCCCCGGCACATCAGTGGCGTTACCGCCTTGCTCGGGGTGATCTTGATTAAAAAAAAAAAATATATATATATATATATATAATTGTGTATTTGGCCAGCAATACATCCTTTATACAAGTTTCATTAAAGGCGACTGAAAATTTTTGCGTTTAAGATTTTTCTTCTTAGCAAATATAAATATTTTCTTTTTGGGACAAAAAGTGTGTAAAAATATTCTATATATTCAAACGCCTTTGGTTATTAGTCATTATCAAGAATTTTATTTTTATTGTTAACTGAATGTGTAGAATTTTACATTGTTTTCTAGAGTGATGTGAATGTTTTATATTTTTTGTTGTTTCAAAGCAAGGTTAGCACGTTGTGGCCGTATTCATAGTTAACATTATTGAGTGTTTGCTTTTCTTTTTTATCATTAGTGCTTCAAAATGTTTTAGTCTTTTTTCACATGTGGGTGATACTATAAGACTTGTATTTCCTAAAATATGTTGAGCATGGAGTTTGGTAGGTTATCGTATGTATTTAAATAAATCCTAATTGACCTGTGGTCAGAAAGCTACAGCTTGAGCCTTCCTGATAGGCATGTATTAGTATTTTAAATACATATATATATATATATATACTTTGAAGCTTTCATGTCGATATTTACGACGCTTTAGAGTACAAGATCAAATGCAGAAAATAGGAGTAAGAAGACATTGTTTTGCCAGGTTTTTAAAAGACGGGAAATTAGATAACTGTTTGGAAGAAAATCTAGGATTACTTCTTTTTTACCTAATCTCATACACTGAAGTTTCTTACCAATCGGAAATACCAATGGCAGTCACAAGGCAGGCCAACCTCAATTATTTGTCAACCTGTGTGATTCAGAGCGTATATTTTGAATTATAAAACATTATTACTTTTTAAAATATGCCTGCCAATTAAGGTGTGATAGGCATAGACACCTAATATATTAAGTTTTTGTGAATAACTTTTATTTAGTGATGACGTAAAAATGTCACTGAAAAATTAATTAAATCGGTAACTCCACCTGCGCATCCCTAAATGGACATACCGTTTAAATCGAGCGTTTTCCCGCCCACTTTTATTAGTTGCTTTCATATTATGAATAATGTATTAGTTTTTTCTTGTTAATATTCCAGTTTATTGACATTACACGACCATATTTGGGTCATGGGAGGCGTGAACTGATTCATCAGTTCTCGCGCCTGAAAAGTCAATTTACAGATGAATAATTTCTGCATTCCGTGAGTTATACAGTTGTGTATTTTTCAATCGATTTTACTCCAAGTAAGGTAGTAAAAACACTAAGACACAAGGGGGTCATTGGGTGTGGAAGAGTTAGATGAAGAAACATTACTAAGGAGCGAGAACAAAAGATGAGTAATCAGGAGGACAGGATATAGAAACTGACATTGTATTTAAAGTATTTGACGGCGTATAAGACGCACTAAGGTATAAGACGCACCTCAATGTCATCAGATCAAATAAAGAAAATATTATTAGTAAAATATGTAAAATTATTAGTAAATGGCTATATTTATTAGTTATAATTTTGTTTAAACTGGCTATGGTTATAATTAAACGAAAAATAATATTAAAAAATAACACAAACCTATAAAAATACTTTATCATATCCAAAGGTAAGAAAACAAAACGAAAATCAAGCGTGTTATGGCGGCCATTTTTACTTTGTTCGTAGTTTTATATTTGTGTTACATAACTGCTTTTTAAAGACAATCTTTCTTTAATTCATTCATTTTTTGAAATCTCTCTATTTCTTTATGTTTTTAATTTCTACCAAGGTGATCGTGAGATGGAAATACTCTTTAAGGAGTCGTTAATGTTGACTTTTTCTTTGTTGTAAGTACATCGACGGTGTTTTACTGGTTACCAGGAATTGAGTATAATCATGTAATTATAATAATACTAGCAGTATAGCCTGGCGTTGCACGGGTGTAATGAAAGCTTTAAAACTCATCCATGGTCCTGAAGAACAAACTCTTTGTACGTTGGCACGAAAGACTAAAAAGTAATAGTTGTTTCCAGTTAAATCGAAACTGAAAGAAAAATGAATGGATGTAAGTTAAATTTTGATTTCCTCGTATCGATATCAAATAAGTTTTTTCGTCGTAAACTGAATTTTGAAGGCTAAATAAGTCCTCTGAGTAAATGGTATCATGGCTGAGACTAAGAACTACAATTATACCTACTTAGAGCTAAACCCGAAGCAAAAACTAAAATAAAGGGCTGAAAAAATATAGACATACAGGCAGATAAACAAACACACACACACACACACAAACATCTTGCCTTTTATATATATATTATCGATTTTCTGTACTATTGTAAGAACTGCAACCTTGAAACTTCTGAATATCGTTTCTTATGTCTTTGTCTATGAGTGTAACAAATTTGATTAAAATCGGACCACTCCTTCTATAACCCGTTTTTTTCGATTATAGATTTTCGATATTTATCGGAGGTACCTCGACACAAAACCTAGCTAAGAACACTTGCAGACGCTTATAGTACAACTGTGTAAATTTTCAAGAAAATCTGTTCAGCCGTTTCGGAGTCTATAGGTAACGGACACACACAGACACACACACACATAGACAAAGTTCCATTCATAAATAAGTTTAGATAGATAGATAATAGATAGATTATCATTTGAAGTAAATAATAACACTGCTATTTAAGCACTCTGCCTACATAAACATTGCATTAATATATATGATTCGATTCATTTGATTTCTTCTTCATGCATTTTATTAGTTTTTATTTTAATTTTAAATTTTAAATTTTTATCCACATGTATATTTCAAATTTAATCTTGTTATTAAAAAAGCAGTAACTTAACTTCATATGTTTTAATTCCCATCGAGTAAACTTAAATTTAAATCTATAAAAATGTCAGTTTGAAATATACACCTGATGATTGTATAACGCATGAAACTTGGAGTCGTATCATCCACGTAGAATAATGTGTGTATTTATTAATATAAATATAATAAAGATCTGTTCATACATTAAGCACTGTTTTATTATCAGCTGAATAATAATATTATACATATGTACACCCTCCTCATATGCATATTTTAAAATTTACGTCACTATATATATATATATATATATATATATATATATTATGCTCTCATTACGATTGTGCTCTCTAGAGAAGAACATTTTTAAAAACAGTTTCCACTTCTGCGATATATGAATTACTCTTCAAGAATGAAGTGAGTTCTTTCGGTGACTGGAGTGTGTATACACTGCTTATATACAAGACGTTATAATTTCCTTCCTCTGATTCCATGCACCTATGGCTTAGGGGGTAGCGATTCTGACTGACACCAAATCGGTCGAGTTTCGATACCCAGAAGCAAGTGGATGTGTCTAGCGAAACCGACAAGCGAAACAGGCTTATATGTGGATGACTATATATATATATATATATAGATATAGATATATAGACATCTTCGTTGCGATGGTAATTGTCGCCATTTTACAACATTAATTTTGTGCATGTAATTTGTAAGCTCAATCAGACACCATCTGTGAGAAAAAGAGAAACATAACGCAATCCAATCTACAAGAAATTTGGAAAACGCATTCTGTACTGGTTCAGTTATATATATATATATATATACACACATTTATAATTTGAATGTTTTTTATACATACATACATACACACACACACACACACACATATATATATATATATATATATACATTTATAATTTGAATGTTTTTATAAATACATACACACACACACACACACACACAAATATATATATATAACATAGAACACTTGGTATATTATTCAGGTAAATTCCGATAGAGACGAATTCAAGAGAACTCGATGTTAAATTCATTTATTTAATTTAATGGAGTAATATAATTTTAAAAAATTATAGATATACTACAATTTCAGAGGTAAACATATTTCACCGCACAATGATGACTTTGCGGCTCCTCAGACACAAATGATACAACGGTTTTATATATATATATATATATATATATATATATATATACGCCCATAGCCCAGAGGTAGAATCGCCGACTGACGCCAATTCCGTCGGGTTTCAATCCTGGGTTTAAAAGCAATCGGAATCTAACTTTACTGATGAGCTGTGATACAGCGAAACAAATCTGTCTGCTGATGACTACGCTCTCACACCCTGATTGAGCATTCTGGAAGAATGGGTAAATTTTGAAAAACAGTAGCTACTCTGGCATGTACGCATCGCTCATTCAGTAAAAACGAATTAGAGCACTCTGGCTATTGGGCGCGTATAATGTTAATATAAACGCTAAAAAGTCTGCCTTCTTCTACCGAACGCCTATAGCCCAGGTGTAGTATCGCCGACTGACGCCAGTTCTGTCGGGTTTCAATCCTGGTTTAAAAAGCAATCGGAATACCGATGAGCTGTGATACAGCGAAACAGAGCTGTCTGCGGAGATATATATATATATATATATATATATATATATATATATATATATATATATTTACAAATAAAGAAGTTATAGTTATATGAAGATAAAATAACAACATCGGAAATTAACATAATTGAAAACAGGCAGTGAAGTGGTTAAAAGCACTTGGAGAATCAAACATTATGGAACAGTTTTTACATTTCTCATCTCCAGCAAAAGGAAACATAAAAATATTGGAAAATTAAATAAAACATTAATAAAAAAAAAGAAACATGATTAAAAGAATGATTGATGCATATATATATATATATATATATATATATATATATATATATAATCATTACAGACAAATTAAATTTAATTAATAAAATACAAATATTAACTGGCAATCAAGCTTTCCTTACAGTGAAAAGCCACAAAGATGACTACTAACAAACTATCATACAGACTCATTAATCCAACAAAGACAGAAGTGGACAAAATAAGCCATCAAATTAAAAAAAAAAATATTTGCGACTTGTTAAGAACAGCCACTCAAGCAAACCAGTGGAAAAACACTAGTGACTGTATTTCCTGGTTCCAAAAAATTAAATGTAAAAGTAAATACACATTCATCAAATATGACATAAAAAACTTTTACCCTTCAATATCTGAGAAAGTTTTACTGGAAGCATTCAATTTTGCTAAAATGTACATAAAAATACCATCGGAGCATATTGACATAATATTACATTGCCGAAAATCTATACATTTCCACAAAGGTATAGCATAGATCAAGAAATCCAAGAACTGAGCATTCGATGTACCACAAGGATCTTATAATGGAGCAGAAATCTCAGAATTGATGGGAATATACATTTTAAACCAAATAAATAAAATAATCCAGATTGACAACCACGGATTATATAGAGATGACGGATTAATAATAGTACCAGACAACAAAATAATGAATGGTAAAATAAGGAAACAGCTTTGTAAATTATTCAAAGAACTAGATTTTGATATTACAGTGGACACAAATAATAAAGTGGTACAATATCTACATGTAGAACTTAATTTACAAACTGGAAATGTCTCGCCATACACAAAAACAAACACTAAGTTATCCTACATAAATACAAAGTCCAATCATCCAAATAATATAATTAAACACATTTACAAAGGCATAGAACACAGTCTATCTAATAATTTGTCAAACAAATCAGTATTTAATGAAAAGAAAAATATATATGAGGATGCACTAAAAAATTCTAGCCATAAAAACATTTTACTATATAATTCTCAACCAAACAGACACATCAAAAACAACAATAGAAAAGGAAATATTATCTGGTTCAACCCACCATTTAATTTAGAAGTAAAGACCAAAATAGGACATATTTTTTTAAACTAATAGATAAGCACTTTTCAAAAGAATCAGAATTAAACAAATTTTTCAATGTTGGTTGTGAAAATGAGTTACATTTAAATACAAAACCAATCGGTTTGCTATTGTATTGTATTTGCTATGTATGTGAGAAGATATAAAATTTGTGTGTGTTCCTTTTAATTAATCGGAATAATGATTCACTTTGAAATTTGGTTAGTAATAACTATTTAAATCTCAAAACATAGAAATATATATATATATATATATATATCAAAATATCAAAACGATTATCAAAATAGGGGTATGACGATAAACTACATCTGACAGCCATGGCTCTGATCGTGAGAACAAATATTTTGAGGAGTTGTGAAGTATATATTAATAGATATACTTATAAATAATTAGAAGCGTATGAAAAAAGCTGAAGACTACTGAAATATTTATAATAAAAAAATGTAAAGTTACTGTTTTTTTTAAATAATATATTTATTGTATTTACAAAGCTATATAGCCCTGTATGTCTTTGTTGTCTTCATGGATTTAATTATTACGGAGAGTTTAGTCTAATCTAAGGCTTCATTAGCGTGGCTTTAGTAAGGATCGATCACTCTTTTTCGTCTTTTAGACAACTATCACGCGAATGTAGGTTCACTTGTTGGCGTACAAGCATTGTAATATAAACACCAAACGATCAGTTCTTTTTTTCAGAGACTGTCATAAATTACAAATCTTCTAGTGTTTCCATGGCCAATATAAAACTTTTGTATTCAGTATTCATTTTCTGAGTCATAACTCAAACTAAACTGGGTCCGCTATTTTTCATGACCGTTTTTTTTTTCTTGCTTTTCTTGCTAAGGGTCAGTACCTATGTATGCCCCTGGTATGCACAAAACTAACACCGGACCTCTCTCTCTCTCTCTCTCTCTCTCTACCTCTCTACCTCTCTACTAACAATGCACAACTTAAAAACGCTTGTTTTCTTTCTTTCTTTTCTTTGGTCTGTGTCTTTGTTTGCCGAACAGTGAATTAATAGATACTTATCTCTTTAAAAGTAGAAAAAGGTCCCACGTCGTTGGTCTTTAAAGCGCTTGTATCAAAAGGTTTGATCAGGGAGGTTTTAATTCTCTTTACTTAGGAACAGGAAAGAAGCTGCTTTGTTCTTCTCATGTCAGGCGAATGACGTTCTTTCATTTATCGATATGAATCCAGAAGCAGACATACCAAGCTTGTGGTAAACCTGAACGCACTTCCTTAATCTGATCAAAATCTTCGTTACTACACAACATTTTCCAGCGAGGAGGTGAATACTGAACAGAAAAAAGAATAGAACTTTTGACTTAACTTATTAAGTCTAAAGTTGACCGTTCATAATCTAATGATTGCATTGGCGTCGAGTGATGTTTGTATGATAATGTCGAAAGTCATTGTTAATTTACTTTTTATGAGTGCTTCGCGAAAGTAGCCTGCTTCTGACGTCGGTAACCGAAAAAATGTATAATAAAAAAAAAAAGTTAACGTCGGTAGAAGCCCAAAAAAAAAACAATGCTTAGAAAAAAATATTTTCCATCAATAGGCGAATACACAGAAAAATTAAAAAGTAAAGTGTCAAAATCGATAAAGTATAATAGAAATATGAGTGTTTCATGTTCGGTACTAGCACAGAGGATTTTAACACACTCACTGTTCGGGATATATATATATATATATATATATATATATATCTTAAAAGAGCGTTCTTAAAAAGAAAAACGGTAAACGGTAAAATTAGTTATTAAAAACCGCCTACAGACGTTACTCATGGTAGAAACCTAGGTAGCGAAATAACTCGTTTAAAAAAGGATATATATATATATATATATATATATATATATATATATATATATAATTATTACGTTAGAACATGAGTAAACTACAAACTACTATAAAATGGCACGTTTTGTTTTGACACTGTAAGAGCAAATGCCTCACCAGGTAATTAAAAATGATTAACAATTGTATTTACTAATAATTATTCATTGCTCTATTTTATTATTGAGCACTATTTTAGAATTAATGTTTTGAACGATGCAATTATTTTCTTCGTTCTTACTCATTTGAATTATATATATTATTATACATGTTATTATATATATTATTTAGAGAAAGGTTATATATTTTGTTTATATAACACTAAAAACTTTAGGTAAATCTATGACAAATTTGAAAACTTTTCGTTTGTGTTCTGTCTTTTAGGACGTCATCCGACATGTGTTGTTTACTTAGATGTGACTGCATATGTGCACCAAAGAGGACTCTAAAACCGTTAAATTCATGTGTTAGTTGCCCACCGTCACGAGTCTGACATTATTAATTAAAAGAGAAAAAAAATTACTACGAGAAAATTTCATAGAAAGTGCTTTAATTGCGAGAACATCGAGGGTAAATTTTCATCTAGTACTTTACGACAATTCACCTTTCTTGTCAGAACTTGCATTACCACAATGAAGAATATTTATTAACAAAAGGCATAAAGAAAAAACAAAAAGAAACTATATGAAATTGGTTAAACTCCCTGAAACACATATTTAAGAAAACAGAATGAATTTAAACACAAAATGTCAACGTCCCGACCTATGCAGTCGCATCAATGTAAACATTATTTTAGTTCAGTGAAGTCTTAAAAGACAAGACGTCCCACGTTTTTTTCACATTGCCTTAGATTTTCGTTATATATATATATATATATATATATATATACTTTATTCTTTTATCCCTCTAAAATTTAGGCAATCATGGCCCTCCACATCTTATTGTCTCTTGTAGCTCTTAATATATATTTGTCTTGTTATTTCTCCCAAACGCTGCTGTTCTATCCATTTGTTTCAGCCCATCAAGTATTTAACGTTTCCACTTTCCCTCTATCTGTCTTGTGAGTATCAGATTTTCTAATCTCTCCTTCCTCATCCCGTGTCCCAGAATTTTACTTTTCTATTCTAGATAGTTGTTTACATTTTCGGTTCATGGTAACCTCATCATCCTTTTATAGAACTAACTCTAACCCTAACCCTAACCCTGCTTCGAATCTTTCCTTCATTTTTGATGAGATTGACCAGGATTCGCTACCGTAGAGGAGGACAAATATCATGCAAAAGTTCAGTATTCTTTTATTTGTTTCCAACAAAGTTTTCCTTTCTCTTAAAACCTTGCTTAGTTTTTGCAATGCGTCCTTGGTTATGCCGATACGCTTTCGGGTTGCCCTTTCCGTCTTCTGTTAGAAATCCTCCTAGGTATTTAAATTTCTCGACCTTTTTGATTTTAGCATCCCCGACATATAAGCGGGAATGGGCCTGGGTTGATATTCGGGTGTCTCCAATTGTTGGTAACCTAATAGTTATAAGCTTCGAAAATGTAATCTGCTAACAAATACAAAACCTGACGTAATGTTAAATTTACACATTAATTTCCTTTAGGAGGGCATAAACCATCTCCTCTTCCTCATCCTAGGAGTAATTAGTTAAATAATCAGATAGATTAGATACACGATCTTATATATATATATATATATATAGATATACCACACATAATTATTAGGCCACGCCAGTGTTTTAAAAAATGATGTATTTCGTTCTATTTTTTGGTATTTATTGCCAAGTGAATAATTGTAAATGAAAATAGAATGGTTCTTTTGTCAATCTTGCACAATAACATGTGCATCAAATGAATTTTTAAACATTTAATAACTACCTATATTGAAGTTTCATCAATGAAAGAATGAAGAAAATTGAGAGTGATTTGAACGAATTCATCTTTGCAAAACTTTACAAAGTAAGAAAGCAAAGTAATACTAACAAAAAAAAAACATTCTATTTTCATTTAGAATTAGCCACTTGACAACAAATACTAAAAATAGTATGAAATACATCAACTCTTTTGAAAAACTAGGGTGGCCTAATAATTCTGGCCTGTAATGTATATATATATATACACATATCCCTTAATGTTGCTTTCCTGTTATTGCATTCTGTGACGCCTCTAAGACGCCATGCCACTACATAAGATATAAAAGGGTAATTTCTTTTTGGTATTCGATTTATTAAGAGTGGTAACTGGGAATCTCAGAGACAGTAGAAGGAGTAACGTCCCAAGAACGCGTGTTACATATCGGCTCAGCGTCCCTCTGTTGGTGGTCTTAACCGGTCACACACCTGGTTGTTGGCGGCATATCGACACTACAAAGTTCTTGAGACCTTCTGTTGCATTTGTGCCGTTTTGGACTTATATTTAAAACCCAGACAAAAGCAAAACATTATTGCCAGAATAACCCACCCACCAGGCACTCGAGACAATCACTGACCATTTAGACCTTGACATTCTCATTCTATAACACTGTGCTTTTTCTATAAATATTTTCATCTTAATTGTTTTAATTATATTTCCTCATTGGCATATCGGATTCACGAATTTAAGTGCGGTACTAAATTGGCAGTTAGGTTCCATTAGTTTACAGTTATACTGCTTGATGCAACCTTAAGTTCTACGCTAACAGATACTTCACTCGCACTTATCGCTTGTGGAATTATTTTCCGGACAGTTGCTTTCCAGTCAACTTTGAAATCAAATTAAATGCATTATCAATCGTTATCGTTTGTCTTCTTAATTCCTGTTCTTTTATTATTCTCTCTTTTTAATAATATTTATTTGAATTCATATTTTTTCAGTCTCTTAACGTCTTGTGTTTTTAGTGGTTTTGTTGGTCTTAGAAAAAAAGTAAATATTTGAAAATTCTATGTAAAGTAAAACAGGGAAAAAAGATGCAGTATATTAAGATCATTAGCTAAAGGCATGAAAGCAGTCAATCAAGTAAAAACACAATGAGGATCATTAAAGTTGGCTGAGGAAACACATAAAAACTATTTCTCACTTGAGAATTTTAGTGATGAATGTAGAGCGCCATTTGATAGATGCGATGATTGAATTAGTGGCTCGATCCTTTATGAAAATAGTCAATCAGCATATTTTAAGATAACAGTTGAGATAATGGCAGATCACTTATTTCTTTTAAAATGGATTTGGTTGTAACTAATTTGGTGAAAATATCAGGATATAATTATATATATATGACAGATACAACAAGATAAATTCAGCTTGAATACATGTTTTATTAAAAATATTTTCAATAACTTACTTAATTTTACTTATATTTTATCAGGCAAGTCGGATGTTGTTCATCATATATTAAAGAGAAATATATTATACTATTATTACTGATACAACACGTTCTTATATTTCCGATATATAAATATATAAATAGACATTGATTATTAGAACGGTATATTTCTTCAAAAGAAAGGCAACATATTATAAAGTTATATGGTGTTGTTGATGCAGCGTGAGGAATAGTGAAAACGTTTAGGGACGATCACAGAAGAGCGAGTAAAATATTGTAAACATTTAAAAGTAAAGAAAAGCGTTAAGCTTGTTCCAAAAAGAGATATTAGAAAAATTAAATGCATAATGATTCTTTTTAACGTTTCCAAAACGAAACTTAGTGATTGGATTTAGTATGGTAGGTAATAAACCTATAGTTCTCATCTAAACTGATAAAGGTTTCAGGTAAATACAGAAAATTATTTTCATTTAGAATTATACACATAACAATAAATATTAAAAATAGTATGAAATACATCATTTGTTTTAAAAAGCTGGGGTGGCCTAATAATTATGGACGGTAGTGTATATATATATATATATATATATATATATATATATGATATTAAGTAGTGTCAGTATTCACTATGTTTCAACCGTTGTACACTCCGGTTTCGTCGGGAGATAATGAAAATGGCAAAAAAGAAGATAGCAGTTTGAACAATTAAAATAATATATATATATATATATATATATATATATATATATATATATACTGGGCAAGTGCCTTTCATAATTAGAGAGGTCAATATCGAGTGATGCTAAATTAATAACGAATAACATACATAGTTTGCTCGAATCAGGCTTTTGCAAATTCTGAAATCTGGTCATCACACAATGATTAAAGAGAACTTTAAACTACATATATAAAAATATTGTTTAAATGTATGTTATAATTATGATTAAAATATTATATGTGCTTTATACTGAGGATATATTGTGTGTAAATATATGAGTAGACACTGAGATCGCTATCATGTGGTAACTGTCTCATGCATTAAAACAATATTCAGGCAATCTATATATCTATATATATATATATATATATATATATATATATATATATATATATAATGTCAGATCAGTTATTTCTTTCAAAATGATTGTAAGTTATTAGACAAGTCGTTTTTTTACTAAGGTGGGTATTTATGTAAATGTAAGATAATACTGACTTACATATTCAGCATAACTATCGGCCAATATGCGAAAAAATATTTTAACAACATCATAGCCATGGGAATTCCCACAATATTTGTTATTATTACTGTTTTTATCTTGAGTGTGATGTGGTAAATTATGATTGAATATTGAAGGCTAAATTGGATTGTCTTGTATCGTACAGAAGTACACATTTTCAAATTTTTTTGAAACAGCAAGTTTGAAAGTACACTCAGCACAATAGATAATTGAATATAACGTCGTTAAAGTTATAGCAATTGTTTTAAAATTTTACTACGGCAACAGAAAATAAGTTTGAGTAAAATTAACAATAAGGATACTACAACTTCTTGACCTTGTAAGAGAACCTAGTGGAAATGAAGTAACATTAGTATTCAGTGTGCTAAAGTGTAAAATTAGAACAGTTTTCATCAGAAAATAAAATTTGTTTATCTTTTAATCTTCTTGTTTTCTTTAAGATTGAAGAGAGAAAACTTCAAAAAAATACAATATTAATTTCATAGATTATATAATATATAGTAATATAATATAAGTATGATGGATTAACAGCTTTCAATTTCATAGTTTATTAATATATAGAAATATAAGTATGATGGATTAATTAACACATTTCAATTTCATAGTTTATATAAAAATATAATATAAGTATAATATATAAAAATATAATATAAGTATAATGGATTAATTAAAACCTTTTTCAGTTCATAGCTTATTAATATATAGAAATATAATATAAGTATAATGCATTAATTAACACCTTTTTATTTTCATAGCTTATTAATATATAGAAATATAATATAAGTATAATGCATTAATTAACACCTTTTTATTTTCATAGCTTATTAATATATAGAAATATAATATAAGTATAATGCATTAATTAACACCTTTTTATTTTCATAGCTTATTAATATAAAGAAATATAATATAAGTATAATGCATTAATTAACACCTTTTTATTTTCATAGCTTATTAGTATATAGAAATATAATATAAGTATAATGCATTAATTAACACCTTTTTATTTTCATAGCTTATTAATATAAAGAAATATAATATAAGTATAATGCATTAATTAACACCTTTTTATTTTCATAGCTTATTAATATAAAGAAATATAATATAAGTATAATGCATTAATTAACACCTTTTTATTTTCATAGCTTATTAATATAAAGAAATATAATATAAGTATAATGCATTAATTAACACATTTTTATTTTCATAGCTTATTAGTATATAGAAATATAATATAAGTATAATGCATTAATTAACACCTTTTTATTTTCATAGCTTATTAATATATAGAAATATAATATAAGTATAATGCATTAATTAGCACCTTTTTATTTTCATAGCTTATTAATATATAGAAATATAATATAAGTATAATGCATTAATTAACACCTTTTTATTTTCATAGCTTATTAATATATAGAAATATAATATAAGTATAATGCATTAATTAACACCTTTTTCATTTTCAATCCATTATACTTATATTATATTTATATATATTAATAAGCTAAGTATAATGGATTAATTAACACCTTTTTCATTTCATAGCTTATTAATATATAGAAATATAATATATGAACTGAAAAAGGTGTTAATTAATGCATTATACTTATATTATATTTCTATATATTAATAAGCTAAGTATAATGGATTAATTAACTTCTTTTTCATTTCATAGCTTATTAATATATAGAAATATAATATATGAACTGAAAAAGGTGTTAATTAAGGCATTATACTTATATTATATTTCTATATATTAATAACCTAAGTATAATGGATTAATTAACACCTTTTTCATTTCATAGCTTATTAATATATAGAAATATAATATATGAACTGAAAAAGGTGTTAATTAATCCATTATACTTATATTATATTTATATATATTAATAAGCTAAGTATAATGGATTAATTAACACCTTTTTCATTTCATAGCTTATTAATATATAGAAATATAATATATGAACTGAAAAAGGTGTTAATTAAGGCATTATACTTATATTTCTATATATTAATAAGCTAAGTATAATGGATTAATTAACAGCTTTTCATTTCATAGTTCATTAATATATAGAAATATAAGTATGATGGATTAATTAACACTTCAATTTGATAGTTTATTAATATATAGAAAAATAATATAATTATAATGGATTAATTAACACCTTTCAATTTCATAGTTTATTAATATATAGAAATATAAGTATGATGGATTAATTAACACCTTTCAATTTCATAGTTTCTTAATCAGTAGATATATAATATGAGTATGATGGATTACTTGACACCTTTCAATTTCATACTTTATTATTATATAGAAATGTAAGTGTGAAGTATTAATTAACACCTTTTAATTTCATAGTTTATTAATATGTAGAAATATAATATAAGTATAGGAGTATAGTATAAGAGATAAGCACTGGGTAAACATCCAGTCCTTTTATATGCTTTAATATTGTCAATAATTAAATAATTTAGTCAAATATGAGATTTTGAGTTGGGATATTTTTTCTTAAAAATACATTAATTTTTAGCCATTTTACGTTAAGTATGGTGGGACCGCCACGAGTGCGCAGGGGGTTACAACGAGAGAAAAGCCTAAAAAAAAATGTATAGCTGTACTTCGTGATCGTACTATGTAATTTATTCTATGTTTTAAGTTCAGAAACATGCGGTCGTTATATACTTAGTTTTTTTAATGCACAAGAAAATACAATATATTTGGCATTTTTCTATATTTCTGAGATGAGGTAGTATTTACAGTATTTACATTATTCGGACTATTGTCCTCATCTTTGTTGCCATTTGTATGACGTTTCGGCCATTATACGCTCCGGCCTTCTTCAGGTGCTAGAAATTTCGAACCGAACCTTGCATTACAATCACTGGGGTATATCATTCTCTGTCCTTGTATGCCAGTATATTTGGTATAACTGGATATCACTTCAGAAATCTGAAAACTTGTAAATTCAAGTTGTTGCATTTTACAGGGGTAAAGGGAATTTTATGCAGTATAAGATCTTATATTATCAGGCCAGATAGAGTTAAAAGAGACAGAAGAAAGTAACGGATAACATATTTAAATGGCCTGAGCAGGTGGATGACAGAACAGGGGCTGCAAGGTGTTACAGGAGAAAGCGTGCTAAGAGCCGCCAGGGATAGGGAGACGTAAAAGGCCATGATCGCCTAAGTCATGAAAGTACACAGCACATAGAAGAAGAACAGTAGTAATTTATTTATTTATCACAGTAAGGTTTATCCTGTACAAGGTCTGAGGTAATTCAAGGTAGAGGGTTAAGTTAAGGTGCCGCTAATATGGCTAGGATGGGAAGACCCTACAAATGTTTGCATCTCATAAATATGTAGTCAGTCAGTTAAGTGTTATACGTGAAACACGCTTGGGCGATCATGTCTCGAAAGAGACATCACTGACTGAGCAGAAGATTATCCCGCAGTAGGTTGCCATTGCTTTCTGTGGTAGATTGGTTGCCAGCCAAGGCTATAGAACCCAATCTGTTCTGTTATTTAACCCATAACTGGAAGGAATAGACGGATTAATACCTTTCCCAAGGGAATTTGTGCGTAAGTGAATGTAATGAATTCAACTGGAATTTGAACTCAGCTCCCCGATTTCTCGTTCCGAGCCGATATCCACTGCACCACAGCGCAAATATGTAGACATAAATATACAGAAATTATAACTTTATTCGGATTTGACATCTAATAAAGCGAAAATAATTAAGATGAAAACTGAAAGCGTGAAAGAAACATCATTTCACAATTCTTCGTACATCAGCTGAATGAAACTGTTAGGTTTCAAAATGTTTGAATCAGTTAACGTCAAATAGCACAGAAAATGGGTATGACACTTTCGTTGCTAATTGTTTAAATCGCTAATGTAAGAAAAGAAATCCTTTCATCTTATTTAGATCGACTTGAACGTACAAAAATCATTCTTAGTACGATGGAATTGTTCAAACATTCGTTTGCAAGCTATAAATATATTAGAACGAAAGGACGGTATCTTCCTCAAATGAGATATGACGACAGTGCTGCCAGAATCAAGTCTTTTTTTAATCAGTCAGCAGACAGTAGAGGTATTGACGAGAAGGTTAAGTAGCGAATAAAGAGTGTTCTTTCACACTTTTCAACCGTGTCCTCATTTCCTCAGTTCATGAAAATTACAAGTTAGTAGATAGCCAAAAATTATAAACTTTTGGTAGTAGAAAGGAAAAAAAAACACTAACTTATCTATAAAAGATTCAGGAATTTGTGGAGAATATCAACATAGGAATTAAATATTAATTGCTATATTTCAAAGCAGATTATCATTGTTTTTTTCTTTTTTAAAACATAAAAGGTTCGAGAATGACAGGTTACCAAAAGTGCGAATCAAGACTTATTGCAATGTCATGAAATATATGCAATTCCGTTTGTGATAAAAAGTATATGAGAAGATTATATATATATATATATATATATATATATAATCTTCTTCTAATCCAAATCTACGATTTTTTTCTTTTTCGAACAATTTATATTATGATTGTTAAACGATGGATGTATTGATGCATAAGTGTTTTTCTTTAATTTTCTAATGGCTAGCCACTAATTTAAAGGGTTAGTGTTTTGTATTGTGTAAATGTAAGAATGGGAAAGAAGTGCATTTCTTATATGAACATTAAAGTCAGCACTAATCGGTAACAGTCGGCTTTATGTTTAAACGCAAATTTTGAGCATAAAACAGACTATCATCGCTGGGTGCTGACGTCAATGTCCATTTTTATGTGTTTATATCACCAAACGATCTATCCCTGGTAGTGAGCACTTTAAGCCATAAGTATAACATAAATATAGTTTTAACGTTTAAAACTATATTTTTATCTAAACTTATTTATAAATGGAACTTTGTCTGTGGGTGTGTATGTGTCTGTGTCCGTTACCTATAGACTCCGAAACGGCTGAGCCGATTTTCTTGAAAATTTAAACAGTTGTACTATAAGCGTCTGCTAGGTTTTGTGTCGAGGTATCCCTGATAAACATCGAAAATCGATAATCGAAAAAATCGAGTTATAGAAGGAGTGGTCCAAATTTTAATCAAATTTGATACACTCATAAACAAAGACAGAAGAAACGATATTCAGAAGTTTCAAGGTTGCAGTTCTTACAATAGTGCAGAAAATCAATAATATATACCGGATCTGATCAAATCGGTTTTTCAGCCCTTTCATTTTAGTTTTTGGTTGTGGGTTGGCTCTAAGTAGGTATAATTGTACTTCTTAATCTCAGCCATGATACCGTTTACTCAGAGGACTTATTTAGCCTTCAAAATTGAGTTTACGACGAAAAATCTTATTTGATATCGATACAAGGAAATCAAAATTTGACTTATATCCATTCATTTTTCTTTCAGTCTACGGTTTCGCTTTAAATGGAAACAACTATTACTTTTTAGTCTTTCGTGCCAACGTCCAAAGAGTCTGAGCTCCAGGACCAGGGATTAGTTTTAAAGCTTTCATTACACCCGAACAGAGCCGGGCTATACTGCTAGTTATATATATATATATATATATATATATATATATATATATATATACACGAAGGAAGATGATGATGTCACTAACTGGTAGGGAAAGAGAATAAAATGAGTTTACAAAGGACCGGAAACCCAAACCTAAACAAGAAACCATGGATAAAGTTTTACCATATAAAGTGAATCACCGTTTTCCGTATGATAAAGTTAAGCAAGATCGAGCCTGGATAATACATAGCTGAACGTTTCTGAATATAAGGTGTCATAAGCTTAGATGTGTGGAAGGGGTAATGGATAACGATTCGAAATTAGAGATTGACGGGCCGAGTTCTAATTTCCGTCGGGTTTGTTATATTTACTTACGCACAAATCCACTTGCGATAGGTGTAAATCCTCTTCTTATCATCCCAGCTTTAGATTAATTCCTGAAACTTGTATCAGTCAGTAAAAACTTGAAAATTGTAAATAATTATTTCTTACCCAGTTAAAAAGAAGCGGATGCTTGGAAGAAATTTTGAAAATAGAATCTAAATCAGAAGAAATATGCCCCGAAAAAAGCCATACAGCGGGAAACTCAAGAAAAAACAGCTCCAAGAAAAAAGAGAGACACCGAGCCAAAATTGGTAAATAAATAAATAAAAAGTGACATAAAAAATATGAACACACCAGATCTCTTTTTTTCTTTTTTTTTTTTTTGACGTCTTTAAATTCAAATTAGATGTTTTCATTCATTATTTTTGTTGATCAATCCCGTTAAACGTCCTGCATCTCGATAGAAAAAAAAAGTGATCATAAATTTAATTTATTTAAAAACGAAAACAAGGAAAATCAGTCTTCATTTCCCAATTTTTATTTTTTCCTAAAACAAATTTTAAATTTTGCCTTCATTTCTTTCTTTCTTTCTTTTTTTTTTTAGATTTTAAATTTAAACAATTTTTGGTTTTTGCCAAAATTGTTTTATTTTGTTGTTTTTTGTCTCAAGTTTGTTTCTTTCGTCTTAAAATAAAAACAATCCTTTTTTAGGTTTTATTATTTGTTTAGATTTTTAAATTACGTTAAGATTAGAGGTAAAATGTAATTTATTAACTTTGGTAATCTCATAATGTAAAAAACACATTAAAAAGTTTTTTTAGTATTTACTTTTTCTATCGTCGTAAAAAAATACTCTTTGATTTATTAAATTTTATATAAATTTTGTTTTGTTTAAGTAACTCACTTATTTTCGTCAGTTTCAATGCAAACAAAAATCTAAACAACAGTCGTAATGCAGAACTGCGATTAATGATCAATGGTGGTAAAATTTTAAAAAAACGTATTTTTAAATGATAAATGTTTTAGTGTTTCGTCATTCTTTAAAAATGGTCAGATCAGATTTTAAATGATTTTCGGCAGTTTTTGATTTAATTTTCTTGTTATTTTGATAAGGGACTCAAATAAAAAGAAATTTTCAAAAGATTGACCATGATAACAAACAAGTTTTACTTCTGGAAGTGGCATGACTCATCGAACAAGAACAGCCTACTTCAGTAAATATCTATTGATATATATGATGGTAATGACCCCCTGCCAAGTTCAATTTTATTTCTAATTGGGAAAAACAGGCATGTCCAAAAATTCCAATTTTTAACATCTTTTCCCATTATATTTCTATTTGATCTAAAGGCCGAATAAGATACAATAAATATTATTATTCTATTATTGTCATCATTATTTCATCTCTCAAATTTATTTCATAAGCTTTATATATATATATATATATATGTTTCACTAAAAATGAATGACGAGATATTCCAGTGAAGAGGCTCATTCCTTGTTTCCTGTTTAGGATGCGGTTTCGGGTTTTCTCTTCTCACTTTTTTTTTCAATTAGAGTAGATAGACTAAACTATTGCCCGGTTCACACTCCACCCACGACTATTGAACAGGTGAATAACTCATCCCTTGTTTCCTGTTTAGGATGTGGTTTCCGGTTTTCTCTTCTCACTTTTTTTTTCAATTGGAGTAGATAGACTAAACTATCACCCGGTTCACACTCCACCCTCGTCTATTGAACAGGTGAAGAGGCTCATCCCTTGTTTCTTGTTTAGGATGCGCTTTCCGGTTTTCTCTTTTCCAATCTTTTCACACCTATGTAGCCCCCTGCACATCAGAGGCGTTACCGCCTTGCTCGGGGTGATTTGAGAAAAAAAAAAGAAGTCATATATATGTAAAAAGGATTTTTTTAATTCATGATATTTAAGTTTCATTGTATTTCAAAATTGTCAAAAAAAGATGCACCCAATATCAAACTTGTCGATAAACTATGCGTAATTTTAGTCATTTTTTTTCAGTCTTTTCGACTGTCACATTGATTATCAAAACCTAGTTGTTGTCAGTCTTAGAGACACAATTTTAGTGGCTAGTTTTTGGTAATTACTGAAACATTCAGAAATATCTAAACAAACATGTAACTTTCGAATAGTTCCTTCAAAATCTAAATATCATGAAAAAAATATCAATAAACAATTGAGAAAATATTTAAAAATTAGAGAAACAAAATGTGCATGACATTCTTGCAGCTAATACATACCTATATATATATATATATATATTTATATATTTATATATACATGCATATATATTTATATGTGTACATATATATACGTGTATATACGTATATATATATATCTATGTACATATATATATATACGTATATATCTATATCCATATATATATATCTATATATATATATATATGTATATACACACATACGTTTATCTATATATATATATATATATATATACACACATACGTTTATCTATATATATATATATATACACATATGTTTATCTATCTATATATATATATATATACACACATATGTTTATCTATATATATATATATATACATACGTATATATCTATATACACACAGATATATATATATATATATATATATATATATGTACAGAAATACGAATATGTATATATACCTATTTTGTGTATATATATATATATATATATATACATAAATACGAATATGTATATATACCTATTTTGTGTATATATATATATATATATACGTATATGTACATAAATACGAATATGTATATATACCTATTTTGTGTACATATATATATATATATATATACCTATTTTGTATATATATATATATATATACCTATTTTGTATATATATATATATATATATATATATATACCTATTTTGTATATATATATATATATATATATATATATATATATATATATATATATATATACCTATTTTATATATATATATATATATATATATATATATATATATATATATATATATATATATATATATATATATATATATATATATATATATATATACCTATTTTATATATATATATATATATATATATATATATATATATATATATATATATATATATATATATATATATATATATATATATATATTTTATATATATATATATATATATATATATATATATATATATATATATATATATATATATATATATATATATATATATATATATATATATATATATATATATATATATATATATATATATATATATATATATATATATATATATATACCTATATACCTATGTATATATATATATATATATATATATATATATATATATATATATATATATATATATATATATATATATATATATATATATATATATATATATATATATATATATATATATATATACGTATATGGACATATATATCTATAAAATAGTATAAATGTTAAAAAATATAAGTTATCTGTTAATTTTAGACTGAGACCATTGTCAAATAATATGCTACGTATCTGTGATACTGATAATGGGGCATTACTGCTTGAATGATTAATTAATTTTTATGGCTTATTAACCCTTTTAGATTTATTTTATGACAAATTTATGTAGCAGTATACGAATGTTTCTTTTTGTTTTCAATTGAATTATTGCATTAACAATTTTTAGGAAAATAAGAATTATTTTTCTAGATAAAATTTTCACCCATAGCTGGAGGTGATATATCCAAACATTTTGGAAGTGTACTTGCACGTAAGTGAAAGTGATCAACTTAACTGGAATTCGAACTCGACTCTCCGATTTTTAATTCTGAGCCGCTATTCTCTAGCTGCTATTTGCTACACCACCCCCACTTCCATTTAACGAATCATTCTACTCACTGGCAATGGCTTTCAGTACTAAAATGACATATTAATCATGGTCCCATATGATGCAGGCATATCTCAATTTAAATGTGCCTTTATATGAACGGAACTTGAAAAAGTCTCTTTCCTTCAGACTTTAAAATAGGGATTTTGAAAGTGGATCAGACTGAAAACATTTCAGCAATTCTCACCTGTTAATGAAATTATTATAAACTCCTGGATTTTGAAGATTATCGCTGAACGAATAAATGCGTGTTTGAATAGTTAGAACGTCTGCATTCCAACTATGGATGTTGAAAAATCACAAATATGGCTGAGCAGGTGTCATCAGCAGGGATTATCAAACCCCGTGAGCAGACGAATGTACTTGGAAACGAGCAACTAGACACACTATATAAGCAATGTCATCTGTCACATAAGCAATACGAAAATCCTTCGAAGTCCGACAAATCAAGATAAAAGAAAATTTATGAGACCCGCACAAAACTAAATCCAGATCTTGATCGTAAATAACAAATTACTTTGTGGGCTTTGTTGGTATGTTTTCCGCTTGGGCTTGACTACTTATTGTGAGTACCTCAAGTTCATATATCGGGTGGATAAGCACAGCAAACCCAGGATGTCAGCGGTGCCTATCACCTCCGCTGATCTTGCGATAATGAAAACAAGGTTTTGAATTATGGTTCAATGATTGAATAACATAATGAAAGAGGGCGGTGTGTGCACAAAATGAACGCCAGAATGGAAAAATAAACTCCTTTCGTTACATACATTCATAACCTCAGATAGAGAGATAAACAGATAAAAGAGGAGAGAGAGAGAGAGATCGTAATAATTAGAAAGTACATATATAGTTTCATATATATATATATATATATATATATATATATTAGTAATTGTTCTTAATGAAAGTATATCCCACAGATATCTACTTTAAAAAATACTCAATAGTAGAGTAGAAATATATAGTAATTATTATTGTTATTATTATTATTATTATTATTATTATTATTATTATTATTATTACTGCATACTGCCACTTGATAGTTATAAAGTTTTACTGCTAAAATACCATCATCAGGCAGTAATTACCACGTATTAATATATATATATCTATATATATATAGCGTGAGTGTACGTTGAAATGTGGCATTATTTTGTGTACGAAAGTGGCATAGTATATAAAATATGTATAATGATAATCTCAAATATTCAGTCTTTAATGTCCAACGTATGAACATTGATTATCAACACCGAATAAACTAAACAGAAATTACGAGTATTATTAAGAAAAATAAAAACATGATTTTTTTTTAATTGTTTATAAGCAAATTTACTGAAATTTGACTAAATTCTCCTGCTAACGACAGTGTGGCTTAAGCAACTCAGAATAATAAACAAAAACCGTAACATTAAACAAAATGAGTTATTAAATGCGTTTGTTTATACAATATTAGAGCATTCTACCAATTCTCCGGATTTATTTACACTGAAATGTGTTTTTTTAATATTTATTAGGCTAAAGCAGGAAAACACGTAAGAAGGTATTTATTAATTCTTGAGAGAAAAAAACATTGAGCAACTCGAACACTGGTCAAAATCCGAAGATGGTTACTTGAAAAAAATAAATAAATAAAATCTGGTATTTCTAGGTGAAATTATCGCGTAGACATACGGAGACAGACTGTTTCTATTTATTAGCCCCTGCAATAATTTCAGTTTCACATAACCGTTATCGCCCATTTAATAACAGTTCGAATAATAAAACAGTCAGTCAGTCAGTTAAGTGCCATACGTGATACACGCTTGGGCGATCATGTCTCGAAAGAAACATGACTGACTGGGCAGAATATTATCCCGCAGTAGGTTGCCATTGCTTTCTGCGGTAGATTGGTTGCCGACCAACGCTATAGAACCCAATCTGTCCTGTTATTTAACCCATAACTGGGGGGAATAGACGGATTAATACCTTTCCCAAGGGTATTTGCGCGTAAGTGAATGCAATGCAATGAATTCAGCTGGACTTCGAACTCGGCTCCCCGATTTCTCGTTCCGAGTCGATATCCAATGCACCACAACGCAATAAAACAGACCGAACCATAATGCACCATTGACAAGTATATATAAATATACGAAACAAAATCTCAACACACATGGCCTAAAGACTGCGTTTAAGCATAATGTGTATTGTCACCGTTGGGTATTAAAATCAATGTCAACATTTATATTTACATATGCACTCTCCCTGACAGTGAGAAATTTTAGCTATACATATAGCATACATTAAAACTATATATATATATATATATATATATATATATATAATTTGTCTATATTTCTGAGATAAGTTAGTATTTACATTATTCGAACTATTGTCCTCATCTTTGTTGCCATTTGTACGACGTTTCAGCCGTTGTACGCTCCGGCCTTCTTCCGGTGCTAGGAATTTCGAACCGAACCTTTTATTACAATCACTGGGATATATCATCCTCATTCCTTGCGTAAAGTCGCGATTGGAAGTCATGAGTTATCTCCCTCTTAATCTACAAGTTACATATTCATCACTGCTGTAGACTGGTATTGAACTCTCAACTCTAAGAGTCAAGTCAGGAACTAACCAACGTCTATATTCTTAAGGAGAAGAACAACTAATGTCCAGTAACCCTTTTTATTTTACCAGAGGTCATACTGCAATTTTTGATGTTAATGGCTTTTTCTAGTACTTTTTACCAGAGATCATATTGCAAATTTTGACACTAATGATTTTCTCTGGCACTCCCTATTACTGGCTCCCATATTGGTTTCATTTCTATGCTCGGTCGGCTTAAGAGATTTTTGAAACCTAGCATATGTGCTGATTCCTTAAGTTTACGAAGTTTCCAGTGGCATTCTCTATCTGTTATTTCGACTTCATCCAATAGGAGTGGTGATCCCTTTTTTCCCTCCATATGTGGTAAGCTACGCCTGATTTTTCTATCTCCCTTTGTGTTACGGCCTTGCGATGTTCTTGCGATCTTCTTATAGCCTTACCTTAAGGGGGCGACCTGTCTCTACTTTATATTTTTTCCACAACAACATGGAATGGCGTACACTCAGTCCTTAGTTATGTCCGCCTCTGTTGGGTGGTCTTACTCGGGAGACGTACCTGCAAAGTGTAGAACTACGTCTGATGATCGTCGTGAAGTTATACGAACCACAAACCCTTTGTATTTTCCCCAATAACCACTTCACATAAAGTAGACAGACTGAGGATGTTTTCTAAGAGTTATTATTCTTATCAATACTTTCATCCCTGTATTTTGGAGTTGTCATGATTGTTTCGTAGTAGGGTACTGCTTACACTGACCATTTCCTGGTCGTAAGAACACATGGCCCAGTGGATATAAACATTGGTTAGTTCCTGACTTGACTCTTAGAGTTGGAAGTTCAATACCAGTCTACAGCAGTGGTGAACAAGTAACCTGCAGAGTAAGAGGGAGATAATTAATGACTTCTAATCGCGACTTGACGCAAGAAATGAGTATGATATAACCTAGTGATTGGAATAAAGGGTTTCGGTTTGAAATTCCTAGCACCTGAAGAAGGCCAGAGCGTACAAGGGCAGAAACGTTGTACAAATGGCAACAAAGATGAGGACAACAGTCCGAATAATGTAAATACTATACATATATAACATTGAAAATATTACAGATGCCAACCTTTTCTGCTACCGCAGTTTCCACTAATGAAGGTCTGGAGATTAAAAAGGAGAATTTAATGCAGTGTATTCCGTCTACAAAATACAATACAAATTTCATGAAAGGACAACAAGAAATGTTTTTAGTAAAATAGAAAATAATCCAATATTTAATATATACATGTAAAATAAACAGTTTGTATATTTTTATATCCTGCTTTCAAAGTTCAAAGGATTCATGCACAAAAAGACTGTTTCGCTGTGTGTATTAACAGAGCAGTAGTAAACTCCTTTCTTTCTTTTTGTGGACGGCGAGTAAGTGAAGAAGAAGAAAAAACGATAACGGAAAATTGTACTTATCGACGTTAATTTTAGGAGTCAGTTGAAGTGTCTTATTGTTGTTGTTTTCTTCTTTTTGTTGACGGCGAATGGGCGAAGACGAAGAAGAATAGATAAAAGAAAACATCACGCAAGAAGGTGTGGGAGTGCGTATGTGTGTCGCCTGGACATTGTGTTCGATTCAGTGGTTTTAAATTTCTTTTATTACATCGTGACTGTTTGAACGTTCTTTGCCACTTTCGTGTCTCTCTCAATGACCGGTCGAGGAACGCTAATTAGCTAGTCAATTCATATCACGTGATCGGCTTCGATCGCAATTTTTTTTTTAAGTGGTAATAAATATTTGATTGTCATGGGCAAACCTAGTAAAACTTTCACAAACACACACACAATATATATATATATATATATATATATATATATATATATATATATATATGTGTGTGTGTGTAAAAGATTACTTTAATTTTTTAATGAGTATACTCACGTTTTGCCTTTCGAATCGCCTCAGTTTTTTTATTGGCATGGATTCAATGATGTTATGGAAGCAATCTTTCAAAATTTAGGTCCATACGTTTATTATGGCATTTCATGATTCTTTCCGACTTGTTGGACATAAAAATCACCCTTTCCATCACATCTTAAAGGTATAGGACTAAGATATGGTGAGTCTAGAGGATACTTTAATAGAGGACACATTTTGCGTCAATTTTGAATATGTAATCGAGCATGTGTGCAATGATGAGTTTTTGGAAATGATGGGAACGAAAATGAAATTAATAGTGAGCATCAGGAAGAGACAACTGAAGTTCCTGGGACATGCATTGAGGAAAGAGGGCTTGAAGAATCTTATGCTAACAGCCAGATAGCAGCGAAAAGAGACAGGAGAAAGTAGCAAATAAAATATTTGAAAGAACCTCATCAGTTGGATGATGAAACGGGGGTTGCATAGTGTAACAGGAGAAGGCGTACTAAGAGCCACCAGGGATAGGGAGATATGGAAAGCCATGATCGCTTACGTCCTGAAAGGTCAGGGAACATAGAAAAAGAAGATATTGTCATACTAGAGGATGGGTGTATTGTTGCCACAATACCTCAGTACTTTCCGGCATTTACGTAATTTTGTATTAATATCAAAATTTTTAAAGTGTGCCAAGAAAATATTTTCAATACAACTATACTATCACCAGTCTGAACAGTTGATACAAGGCGTGATGCATTTATGATTTCATTTTGCTTACCCCAAATACTGATGTCGCAGCAGAAATCGAAACAAGTCAACATCTTACCAATCCTTTATTGTCCATTTTTTGAGGACCTGAGCGAATTTTAGCCTGCAGTTGTTGTTCTTATGGTACAGGCGAAGCTACCGGTGTGATCTTCTTTTCCTTTGGAATATCTGTTTGAAACTTCTACGTGTTGTGGCTTCAGGGATGTCCTTCAATGTATGCTCTTTGCGAAGATTGATTATTTGAGCCTCTGTTTTATTTATACCAAAGTCTACAAATCATGATATTTTTCTGCTTCGACCGTGTTTGGATTGTTGCTCACTGTATTTAGTTTTTGTCGTTTTCTTACAATTTAATAAAAAAAAATGGAAATGGCGATACGTGAAAATCCTAGCAGATCAGCAACTTTTAAATACACCAACACGCCCATCTGCAATCAACGACAATGCTTTGTTTAAACGCACTTAAATTACGTTTATTTCCAATAATATTGCATGTCGCCATATTTCAATGCGTATATCGATTGAATTGCTGCCCCATAATTGGCTGACTAAGAATTTACATAAAATGGCATTTGTTCATACCTATTTAGTGACCATTGGTCACTTAATTACATATGAATATATACATATATTATCGTTGTAGAAGACTATGTGCGAAGTGAAAATTACAAACAGTGAAATACTGATAGAAAGGTATTTAAGGCAAGCATATTTTTAAGAAAGTGCTCGATAACAAAGGTAGAGCATTAATAGAATTAATAAGAAACAGCTTGTTACTTAGCTTCAGCATACCGGTTCTAGTGTTTCGTAGAAGGATATCCTTCCACCACTCTTCAAGGGTATTTCACAATTTGCTGTTAGTATTTCCAGGTTTACGCTTATATACGCTTGTGGGTTTATTTTGTGTTGTAGTAGTTGTGTTCTTTCATTGTCATTTGTCCTCGCTTTTTAGCTTATTTAAGCTTTTTGTTTGAAATTTTTTATGTGTTCCCATTATTTTTCAATGTATTCATTCGTATTTTTGTTCTAATAATTTTAAGTGTAAATTGTAGAAAGCTGAATTTATAATTAAATTTTTATTTATCATTTATTATTGTTTACTTTTTTAGTTTATATCTATTTTGCTTCATTATTTAAATTTTATTATATGTATTTAATATACATGCCTATTTTAAATAGTGCCTTAGGTATTAAGTATTTATTCATGTACCCGCCTTTACCTATTATTTCAGTTTTCTCGATTAAGATATTTTTAACTGATTATTGCTAGTGTTTTGTCTAAGTATAATTTAAAACTTTTACTATTAATATTGTGCGAAGTGGTCCGTTTTATGATTTTTTATTTGATTTTGTTTGGATAAAGTATAAGTGATGAAAGTTGGATTTATAATTAAATTTTTATTTATGTGTGTAAGTTTGTGCTTTATATATATTTCATTTGTTAATTTATGTGAACTTTACTTTATATTTATATCATTTTTTTTTAAAGTAGTACCGAAGTGGCAAAGTAAATATTTCTTTATGTGCCTACATTCACTCATTATTTCGTTTTGTTTGTTTAAGAGTTTATTTTGGTTTTTGAAACTAATTATTGGTATTTTTCTCTAAGCATAATTTACAGTTTTTACAATTAATATTGTTTGAGGATACTCCATTTTATGATTTCCTATTTGATTTTGATGAATATATTATTTTTCTTTTTGCCTCTATATGTAAGTTAAATTTAACTTTTTATTTGTTTTGGCAGTTACATTTACTGGTATTATTTTGTCGTTTGCTATTGTGATTGTTATTGGTTTTGTTGAGCTTATTTTTATTGTGCATGTTTATTAATTTATCCATGTTACTCTTGCAGCTGTAACTGATTTTGATTATAGTTTTGTTGACAACTTTTTATAGTTTGCTGATTTTAGGAAACTTTTTCCTGAATTATTTAAAAAATATTTTTCCTATTTTTATTGCGTTTTTGTATAGGGTTGAACCAAATTATAATTCTTTTTCAGTTGGTTTTGTTTTAATTATTTTCTTTTAGTATTCTAGTCTATTTGAATATTCTACTTTTTAGTGTTGATCCATGCTTTGTTTTCTTTGATTATTTTAGGCTGCTAGAATTTGTTGATTTTTTTATTTGTGGATGAGTTCACTTGCTTGAAAAAGTTATGGGGTGGTTTGAGATGGATGTTGATGGAGAGGTTGGTTGGGTTGATGCCTTTTGGATTGTTGACTGTTTTTCTGTATGGGTTGTAAGTTCCATTGTTTAATATAAATGTTATATCTAGGAAATTTACTATTTTTTATTGGATTTTGTGTCTATTGCGAAAGATATTGAAGGTTTCATATTATTTATTTTCTTATTTTTCTATAGTTCTACCATTACAATTTCTTAAGATTAATAGGCCGTCTATCCTATGTATTTTTTATTAATAATATTTTTAGTTTATTGATAATGTACATGCCTATGAGTTCGCTAATTTTCCATCATAACTACCCATTGTTACGTCAAATTTATTAAACTTATTTTTACAATAACTATTATTGTCATTATTGCGCTTCGCATTTAATCAACCAATAAGATTGAATTATGAACAGATAGTAATCTGAGCTATTGTGCATAAAACGAAAATAATTTTCCACGTCTATTTAGATGAGAGACACAAGGCATACCCACACGTCTCTCCGTTTCAATTTAATTTTTGAAAGTAATAGAACCGCTAAAGTTATTCGAAATAAATACTTTTGCATTTTCCAACTCTTTTTTCTATATTTTAACCAAATGGATTATATATGAAAATGATTAATTTTCTTATATATATATATATATGTGTGTGTGTGTGTGTGTGCGCGTGCGTGCGTTCATGTATGTTTATAGGCGTAAATACATATCAACATATTAATAAGAATCATGTGTGAATAGAACAGTGCTCAATGCTTTATAACTGAGCGAAAATATATATTAATAAATGTAAATATTATTCTACGCTTTAGGCACGTCTTGGAGTTTCATACATTTTTGCATTCAACAAGTGCATATTGATCTGAGCTTTTTTCTTGGTCAAATCGAGAAAAACAGTTCGGTATGCATCTGATGAGTGCAAAACCGAATAAAACTCCGAAACGTTCCGAAAACATAGAAGAATATGTATATTTATTAATATATATAATTTTATCTCTTTTTCAATGTATATTTTTGACGTATCTAACTCAAGTATATATTGCCCAAGTTTTATAGTCTATGTATAAATCAGATGTTAGAGATGGAAAAACACTAAAGTAAGCATAACTTATCGATTTGGTCAATGAATATGTGCCTGAATTGAGTGAGCGTGTGTTTGTGATTTGACAAATACGAGCGTTGTATAGGTCTTTGTAATTATGTGCACCGTCTCGTAGATAGCTATTTTCTTGATTTGAAAGAAATAATTAACTTTTTTCTTTACGGAAAACAAAACCAGTTGACATTTCGCTGGCGTCAGTAAAACAACGTCGTTCCACGTTTCTGATTCTTTTTCTAGTCTCGCATCATAACGAACGATCAACATGTTTCTTTTTTTTTTATCTCTGATTAACCAACGGAAAAACGAAGCTTCAATAAAAACGTTTACATGAGTCAGTGAATTTCTTTGCAGGCACTGAGCAAGTTTGCCACGTTGTTGCAAGAGAATTTGAAAGAGAATAAACTTGAACTTACTACGTTTCATCCTTTTTGTTTATATTTTCATTCTTCTTATCCTTGTGGGATGTTCACTTCATTTTTAACGAAGTACATTTAATAAAAAGAGTTTACTTAAAAATGTCAATCTCTGAATTTCTAGGATAAAGAGTTACAATTATTTACATTATTGGCATTAAGAATAATGTTTTTTATAATCATTTCAAGCTAAGCAAGGCAGGACCGCCACTGGTGCGCAGGAGATTCAGTCAGTTAAGTGCCATAAGTGATACACTATTGGGCGATCATGTCCCAAAAGAGATATGACTGATTGGGTAGAAGATTTTCCAACAGCAGTTTGCCACTACTTTTAGTGCTAGAATAGTTACCAACCAAGGATATAGAACTCAATCTTTCCTGCTATTTAACCCACATCTGGAGAGAGAGGCGACAAATTAATGCTTTTTCTAAGGGTATTTGCGCGTCCGTGAATGCAACGAATTCAACTGAAATTCGAACTCGACTTTCTGGATTCTTTTTCCGAGCTGATATCCACTGCACCACAATGCAAATCAGGGGGTTACAGTGAGATAAAAAAAAAACAGGATAAAGGGAATGCTGAAGAAAGGATATGAAATGGATGGGAATCAAAGAGTGTAGATAGTAATTGACGTTAATTTTGGAGAGTGTAGCTATCATGGAAGCAGTCAAACGGAAGGAAGTTCTACAAACGGGAAGTGCAAGAAAAGAAACTATCAGAGTAGAAGAGGAGATTGCACTGAACAAATTTTGCGATAAAAGAGTGGGACCTTAATGCCAATCTAGTAGCACACGTAAATAAATGTAGTCGGGGAACCAGAGTAAGAAGCTCGTCAATGCATCTGCCATAAAAATACTTGCAGAAAAGACAGAGGGAAGCTACATCACGTTAATGAGGAAGTGACTGAAGATAGACTGCTAAGTTAGTATCGATTATATTGCACATCCTCCTTTGAATTTTATCGAGTAAGTCAAGATGAATAACGAGAGCACCCGACCAGATATGGCAACAGTATTCAATGTACGGACAAATGGTAGATTTATAAATGTGCAAAATGATCACACTTTTGTTGTTGTTATGAAAATGTTTCGGTGCTTGTGCCTTCCGGATTTATTTAAATGTCACTCTCTGAATTTTTAGGATGAAGTGACTTAATTATTTACATTATTCACGTTAAGACTAATGTCTCCAATTTGTTATCATCAAAATGTTTCGGCAGTTGTACACTCTAGATTTATTTAAATGTCTGTCCATCACTGTAACTTTCAACGAAATTTGTTTAATCTATTAAAGTAAATTGTTTTTCATCCATTGTCCATATACACTCCTGATGAAAATTTTAAGAACACTTAAAAATCTTTTAAAAAAAAATTTTTTTTTACAGATAGATTTTAAACTCCTCCCACTTAAGGTTACCAATACTACAATCTAAAATGTTATGGAAACAAAAAGCTACATTCCAAACATTTTATTTAGAAATTTACGTTTTTAGAAAATGAGGCGATTTACGCATGATCAAAATTATAAAACCAGGGGTATAAATTGTTAGATCTCTATGTTTTTAATTCAGTTAGAGATTAGCAATCACTGCGTAAAGGTGTTACCATGCCTAAAGCAAGCAAACTTACCAAAGTTGAGCGTTCTCGAATTTTAGAATTCCATAAGCAAGGTTTGTCACAGTGGGCGATCGCAGCTAAGGTAAATCGCAGTAAAACTGTGATTTGCAACTTTCTAAAGAACAGTGAGAATTATGGAAAAGCAAAATCCTCTGGTAGCCCCTCAAAAATTTCTTCTGCATTGAGTAAGAGAATAAGACGGGTTGTTATGAAAGAAGGGGGAATTTCTTCTAGTCAAATTAAGGCAGTCACAGATGCTGATTGCAGTTCCGTAACCATCAGACGACACTTACGACAAAACGCCATGGTAAATAAAAAGCGTAAACAAATTCTTCGGCTGTTTCCACATCACAAGGTGGACCGCTTAAAGTTTGGTTGTGAATACTAAACATGGGACGTTGAGAAGTGGAAGAAAGTCCTGTTTTCTGATGAGAAAAAAATTCAATCTAGATGGTCCTGATGGCTTCCAACAATATTGGGATAACAAAAACTTGCCTCCTGAAATTTTCTCCACACGTCATAGTGGTGGAGGGTCCCTAATGGTATGGGGTGCCTTTTCTTACAGAAGGACGATGGAGCTCCAGGTGGTGCAGGGTTGTTAAACAGTGGCTGGTTAAGTTAGCATGCTACAAAAAGCATCATTGATGATGGAGGGCCATCGTTTGTATGTGGATGGATGGTTATTCCAACAGAATAATGCTGCTATCCACGCTGCAAGACTGACCTTGACCTTTCTACAAGAAAATGGGGTCCATCTCTTGGGACATCCTGTAGGCTCACCAGACTTGAACCCAATTGAAAATGTCTGAGGATGGATGACAAGAGATGTTTATCGAAATGGCAAACAATATTCAACAAAAAATGAACTTCGTGAAACCATCTTCAGAAGCTGGAGCAACATCCCCCGCATCTTAATGGAAACGCTTATTTCTAGCATGCCTGACAGAATTTCTGAAGTCATCAAAAGCAGTGGAGGTAGAACCCATTATTAAATTTGGTTGTTGAATGTTTTCATACACTTTTCATACACTTTTTGTACAATTTTGTAGAATTTTTGTCTCTGGTCTTATAATTTTGATCATGTGTAAATCGCCTCATTTTATAAAAATGTAAATTTCTAAATAAAATGTTTGGCATATAGCTTTTTGTTTCCATAACATTTTAGATTGTAGTATTGGTAACCTTAAGTGGGAGGAGTTTAAAATCTATCTGTAAAAATATATTACTTTTTAATGATTTTTAAGTGGTCTTAAAATTTTTATCGGGAGTGTATAGGGACATATAAGGACATTATATGTACGATGAAATAAAATGACAAAAATATAGAATCTTTACTTTGTTCGGACACATATTATTGTATGATTCAAACTATGTCCATGGATTTCTCTTACTTAGAGGATCCAAAATACGATTTAATCATTAGAAGTTCTAAATATTTTAACGCTATTAGTAAAAAGTTCAATTTACAATGTATGCCTAAAGTAAAGTGGGTAATTTGCTTTGTACTCGTTATAAGCAAACCATTAACGGCTTTTTAAACAAAGGCTAACGTATTTCTCTTCTAACAAACATCACACTAAAAATATGCTTAAACATAAAAAAAATCAATAAAAACATTGTGTAATCTTGAATATTTTTATAAACTCCCTCCTCATATTTAAGTTAAAATTCATCCCAAATTTCTTTAGGGTAAAATTTTACAAACAAAATGTGATTCATTATACAGATTCAAATCTGCGATCTCCTGTTGAAGAAAAAAAAAGCAAATTTCTGTATTCCTCAGAAACGAACTCAAAATACAGCTTGTAATACTAATATTATATAATTTATTTCGAAAATATAATTATTGGAATTCAAGGATTACAGAAATTTTCCAAGAAGATTAATGTTTTTCTCACGAGGCTTACCATACTGAGTTCCGATTTAATTCGGATTTTTTTCTTTTATCACTATCTCTTCTTATATTTGTGTTTCATATCTCCTTATTTTTTGAAATTTTTTTATTTTTATTTTATACTGAAATCTGGACCATACAGCAAATCTCCTTATTTCCTCTACACTCTCCTATGTATGATTTCAGCAGTTGGGTTTTTTTTTTCGTCTTTTCTCTTCATTTTTTAAGGCACTTCAGATCTGCGTCGATAATGTCGAACACAACTGTCACCTTCATATTACTCAATATTTTTTTTGTCACTTTCTCAGCAATGCCGAAATATTTGTCCAGCTTTTCACATTTAGAAAAATAAAAATTACTGTGCAAGCGGATGGAATATAGAAATCTACTTCCGGAAAATTTCTTGCTTATCTTTGTTTTCCCATACACTGTTTTCACGACTTAAAAATGTTGGCTAACACTGCAGATCAAACGATAGAGAGTCCCTTCATTATTCCGAAACTTTTTACAATCTTCCAGTTGTTTTCAATAATGTTTCCAAATATTTCCGGATAGTCTCCCTTCAGAATATGGATGCTCATGGGTCTCCACAAATTTCTATTCTTAACAGTTTTTTTTAGTAAAAATTGCTTTTATACTACCCCTCCTAACACCTGGACTTTCATAAATTTACACGAGCTCATTAGGTAACTCACTGTTTTCCTCTGCCTCTCTTGCTTTCATTATATACTGTATCAAATTTTATAAACCCCTCTTTCCTTCTTGGATGTCTTATTAATTTTAAATTTCTTTCTGATTCTGAGTAAAAGTCTTTTTTACCTCCCAATACTCTTTTAAACTTCTCCATTGCTTATATGATCTATCCAACTTATTCTCAATATCCATCGATAGAATAACATCTTTGCGGCCTCAACTCAGCTCTTCATTTGTGTGCGGTTCTGGGTATGACAATAAACTGCATTCGAAAGCAAAACCTCTGATTTTGAGGAACATGGAACCATTTCTTCATTGTTCTTGTTCCCAGGTCCACCTTGACTCGAGGTAGTAGGCTCCCAGCTATGGGCCAATAGTTTATCCCCAAACTAGGGTCGAAACACTATGAAAGTATAAAAATAGACTTTTATAATAAAAATTCAGGAATACATTTTTGAAAGAAAAATTTTTTCCCTGCAATAAATGTTTGAAGTAAAATAAATATTACCAGCAATACACATTTTGAAAAAAAATACATATATATATATATGTATTTTTTTCTCTCAATAAAAAATCACTTTACAAAAAACATCAAAGAATGCTGGTGTACAAACTTATTTCTTACAAAGAATATATATATTTTATTCATACAAATCTATTGTAAAAATAATGGTGGCCTTAAATAAGCAATTGAGGTTGATACGCCGTAAAACAAACCAAACTAAATCATTTGTGGAGAAATTGTTTTATAGTCAATGCTTTATAGTATGACATATTATTTAAACGTTCATCATTCTTTTCCTAGTTTCCAAGATTTTCCTCCTTCTTAATACTTCCCTTATTTTTGAAAGCCATCTTTTAGCTCTTCCAATACTTCTGATTTCGGTGATAAATTCTTGTTAAACTATTTCATATATATATACTTTTGTGATTGTTTCATTTTAGCATTTCTGATTCACATAAGCTATCTTAGGTTGTTTCTCTGATTGACCCTTTATTTTTCGGTGTCGAGTCATTTTACCATTCTCTTCAGGATCGTTTACCTCGGTTTGATTTTAAGTGGCACTTTCATGTTACACAACAATCTCAATTCTCTGAACCGGCAAGGCCGGCTCTTGGTACTGGCAACTCTAGCAGTCGCCCGGGGCATCATCAAGGCCGAGGGCGCCATCATACCATCATGTAGCCATGTCATGTATTTGAGATCTTCCAAAGCTAATATAGAAACATACCTGCTATTGTGCATGAATCAAGACCGATTAAATCCTTTGGCTATTTTGTCAATAAAAAGTGATCTTGTAAAAAAGATAGGTGTAGAAAGTGCCATGAAAATATTTACACATCTAATGACTAGAAAAATGTTTTAAGTCAGATAATAAATGTTTTCTTTAACTTGAGTTAAGTTGTATATTTTAATAAATTTTTTATTCTACATTTTCAGTTTTTCTTCTTGTAAAACTTAAAAAATAATATATACTGGTAAGTGCGTCGAAGTTCAGCTTTCCCGGCGTGCCAGCAACCTATGCTTGTCACTGTTTACCAGTGAAGATATATTTTACTTTTCTTTAAAATCTAATATATTGCCCACCGGAACAGTAAAATGTTTTATTTGGGGGAACTCCGAGACAATATAGGAAATAAAAAGGTGAAGAAAGGAAAACCATGAACTGTAAGAAGTTAGAATGTATAGTCGTTATCTAAAGTTATATGCAGAGAAATAAAATTGTTGCATAGTTGAAAACATAAATTCCTCTAGTGTTTTTATGTTCAAACTGTTAACGGAATTCATTAAAAAAAAACTCGGATTTAGCAGTTGTTCATTATTTATGTAACACGTCTAATCGGGATGCAGGCTATGATTTTTTTCACAACTTTCTATTGTTTGTAGATTTTAGCAATGTTTGTTACTTTTCTATCCGATTCATTCGCTGGTCTGCCTTTTATTTGCACAATGTTGTTACTTTGATGTTCGCTGTTTCCAATCGCACCACTTGCTTTCATTTTTTTGGTCTATTCTGTTTGGATCGTCTTCGTTGTTCGCATGTTTCGTCGATGATATTCTAGCATCATTATCTAGAAATAAATTTCTGTTTCTTCATGTTACATACTCATCTGTGATAAACTTGTTAGATTTAATTTCAGTAAAAAAGGATTTATATAACATAGTAGCTTAGCACCGTTTTTATTGCTTTTAACAATTTTTTTTATAGTTTCTGAATATTTTGCTTAGCTTTTAGAAGGCATATTTTGCTGTTCTAAAGCGCCATCAGATTTTTGTGTCATATGTGTCGTTCAATCTTATAAGAAATAACACGTGTTGATTTTTAAAATTAATTTTTCTCCATGATTTCAATTTTTTCCATTTTCTATTTTATTTTACTTTTTTACAAGGCTTTTAAAATAAGATAATGAATAATACAGTCCTCTTATGTTTACTTTTTAAGTACTTTGTTTAAGTGCAAATATTTATACAGCTTTTAAATAGCGTTCAATTTCACTTTTTGGTCTGTCTATTTTAATTCTCTCTCTTTGTTTACGGTGACTAGATGGGGTCTCATTGCCTGTGCTGAATTATCCATTTGAAATTTCATGCTCCAATGCAGTTTACTTTTTCTTTACTTATTGTTGTTACAGCTTTCCATAGGTCTTTGAATGTACGTTGATATTGTTTACCCTTAGACGAGTTTAATACATAATGCTTACCCAACTGTAAATTCCTGCACTTAAAATAAAAAAAATAAGTGATAAGACCCAACCTCAGAGATTTCAACACTAAACTTTTCGTAAACACGATACCCGTCTGTATTCATTTCAGTAAATTCAAATGAGTTCTTATTTTCTCAATTCTGAGATGTTGCTTTTCGAAAAGAATGCATTAAACGCCCAGTAAAAGATTCACATGGAAGAATGAGGGAAATGAGTTGGAACGATTTTGTAGCGCCAATACATTAAGGGACATATACCATCTGCAAGGAAAAGAAGAGAATAGCAGACGATAAGGGATAGAATTGGAACTGGAATATAACAGCAAATCACACAGGTTATGACGTCCCCCCCCCACAATCTCAACAGAGAAGAAGCCGGGCATTTTCTGTTGATGTGAAGAAAGGAAGATTATTTACTTAGTGAAACTGGCGGTGCCCCATGAGGATAATTTGAATGCAGAAGCTGATAGAAAGAATGAGTGATACCGGGCACTACTTGAAAAACTGGAGGAAGCAGGATGGGAGGCGAATCACTACACAGTAAAAGTTGGCTGCAGAGATTACATTGGACACTGAAGAAGAAAATGGGTGCTGTCGATTGGTTTTCAACAGTGAAATGCAACAGCAGTAATGAGGGACCTACATATTGTCGTTGAAAGAGCAAGCCATTCGATCTGGTTTTTTTTTTGGTTTTTTTTTTAAATAATCGTATCACCCCTAGCAAGGCGGTAATGCCACTGATGCGCAGGGGGCTACATAAGAGTAAAAAGATTATTTAAAAGAGAGTGAAAAGGAAGACGAACCAGTTAGAAAGGAGCAAGAGAAGGATGGGAATACAGGTGTGATGACAGTTGCAAAGGTGGAGAGAAAGGAAAGGATATACGGGGTTGTGAAAGAACTATAGTCAAGTGGTTAATAGATGAGTATTGACATTGCATTTAAATTCCTGGAGGTTGTAGCCATCAGGAAAGCAAGAATATGGAAGCGAGTTCCACAGGTGGGAAGAAAAATGATGACACTTGGTTCGAGAACTGAAAATATGCTACATCAACAATACGACGTCAGCTGAAACAAGAGAGGCTACACATCGGTGAGGGGACCGGTGCACAGAATATTAACCATCGAGAGAGAGAGAGGCTTCGAAACGGTGTGTATTAACTTGATGGAATCTGGTATGCGGAGCAGTTCTGCTGGCATCCACTCACAAGTTGTTTTATTACTTCACAGTACTAAACATCAGCAATCATTACTTTGATTTAGATTCCGTAATCTATATTTCTGACCGATGATAAATACACGTCACTCGTTGCATTATTAGGTTATGGTTATGAAATAATCATATTTAAAACACAAGACAGCTTAACGACATAAGCAATTATAGCTCACCACATATATCTTTTCTTTAATATAAACCAGAATTTCCACGTATTCTTGAAAAATATAATGGGTTTTTCTAGTTTTGAATTCACTGAAGTTTTCTTAATATAACTGCGAACCAAGGCTCCAAAGTACATTCTGTCTTACTGTTTATAATATGTTTATTATATCATAATTGGTAGGAGAGAAGCATTTGTGGTATTTTCGAGAGTATGTGATGTGAATGCTAAATATGCAGCTGAAATTTGAACTTTGAACACCATTTTCACTGATTAAAGTTACGCTAACCACACTATACAATTTTGGCTATAGTTCCACTCATTACACTGGTATGATACACTAAAGGGCTGACCTTCATCAACATTGTGATCACAGAATGTAGATAGTTATAAATAGTCTGAGACTGATAAGAACAAACTGTGATAGATAGCTAAACAAGATGGTAGTTTCGTGAAGTAAATAATACACGCCCAGTAACACAGATTAACTAGACTAGACGATTTAAATAAAGAACTAAACTCCAAGTGAGTCTAAAAAAATCCGTAGGATTTCAGTAAAAGTATTTCCTACAGACATCATGCCGTTTAGCCTAAGTCAAACTTAATGTTATAACCGATAGAAACGAGTTTAGACAGCGGCAACGAAGAAGTGAAACTCATACATTATAGCAGGATTGACAAGGATAGCAGTTATTAACAAACTAGCAATATAGCCCGGCGTTGCTCGGGTGTAATGAAATGAAAGCTTTAAAACTAATCCATGGTCCTGGAGCTCAGACTCTTTGGACGTTGGAAGGAAAGACTAAAAGCAATAGTTGTTTCCAGTTAAAGCGAAACTGTAGACTGAAAGAAAAATGAATGAATGTATGTCAAATTTTGATTTTCTGGTATCAATATCAAATAAGTTCTTTCGTCGTAAACTGAATTTTGAAGGCTAAATACGTCCTCTGAGTAAATGGTATCATGTCTGAGACTAAGAACTACAATTAAACCTACTTAGAGCTAAACCGAAAGCAAAAACTAAAATAAAAAGGCTGAAAACAATACAGACATACAGGCAGATAAACAAACTCACACACATAAACCTCTTGCCTTTTATATATATAATCGATTTTCTGCACTATTCTAAGAACTGCAACCTTGAAACTTCTGAATATCGTTTCTTATGTCTTTGTCTGTAAGTGTATCAACGGGTATCAATTCAGTGGTTAACTGGGGCAGGAAATGGCTTGTATAAAACTGCTCTTTTTTAACCACTATAGCGAATTTTTCTTGTCAGCCATCAGCATGGCTGATGCAAGTTTCCTTGAGAGCAAACTTTTTTAACCGACCTGAATTGGAACAAATATATTAGATCTATACCTCTATCTACTGCTAGGAAGTCTGGGTCTCTGTCTTAGGACAAAAAGTTTTTCACGTCAGAATCTCATTTATAAATCTACCATTCGTATGTTCATTGAATACTGTTACTACATCTGGTCGGTTACTCCTGCTATTTATCTTGAGATTCTCGACAAAATCCAAAGAAGGGTCTGCATTGTAATCGGTCTTGACTTGGTATCTTGATTTTATTCGCTTTCTCAATAACGTCACGTAAGTTCATTCTGTCTTTTATTACAAATATTTTCATGGTAACTTCTTTAACAACTTTTTATGCCTGGTTCACGTCTTCGTGAATTTCAGCGTGCTACTAGACTGGCATCTAAGTCTTCCCCTTTCACTGCTGAATAGATAAATGTAACTTTCACTTCTACTCCAAAAGTTTCTTTTCTCGCACTTCCCTCCTGTTGAAAATGCTTGCTGTTTACTTGGTCTCCTGATAGCTACAATCCCCACCCCAAATTTAGATGCAACGTCAGTTGCCATCTTCTATCTCCTTGAATTCCGTTCATCTTTTATCCTTTCTTCAGTACCCCGTGTACTCAGTCGATTTTTCTCACTGTAACCCCTTATGTCAGTTCTGGTTTCGGGTGAAATTATAAAAATGCTGATGTAAAATTACATTTAGATACTGGTAGTGATATCACAATAACTAATTAATCAACATGCAAGGAAGCAAACAAAACTATATTAAAGACGACTTTCAAAATTGCAAATAGCGTGTCAGGTGATAAATTATTTTTTAATGGCGAAATGACTTACAAGATCTCATTCTCTAACAAGTGCGTAAAAGCTAATGCTTATGTTTTAAAAATATTACAAAATTATTCAGGACTGATTGGATGGAATTATTTGTGCTGTGGGGTTTACCGACAAATTTTATTGCAGAAAAGTAAGCGAACAAACGAGCAATTTAAAAACAACAAACAAATATACTGAAACCCTAAAGAAAGAATTAAAAAAATGATTTCCGGGCGTTCAGTCGAGTTGGGTTAGTTTTTTTTTTTTTTTTTTTTGTAATTTAATTCAAAGCAGAATTTCAAGTAAATAATGGTCGACGCCATTGTTTCAAACGAAAAGTACCATTCACAGCATTGAATCAAGTTAACGAAGAATTAGATAGGCTTGAAAAATAGGTTTACTGCAAAAGATTGCTTATAAAGAAAACAATAATAAAATTCATGTTTTTGATGATTTTTCGACAGGGTTAAACAAGTGTTTAGAATCGCATAACTACCTATTACCAAATCCAGAGGAAACTTTAGTGAAATTAAACTGCGCAAAAGATTTTTTTAAAGCTGAATCTTTCTAAAGCGTAATGACAAATGCATGTTGATGATGGATATTCAGATTTGACTACTATAAATACGCACAAGGAATTGTGTGAGTTCAACTGACTGCCTTTTGGAATAAAGTTGGCCAGATGCGTCGAGAGGAAATACAGTTAAGAATATGCCTCCCTAACAAGCATTACTAGGTTGAAACATTGCTGGAACTTTTTTTTTAATCATTTCACCCCGAGCAAGGCGGAAACGCCACTGATGTGCAGGGGGCTACATAACTGTAAAAAGATTAATTAGAAAAGAGTGAGGAGTACAAACTACTTAGAAATGAACAATAGAAAGCTGAGAAAGCAGGTGCGATGACAGATACATAGGTGGAAAGAAAGGGAAGGTTATACGGGGGTGGGGAGAGAGCTAGAGTTCAGTGGTTAGTAGATGAGTATTGACTTTGCATTTAAATTTCTGGAGGTTGTAGCCGTCAGGAAAGCAAGAATACGGGAGCGAGTTCCACAGGCGGGAAGTGCGAGAGAAGAAGCTGCAGGAGTAGAATTGTCGTCTGCATTTGGCTAACCTGACTGTGAATGGGTGGGACCCAGTTGCCAGTCTGGTTGCACGAGTAAACACCTGTTGAAGAGGCATCAGTGACTTAAGTTCTTCTGAGCAGAAGCCATGAAAGTATTTATAGAACAGACAAAGGGAGGCTACATTTCGACGATGTGGAAGTGGCTGCAGTCGAGCCGCCAGATCAGTACCTATCACATTACAGACTCTTCTTTGGAGCCTGTCAAGAACACTGAGGAGAAAGGCAGGGGCACCTGACCATAAATGGCAGCAGTACTCCATGCACGGACGGATTATCAAGTTTATATACTTAATATGCAGAATTTGACAGTTCTACTGAACAATTTGTTTATAAAAAGCAGAAAGTGGAACTACCCTATTGAGTGTCAGAAGGCGTTAGAAGAAATAAGAAAAATACGTATCATTAACGCACTACGATCTAAAAGCAGAAATCACATTGGTATCAGATTCTAGTGATTCTGGTATAGAAGAAGTAATTTTACATAAATATGACGACCCTAACATGGAATCCATATTATATGCTTCATGTTCGCTCCTACCAACAGAAAAAAAATCGACATTGAAAATGAAAAGTTAGCAATAATGTTTGTAGTGAATAATTTCACAAATTTTACATGGAAGAAGTTTTCATTTGCAGACAGATACATAAGAACAAACTGTGATATATCGATAGATACAGGATCTGATGTGCAAATTGTTGCCATTTTATACCTTTAATTTCATACCTGCGCATTTTTTTTTGTTTTCTCGGCTGTGCAGTATAGTACAGTCATTTGGCCGCCGTCTGTAAGAAAAAGAGCACAATGACGCAATTCACTCGACAAGAAATTTTAAAACGGCATGATGTATTCCGTTAGTATTCCAGCCGGAAGCCCGAATTTTAACGGAATACATCATGCCGTTTGATATTCGTACCGGAAGCTCTAATATGAACATCTTAGTGTTTTATTTTGTGTGTGTGTGTGTGTGTGTGTGTAATTTAGACTATAATTTATCCATCGCACACTGTGGATATAAAAAAAAAACTGTGATAGATAGATAGATAGATAGATAGATAATGAACAGTTTGAGGTAGATAGATATGAACAAATTTTGATATATATATTTTTTTAATCATCTCACCCCAAGCAAGGCATTCCACTGCCACTATTGCGCATGGGGCTACATCGGGGAAAGTAAAAAGAAGGAGTGGTTTGACATCGGGAATGTCAGGAGGAAGGTGACAGATGAGTAAGGATAGCGAGGATGAGGGTTGGGCAGATGGGAAGAGTGTTTGATAGAATGGGAGCAGGTTAGTGTGTTAGGAGGTGTCTATTGACCTTACATTTAAACTCCTGGAGATTGTAGCCGTCGGGGAAGCAATCGTGTGGAAGAGAATTCCACAGTCGGGAAGTGCGATGAAAGAAACTGTTGGAGTAGAAGTTACGGCTGCATTTTATCGGTTTCACTGTAAAAGGGTGGTATCTTGTTGCTAATCTAGTATCTCGTTCAAATTCGTATTTAGGGGGCACCAGTGATCTAAGTTCATCGGAGCAGAAGCCGTGAAAGTATTTATAGAAGAAGTATTTATATAGAGATAGTATGATGTCCTTCCTGTCCATTTCAGTTACTATTCTACCTTCAAGTTTGTTAACTTTGTTCCCTCTGCCTCTCTTACCTTCCGCATATCCTATGAATTAGTATCGAATACTCCATGCCCTGTTTCTTCATTGTTTCCCTGAATTTTCGACTCTGTCTCTCTGATCCTAAGCACAAGTTTACCTTTTTTTATTGCTGTTAAATTGACAGAAGCTTAATTAGAAAATTATGTAAACTTTTAGTTTAACTTGATGAGTGTATTTGTTTCCTACTTTCAACAAACTTCTTTGCTAAATGTACGGCGGTTTCAGCCAAAATATAGCTTTTGCAGGTCTTTAACGTAGGCAAGCTTGCTCTCTACATTTTGAGGCTTCTTCTAACAGTCAGTTCCCTATATTTGTCTATGTTCGAATTTCTATTATTGCTCACTCAGTAAAAGAATCAAGAGCAGAAATGGAGAAAATAAGAAGTCCATATTATGACGATATGTAAGAGTGTTAACGGCTGATCCTAGACTTGAAGGTTGCAGTGATTAGGAATGCATAGTATTCGGTGTTTTTTTGTTTTTTTTTTTATAGTAACAATTTTAGGGATGAAACTGTCTGAGTAGAACTTTCTTTTATATATATATATATATATATATATATATATATATATAGTGGTGATCATCCACGTATACTGTCTTAATATGTATAGGAAAGAATATTAATAAAAAGTTTTGAATTTAAAAATGTACTTTTTTGAACAGTATTTGTTTATTTTTATTATATTTTATATTTCAGACCGTCCTCGGTCCTTCTTCAGAAACAAGTGATTTTTAAATTTGAATTAGAAACGTATTTCACGATAGCGTCCGAATATTTTTTGTTTACATCACGTGGTGTGTTTGTTCATAACATGCAGCACGTCCGTAGAGGAAGTCTGTTTGTTTTAGATAAAAATTTCTTGGAATATCTGAAAAAAATTTTTTACCTATTGAAATATTTGTAAAAATATTCGGACGCTATCGTGAAATACGTTTCTAATTCAAATTTAAAAATCACTTGTTTCTGAAGAAGGACCGAGGACGGTCTGAAATATAAAATATAATAAAAATAAACAAATACTGTTAAAAAAAATACATTTTTAAATTCAAAACTTTTTATTAATATTCTTTCCTATACATATTAAGACAGTATACGTGGATGATCATCACTATATATATATATATATATATATATACAAAATTTTATAATTTTCTTTTAGATATGTCAGATTAAAAAATTGCAAACATTGTGTCTTTAATTTTAATAAAATTTATTCATAGTCACAGATAATCTTTCGCGTATTATCATTGAAAGATGTCAGAAATGAGCGGTAACGTTGATAGATGTTATTATCATTCATTTCTCAAGATACCCAAGTACTTTCAATCTCTTTCCGAGATCATCTTTAGGGGTGCGAGTTATGGTCACAAAACATTCTGGATAAATTTCACGTTTTAATGAATTCTAGCAATTTGTCAACCGTTATATTTGAAGCAGAAAAAACTTTACAGTAATTTTTAGCAACACAGTTTTGCGGTTACTTTTTGTTACCATAACTCACACTCCTGAAGATGATCTCAGAAAGAGATTGAAACTACTTGGTACCTTGAGAAATGAATGATAACATCTGTCAACGTTACATCTCATTTCTGACATCTTTCAATTATAACACGCGAAAGATTATCCGTGAGTATGAACAGATTTTATTAAAAATAAACAGACAAAATGTTTGCAATTTATTTAATCTGGCTGGCGCACACACACACACACACACACACACACACACACACACACACACATATATATATATATAGATATATAGGTGTACAACGAGGTTGATTTGAATCTGTGTATTTTGCATGGTGTGTCTTAGCTGTAAAGGTCTGGACTTCATAGGGGAAAGTGATGGAGTAGTTTATAGGGGTGTCAGGAAGCTGGTAATAGAAGGATAAGAATACTGGTGTGATAGGGGGTGGAGTGGATTAAGAAAAGAGCTTGAGAGAAAGGATGCGAGTTAGTGAGATAGATGTCTATTGACCTTACATTTAAATTCTTGGAGAGGGTAACTGTCGACGAAGCAAGTAAACGGAAAGGAATTTCACAGGTGAGAAGTGCGAGAAAAGAAGCTGTTAGAGTAAAAATTGCGGTTATATTTTATTAATTTCACTGTAAAAGGGTGGCACCTATTTGCTAATCTAGTAGCTCGCGTAAATTCTTACATAGGAGGATACGTTCATTGGAGCAGAATCCGTAAAGGTATTTGTAGAAGAGACACAGGGAAGCCACATCACGCCGGTGAAAGAGCGACTGCAGCCGAGCTGCCAAGTCGGGAATCGATCACATTACAGATTCTCCGTTGGATTTTATTAAGAATCCCAAGGTGAATAGCAGGGACACTCGACCTGATGTGGTATTGTGGAATAGTGTTTAGCTGGTAGAAAATAATTCATCACTCACAAGGCTGCGTAGGCGCATTTGAATTCTGTCGTTAATGTGCCGTAAGGACATGACATCAACATCGCAGATATGCCAGCAATGCTCGGTAGAAAAAAAAATCTTATTCCGCTCACAAGAAACATAACAAGGGAAAACTAACGTAAACCCCAGACGGCACAGAAAGGGAAGACCACCCGGGTATATGCACCTTGAATTGCATAAATATATATAAACCATAAACAAATAAGTATCAATGTTGTTGCAATTTCGTTTTGTATTTTGTATTATTTTATTTTTATGTTTTTAGTATTATTTAATGATTGTTTTTTTATCAATAGATTTTCTCTTCTTGCTTTAGGTTGTTGTAAAGTGTCAACTGAAGCGAATGTTTCGTTGGGTGTCACGTGATATTCACCTGGCTTTACTGGACGTGAAGTGCTTTTCTGCTTCGATGATTTGCACGTTCGGATGAGCACGTCAGCGAACGCGCCAGGCTTTTAGTTTATGGCATACTCGATGAAAGGAATTCTATTGTATTTGATTATTTATTGGATAGACTAAAGAGGAGTTTAAAATTCTACATACAAAAAAAATATATCTTCCAAAAAGTAGTGTAAGTTCGACTTGAGGCAATTTATTGACTCTATTACAAAAAGAAAGAATTAGATCGAGTTTCCCACCAAGATACTTCTACCGATCTCACATACTTTCTTTTATCATTTGCTGCTTATATATTATAGACATGCCAGAGAATGTTGACAAGTTCCCACCTTTGTCCAATTGTAAATGTTCATCACTCTGTCGCACAAAGTGGAAATATGTATTTATTTTAAACAGCAAATATTTAAATTTTAGCATTATGTTATAGATAAAAATTATACAAAAAATCTTTGGCTGATAAATAAAACATCCCATTTACACTACCGGCCATAATTATTAGGCCAAACTACTTTTTTTAAAATATGTATTTCATACTATGTATGAAATACATCATTTCATACTTTTCTATTTCATACTATTAAAATTATCCACTTGACAATAAATACTAAAAATAATATGAAATACATCATTTTCATAGTGTATATAAGTTAGTCAGTTCAGTGGCATACATGATACACAGTTGGGCGATCATGTCTCGAAAGAGACATGACTAACTGGCCAGAAGATTCTCCCGCAGTAGGTTGCCATTTCTTTCTGCGGTAGACTGGTTACTAAACTAGGCTATATAACCCAATCAGTCCTGTTATTTAATCTATAATTGGAGGGAAGAGACGGATCAAGAAGTGAATGCAACGAATTTGACTAGAATTTGAAATCGACTCTTCGATTTCTCGTTCAGTGTCGATATCCACTGCACCACAACGCACATCCTCATATATGTAAACGCGCCTTTACAAAAACATTACAAAAATAAAATACTACGTAACAATCAAAACATGAGGACAAATAATAATACCAGAGATAAAAAAAAGTAAATGGCTATAGAAGTGGCCGAAAGCGCTTAGAAGAGTAAAAATTATCGACAATTTTATATTTCTTAACTTTTACAAAGCAGAAAATGTTTGAATTCTAGAAAACCTTTAAAAAAGTAATGTATTTCCTCGTGCTACTAGATTGGCATCTAGGCCCGACACTTTTTCGGTCGAAATAGTTAAATGTAAACGCCTCTTCTACTCTAATGGCTTCTTTTCTCGTACTTCCCGTTCGTAGAACTTCCTTTCGTTCGTTTGCTTCCCTGATAATTACAATCTCGAAAAGTTTAAAAGCAATTTCAATAGCCATCTTCTATCTCTTGATTCTCATCTATTACTTCGGACCTTACATTTCGCAACTTTTTTTCGTTCTAGTAATATCCGAATGTGCGTTGTGGTACAGTGGATATCGGCTCGGAACGAGAAACCGCGGAGCCGAGTTCGAATTCCAGTTGAATCCATTGTATTCACTTACGCGCAAATACCCTTGGGAAAGGTATTAATCCGTCTATTCCTTCCAGTTATGGGTTAAATAACAGGACAGATTTGGTTCTATAGCCTTGGTCGGCAACCAGTCTACCGCAGAAAGCAATGGCAACCTACTGCGAGATAATCTTCTGCCCAGTCAGTCATGTCTCTTTCGAGACATGATCGCCCAAGTCTGTATCACGTATGGTACTTAACTGACTGATTGAATGTCCGAATGTAAGCATATCAGAAAATATATTTTAGGCTTATACAAACCTGGATGAAAGTGTTCACAATTCTTGAAAACTCGTCCATTGTTCTGAAATTTTAATTATTTAAAAGTTCTAGATGTGTGTTCTGAAAATCCCTCTTGTACGTTTGAAAAAATGTTGGAGAACCAGTTGATAATAAATGTCTGAAGTTACCGAAAGTTTGAAAGCAAGGTTGCGTCAATGAATATATATATATATATATATATATATATATATATATATATTATAAATTATATTTTAGAACATGTACCAAATTTTATATATATCCACTACAAATCGTACATTTGTTTCGACATTGAAACTACAATGTTTCCTCGGGTGGTGTGGACAGGAAGGGAAAGCCCTTTTTCTTATATTTGGTGAGTAGTGTGTGGGATGTTAATGGTGGTTAGTGATAAGGGAATATGTCTTGTGGATTGTCCATTTGAATTTTGATGAAAGTGGCGTGGGTAGTGAATGTAGTTGATCAATGAGTGCCTGGGAGTTTTGGAGACAGATTTAACATTATCAGTTAGAATGTAAGTTTTTATTATCTTGCGACTAGACTATATCCTTTGGATTTCCTAGAGGAGCAGAGTAGTGGGGTGTAAGTTTTGGGGTGCTTCTTTTGTACAGAATATTTTTGTATTTAAGCTGAGTTTTTATAATTAATCTAATTTTGTATATTTAACCTTAATTTTGGATTTAGGAAATCGATTTTTTCTATTAAATTTTAAATATTAATTAGATCACAGTTTGTGGTAAGATTTAATGTAAGAGGTAAAATTTAATGTTAAAAATTTAAGGTAATAGGTAAGTAGGCAATAGGTTCGTAATAGGTAGAATTTTATGTAGGAAGAAAGATTAAATGCTTGCTTTTTTTTTAATCATATCACCCCGAGCAAGGTGGTAACGCCACTGATGTGCAGGGGGCTAAGTAAGAGTGAAAAGATTGGAAAAGAGAAAACTGGAAACCGCATCCTAAACAGGAAACAAGGGATGAGCCTCTTCACCTTTTCAATAGACGTGGGTGGAGTGTGAACCGGTCGATAGTTTAGTCTATCTACTCCAATTGAAAAAAAAAAGTTAGAAGATTGGAAAAGAGAAAACCGGAAACCGCATCCTAAACAGGAAACAAGGGACGAGCCTCTTCACCTGTTCAATAGACGAGGGTGGAGTGTGAACCGGGCGATAGGTTAGTCTATCTACTCCAATTAAAAAAAAATTAAAGTGAGAAGACTGGAAAAGAGAAATAGGTGAATAGGTAATAGGTATGTTTGTATTTAAGGTAATAGGTAAAATTTAATGTGTGTATTTAAGAACAGTTTTTATAATTAATCTAATTTTGTATGTTCAACCATATTTTAGAATTTAGGAAATCGATTTTTTCTATAGAATTTTTAATTTTTTTTTTTTAATTAGATCGCTGTTTGTAGTGTATGTAGGAGTGCTGTTAGTACAATGAAGGTGTATTATTTCTAGGGGGTCCTAGCTCTGGCTTTTGTAGTATTTTTTAGCATGATTGTAAGGTAAATTGTTTAATGTGCTTGCAGTTTACTGTGGTTTCATGGCTCTGGTTTCTATATATTATATATCGAGCACTGTTTTAAATTAATGTTTTGGACGTTGTGAAACGTTGTTTTATCTTTGTTCTTTATTCACTCGTGTATATATAGGAAGGAGATGTTAACGGAAACCACCGCATGGTCAGAGTTTCCAAGAAGGTAGAGCTGCTTGACATTGCAGAGATAGAAGGGAAACAGAGGTCTAGCAGTGAGTCAGGTCCATTAAGGTTATTAGAGGAATGCGTGGGGAAATCCACCACTTGCGAAAGTAATTGAAAAATTCAGGGAATAGACAACAGCCATGTCTGTGACAGAGATTTCTAGCCACTTGGCGTGGTAAGCGTTAAAGTCACAAAACACAAATATATAGTCAAACAGATTAGAAAGATGGCCTTATCAAATCAAAACTGGCCGGTGATGACCAAGCAAAAAACAAAGACAAATCCAGTTCGGAATTGGTATCGTTAAACAAGTCACCAAAACGAAATTTAATTCGACATCAGAGCGTCATAAGGACTCTAGAACCAGATTCGAATTAAAGAGTTGTCTTTCTCACAGTTTGCTTTCCATCCATGTCTACAGAGCCCCGACTAACCTAAAAAAAATGAAAATTAACTTGATGATGCAGTTCTCTTTGTCACATTAATCCTATTATAATTTCTCGAGTGCACCGACCTGATTTAAGTTTCATCTTCAGAATTAATAATCCAAACACTTATATTTTACATTATTGAACGTCTCTAAGAGGCTGAGATCTGGTAGCATGTACATGTATATCATATAAATTCAACCCAACAGAACACTTTTGAGAGAATTTAAGATGTATACGCTAGTTATCTCAACCATGTGTTGTCAGAGTATAATAAATTATTGAGGAGTGAACACCCACAGCAGAATACTAGATGATGCAGCTGGTAAGTAGAATGAGACAAAGATATATGGCAATGTTCGGTGCTAGTGGCTGTTACATCCGATTCTGTCATTTCTTTGATTTGAAAAAAAAAAGCCATTAAAGCAACACTTCTTATCCTATATCGATTCTATTTTGCAAACTATGTTACGCATATTAAGTACGTTTCGTTCACTTCCTAACATTTTGAAGACATGTATCTCTCATTTCTCATCTAGCTAAGGATTAAATAGTATTATATTGAGATTGAGATTGAGCGCTCTCTTAGTAACCCATAGCATTTTTCTAATCTTAATGTCCAAAATGTCGGTTCTCTGTGTAGGGCCAGGAAGTTTTCCCCTCCCAAACAATCCTGCACATATACAAGTCTACCATGTAAATGTAAAGTCAATAGTCATCTCCTGTCACACTAACTTGCATCCTCTCTCTCATGCTTTTCTACATCTACCCCACTCTCATCAGTACTCTCTTCCTTCTCCTAGTCTCTTTCTGACACCCCCTGCAACCTCTCACTTCTCATAATATTCCTCCTATGTAATCCCCTGTACAACAGTGGCAGTAAAATGCCTTGCTTGGGGCGACACGATTAACATTTTTTTTTTAAATAGATCAGAATATTGTTTTATATATTTGTTTGAATGAAAAGATGAAGATGAATAGATTAATAGAATAAGTAAATATTATATCTATATTATCCACTTGACGTCAGTCCTTTCTACATCACCCCGTGTACCTTGTTCTTTGCTTTTCTCTCTACTTTTACAACTGTCTTCACTCCTGTGTTCACATCATTTTCTTGCCATTTCTCTGACACCTCCTGTAACTGGTTTGTCTTTCTTTTCACTCTCCTCCTGCCTAAGCTTTTATTCTCTTGTGTAGCCCCCTGCGCATCAGTGGCAGTACCGCCTTACTTGGGTTGAAGCGATTAAAACAATATATGGTGGGGTAGTTAATTCAACGACAGAATGGAACAAGTCGTTTCTAGGGACAAAACCTCTAACATATGATTTTATTTTTTATTTTATCTTTCATTTACTAACTATTATTCTGATATATATATATATATATATATATATATATATATATATATATATATAAATTGATTCTCTTGTCGTAGAGGACAAATGAAGGCTCGGTAAATTAAATGGGCGCTTAAATTTTATGAACAGAAGTGTTTTGCAAACTTTAAGAGAAATGGAACCTGTTTTCCTCGAGTGGTTGAAGATCAATTGCCACATGTTTTTGCGAGTAGACAGTATGGCCTGTTTGACTGCGTGCGAGAAAGCCACAGAGACAGGTAAGGCTATCATTGAGAGAAACAGCATGTTGCCAACTTCCTTTAATATTTACACGCAGTTGATTCCAATGTTCTTCGGGCTCGCTCAAACCTTTGCATAGATGGGAAGCAGAACAGGCGCCAGCTCTTTCGCTTTGTTTTCCCAGGAAGAAAAGGGGATGCTGCATCGCTTCAGATTGTATTTGAGTTTGAAAAGTAAGAGTTGCCTTCCATCTCACCTGCACGTTAGAATCTGACCAAAGAGGATTTTTATTTTAAATCTGCTATTATGAGTTAGATTTTCATGAGGATGGCTTCAATATCTGGGTCCTGATCATGACGGTAAATTGCATTCGGCCAGAAGGCCTCTGATTAGATGTTTGTGAAGAGCATGGAACCATATCTTAATTGTTGTTTTCAGATCTACTCTGACCTGGAGTGGTAGCACATGTTAAGATCCCAGCTATGGGCAAATATTTAACCCCCTATGAAAGTAAATAAACACATTTATAGAAAAATATACATTTTGAAGGAAAAATATTACCAAAAATACATTTTGAAAAAAAAAATATAACTATAACACATTTTTGAAAGAAAAAATTATTCTCAGCAAAACATTTTTTAATAGAAAACTAGAAAACATTTTCACTATTCAAAAATAAAAAAAGTATACAAACAAAAAATTTTCATTAAAATCTGACTAAATCAACCTTCTTCCCACTAAAACAGAACATTGAAAAATACCTTAAGACCTCACCTTTTTCGCATTAAATAACCCAAAAGAGGTTGTTTTGCCGTTAAACAGAACTCAAACTCAATTCAATACCCGTCATATTGCATTTAGTCAGAATTTCACTGTTTCTAATACAATCACTGTGTTGCAACATAAACAGCGATATCAACAACTGGGGGATGGTTACATATAGGCTGATAGACAAGTTATATATATATATATATATATATATATGTGTGTGTGTGTGTGTCTTATGTTAAATTATACAAAAGCTATTTAGTAACATTTATACACTGGTTGTCTGATATTGCATCTTATATATATATATATATATATATATATATATGTGATGAAATATGTGACAACCAGTGTATAAATATTACCATATAACTTTGATAGATAATTTAACTATATTACACACACACACACATATATATATATATATATATATATGTTTTATACCATCAAACTAGTTTTCATTCTATCTTACATTTTATATATATATATATATATATAGAGAGAGAGAGAGAGAGTGAGGGAGCGGTAGAAGAGTAGAGTAGTATGGCTTTTGTTACATATAGGTTGATAGACGCTCTCCCGTAGACTTACATGACATCTTTCTGATCAGAGTACTATTAAACAACATTTCTCTGAAAAACATAAACTTGTAGGTAATATCAGACAGATTTTGGTGAACAATACGGTGATCCTTACTCATATACACAGTAAGAAGAACCTGCAGATATTGGAGGCCATGTACATCAAATCAAAACAACCAACAGGAAAATAAAACAGGAAATAACATATTACATTGCATTTGACTACATGGTTTTGTCATTTCGCGCTATCCCGCGGTGTGACGTCAAAAAACCGCATCGCAAACTTAAGAACTGCGTTTATTATTTTTGGTAACTATTGCCGTTGCCAAGCGGAGTTTTATGTCAACACAAAATAAAATCGTCGGTGATGGTGGATTTTATAATATTTCAGTTTAAACTACCTCTCTGAAGATGGCTCATGTGAGCCGAAAGCTTAGAAGAAAACCAATAAATAATTATCCAAATGTTGGAGAATTTTGGTCTTTATTTTCAACTGAAATTAAAGCAAAAATACGACGTTTAGAACGGCTCATGATTAAACATAATAGACATTCATTGCCTCTTATATTTAATAGAATATGTTTAGAAAATATATATATATATATAATGTTTTATACCATCAAACTAGTTTTCATTCCATCTTACATATTATATATATATATAGAGAGAGAGAGGGGGAGGGATGGAAGAGTAGAGTATTATGGCTTTTTATTTATTTATCGGATATGTTTTTATTACTTAAATATTAAAAGCAAGTAGAACCTTGCTTGATTATGAAACTCTTCATGAATTAATTATTAAAGCGCGTCGCCTCAAACAACGATTTGTTCTGAAAAGAAGGAGACGCAGGTTGAAATCCTGCTGGTGAGCGCATCTTCTTAAATAAGATTTCTCGAATGTTCAAACCACTAAACTAAATAAACTACAGTTTAAATCAAATGCAGTGTCTACTCAAATATAAGAATCCACGAGAAATAACGTTTAATTACTATATATATATATGTAATGTGTGGGTGTGTATTGTTACAATCTGCTGTGTTTATCTAAAAATATGCCTAATGTTGGGAACTTTAGTAGATGTAGACAATGTGTCCATCAATATCAGCACTGTATGGTACTGTCGGTTTTTATTCTGATGAGCGTTTAAAGCGTGAAACTTTTAGTCAACAAGACTGGTTAATTTTTGAGTACATATTTTTTATATATTCTCTGTATGTGTTTGTGCTCTCGCGCGGACGCCCGTGTGTCACCCTCCTCGTTACTTCTACATAAATTACAAATGATTCAGATAGCACAGTAGCATATTCAGGATCTAATATTTCCGTCTACCTAACCTCACTCAAAATGCTTGGATCAACCGGTGGTATGATTTTCAAGCACTTTTCAAAGCAATCACCTCCCCAGGCCGATAACATGAAGAATTCATCTTCTTGATTAATTGACCAAGCTGGGATTCGAAGCCGGATCCTATGGTCAGAAAGCAAACGGTCTAACCACTTGGCCACGCGCTCAGGAACAATGGGTACCCACCCCCCATCACTACAAAATGATTTGCGCTCCGGGTCGTGCTTTGTGAGCTGAGTTATCTTATCAACATTTTCCTTTTTCTACCTACATTTACATACGTTGCAAATTAAACTAAGCACAACTGACTATTAAACAATGAGAAATAAAAAATAAACTGATTTTGACGTCATTCTGAGGTCTTTTTTTTATCCAAATTTGTGGATTTTTGACTCATGCTAAATCTCGTAAATCAGTAAATAAAAATGATATTTTTCTTTATCTATAGTGTTAAAATTAATCAACATTTTAACAAGATAAATCTCAAGTTGATGTTAAAATTTTCCGCAAAAATTCTTGTTTTGCTCAAGATGGAATAATCCATTACGTCATGTATCTAATTCGTATTAAAGTACATTGTATTTATTTGCAATTTTTCTAGATGAATCGTTTTCTTATGTTGCATATTATCTATTATTGTACATAATTAGGTTACAATAAAATGGATATTTTATATGCATATAATTTAGGAATATTGACATGTTGTAGAGCGGGCTTCACAATCATAGATTCGGCCGGGAACTTGAGACACTTGGACCGGACCTGCAAGCGCCCTTTCGGCGTATATTAAAAAAGCATTACAAATATCAGTGTATTTTGATTTTGTTTTGCTAAATAAGATTCTTTACTAGAATCGCGAATATCGAACTGATAAGATTTTGAATCAAATTAAGTTTGTATGCGTGAATATTTATTTTCTATAGTTGGGACTTTGGTTATTTCATATTAAAATATTCCATCTTTTCATCTATCTACAAACTGGGAAAGAAAAAAAAGTTTAGTGGTTTCCTAAACAGAACGCTGTTTACAGAGTTTAAGGGACCGAAAAAAATATAAATTAAAAAAGTGAAAGCGGCTCCTTACACAATGGCTTGACAGCGGCGACAAGGTACCATTTAGTTGAAAGAAGCAGCGACGTTTAAACGGATGATTGAGGAGATGAATAAATTAAGAGATGGGATTGTTCAAGGGCGCGGAAAAACGGTATGAAAACGCTGTCGGTGGCAAAACAAAATGACTATTCTACATAAGTGGATTAATAAGCAAAGAAGAAAAGAGGAAAATAATGGGGAGGGCAAGAGAAACAAGACGAGAATGGAAGAAATTCTATTAACTGCTATGGAAAAAGTCGCTATTAGTTTTATGGCACTTTTATTTTTATTTTTGACTTCTTTGTAGTATTTATTATTTGCGCTGTTGGAGGTGAAAAGGGGGTAAATGAAGGTGTGTACCTTTGTAAAGTTGCACCGCCTCTTGGCCGCCACCACAATAAACAGATATACCCGCACGCACAAGCAGGCATACGCACACACAGTTTTTTATATATATAATCATCCGCAGACATATCTGTTTCGCTGTATCACAGCTCATCAGTACGGTTAGACATCCGATTGCTTTTCACCCAGGATTGAAACCAGACTCTACCTCTGAGCTATGGGCGCTCGGTATGTGTATGTGTGTGTGTGTGTGTTATTTTTTCGCATGTATTTTTTTAATTACACTGCATTTAATTTTTGTAGAAAATGTTAATGTTATTGTTTTTTCATGATCAGTGTAGCTTTTGGTTACGTTACAAAAAGTCTAATATGGTAATCTATAAGATGGTTTGGAAAACCTTTAACAAGCGTTTTTTTCATGTAATTAAGTTCTTACATATATATATATATATATATATATATATATATATATATATATATATGTGTGTGTGTGTGTGTGTGTAATTAGTGTATCGAGGCAGCAAATAATTTTCTAAACGTATACTGTTAAATATAAGAGACAATGGATAATTTTTTATTAATTTGGTCCATGTGAGCCGAAAGGTTAGAACCAAATTAATAAAAATTATCCAAATGTTGGAGAATTTTTGTCTTTATTTTCAACTGAAATTAAAGCCAAAATACGACGTTTAGAACGGCTTATGATTAAACATAATAGACATTCATTGTCTCTTATATTTACCAGTATATGTTTAGAAAATATACATATATATTCGCTCGGGTTTCAATCCTGGGTTAGAAGCAATCGGAGACTAACCATACTGATGAGATGTGATACAGCGAAACAGATCTGTCTGCGGATGGCTATATATATATATATATATATATATATATATATATATATGCAAGATGTTTAACAAATAGACGGCATATTTTTAGGATTTTTTTCTCTTTATCTAAATAATGAAAAGCTACCTATGAACATATGACCGGAAACGCTTGGTTTCCGAGTTATAAGCTTTTCAAACGTGTTCTACCCAGAATACCTTTGTCTCCCACAGGTGGCGCCTAATTCGCTAAGCAGCGGACCAGACAACCAGCAAGACCGGCTTTTTTGCCGCCAGCCGGACAGGACTTACCTCTTCTTTATTGAATGTGAAGTATTGCTGGACGACTGTTACCACTGCATATTCATTGAACATGTACTCAAATCAAGCTAGGGTAGATATAAACTTCGTGTATGGTTTGGCGGACGGTAACGCTGTACAAGCTCGTCGTCTCTACCAGGAAAATTTCCCCACAACGACAATGTCCTGATAGAAAACAATTTGTGAATATCCATCGCCACCTCTGTGCACATGGAACCTTCGTACCTCGTGCTGGTGGCAGAGGACGACCAAGGTCTACAACGCCTGAGGAAGAAGTTCAGATACTAAATATTGTGTGGGATACTCCTGAATTCAGCAGTGGCTATTCTACATTCGTATGTCTGGAGAGTATTGGGAGAACGATATTTGTATCTATATCATCTAAAACGAGTATAGACATTGTCACTAGAAGATTATCCTGCATGAACTGTGTTTTGTCAAGTTTTTACAGAAATGCAATGCAATTCCTGCTTTCGTTATCTTCACAGAGGAAGCACAGTTCACACGGGATGAAATAGTCAACTTTCACAATCAGCATGATGGGCAAAGGAAAATTCATATGCAGTTGTTCGATCGTATCACCAACAGCGGTTTTCAGTCAACATCTCCGCTGGTGTTGTTGGTGATAGTTTATTAGTACCTCATGTACTTCCGAACAGGTTTACAGGTGATGTGTACAAGCGCTTCCTGGAAAATAACAAGCCTAATTTCTTGGATAATGTTCCACTGATCACTCGTCAACAACTTCACTTCATGCATGATAGTTCTCTCGCACAGTTCAGTCACACAACCTACAGGCATCTAGATCGAAGGTTTACAACATACAGGCATCTAGATCGAAGGTTTACTGGTCAGTGGATAGGAAGAAGTCGACCAATTGAATGGACTCCTCGCTTACCGAACTTCAACCCTTGCATTTCTACCTGTAAGCCCATTTGAAAGGATTGGTGCATTCGTCTCCGGTTGTTGATGTGAACACTCTTTGCAACCGGAATGTAGCAGAGTGCGGGACAACACGGCAGGATTTTTGGGAGTGTGTTCGCGAGTCCATGAGACGTCGATGTGACGCCGGCATTATGACAGAGGGTGCAGATTTTGAACACTTTCTATAGAACACTCGAAAACACTCTATGAGTTGGTTGTGAAAAATAAAGGCATTTCGACGAGCCGAATATCTTACTGCTACCAAAGTGCACACTAGGAATCTTTCCACGATTTCCTGTGTGAAGTACCGTTGAAAACTGTATCAGAGGTCTTCTTTTCTGTTAAATCTGGCATCCCAGTCAGAAATTTACGTCTTAAACCTCATTCGGACCTCTGGTTCTCCCCTGCTTGCTCGGCCGCTATTGTCCACTGGAATCGCTTCTTCAGGGTTTATCTGAGCCACGCGTCTGACCATAATAGTCACCTTTTTACCTCTGCTTGTAATAAGCGCAAGAGAATGCTAAATGATGCTAAGCTGTTTTTTTTTTTTTGTTTTTTTGTTTTTTGTTTTTCTGACAGAATGAAGCGACGGATAGCATCTTGCTAGTTCAGCTCCAAAGACTATTGGCGGCTCTGTATATATGTGTGAAACAACAGTACGCTCTTAATCCACGCTTTACTCAATAAATTTGAGGTTCTCACATCTACCAGCAAACAAGGCCAAGTGCTTGCTTGTAGATTCTCTGCTCACTCAACACTAGATTCGTCTGCGGTATCCTCACTCTATTTCCCACCAAGAACTGACGCTCAACTGAATGACGTTCACACTACCCCCTCGCTGGCTGGTCTCTAACATAATTTCAAAGCTTGATCTCCATAAGGAGAATCCTTCTTAAACATTTAATAAATCTGCCCGTTCAATGAATATCGCTGTCACATCTAATCGAGTGCCGCTGCTATTCATATCGGGTTCTTGACAAAATCTTACTGAGAATCTGCAATGTAATCGAACCCGATCTGGTAGCTTAACTCCAATCACTTTCTCACCGACGTAATGTGGCTTCACACTGTCTCTTCTACAAGAACTTTCAGGGCTTCTGCTTTTAGCTATCTGCTGGCCCCTTGAGCTACTATACTAGCAACTAGGTCCCAACTTTAACAGAGAAATCACTCAAGTGTAACCATAACTTCTACTTCTTTTTTTTTGCATGCCTCGCCTGTGAAATTCCCTTTTCGTATAATTGCTTCCCTGACAGCCACAATCTCCAAGAATTTAAATGCAATGTCAAGAGCCATCTCTTATCTCCCTTACTCACATCCTTTTTCTGACATTCCTTGTTGATATGGACCCGGTATTGGATCATAAATTAATGAGTCAATACGGTGGTAGGTCAAGAACATATATTACGTCAACAAGTGATACAAACAGATACAAAGAGAAAGAGTAATAATAGCTTGGCTACAAGTGACCGACCGACCGACAGACAGACTAAGCTGAGCTGAACTGAAGTCGTACTGGAAACCAATGTCTCTGTCGCCCCGGCTCTGTCCTCGAGAGTAATTAACTCTCGGTTAATATCGGCAAAAAAGAGTCTATTATTAAGTGGTTAACTCCTCGCAACACTTGTATCATGTTCTTTTCCCTTTCCTCTCTATTCTTCACACCAGTGTTCTCATCCTTCTCGTACCCATTTACAGATACTCCCTGTAACTTGTTCCTCTTTCTCATCCCTCTCCTCTTACGCAACCCTTTGCACACCAGTGGCAGTACTGCCCTTCTTGGGGTGAAATGATTCTAACAAAACACAATATAAACGGCCAGAAGACTCATCATGAGACAATTTAATCATGCAGTTTTTTACATTAATGAATTCAATCACCACTGTTTACCTGACACTCGGAACAAAATATTATATACTAATTTATTTTTCTTCTTTTTCTTCTTTGTACTCTGTCATTTCAGGACAGCGGTAGCCTTCTCAACTTCTTCACTTTTATTGCTTAAGTAACTTCTGTTATCCAGGGTACATGAAAACAACTACAACATACATGGAAGGGAGGGTGCATGAGGATAACAGCTTCGGTTTGTCTACCAAATGTGAAGGGGTTATTGGAGAATATACAAAGGATCTGTGGTCTATATAACATCGGGATACGAGTACGACCCCCAACAGAAGAGGTGATGACTAAGGACTGTGTGTACGCCATTTCATTTATTTGTGGAAAGAAATATAAAGGAGAGACAAGCCGGCAACTTGAGGTAAGGCTACAAGACCGTAACACGAGGAGAGATATAAAAATCAGGCGTAGCTGACCACATATGGAGGGAGAAATGGGGATCACCGATCCCTAAGGGATGAAGTTGAAATAATAGATAGATAACGCCACTGGAAATTACGTAAACGTAAAGAATCAGCACATATGCTAGGCTTCAAAAATTTCCTAAGCTGACAAAGCATACATATAAACACAATATGGGAACCATTAATACGGATTGCCAAAGAAAATAATTAGTGTCAAAAAATTGCAATATGAGCTCTGGTAAATAATACTAGAGAAAGACATTCTTCTTTTTCTTTTATGTGCCATGTCCTTTCAGGACGTAGGCGATCATGGCTTTCCACATCTCCCTGATCCTGGTGGCTCTTAGCACGCTTTCTCCTGTTGTACCAAGCAACCCTCGTTCCGTTATCCGCTGCTTTCCTCTGTCACTTTTTCCCTCTATCTGGCCTGTTACTATCAGCTTCTCCAAGCCCTCCTTCCTCATTGCGTGTCCCAGTAACTTTGGTTGTCTCTTCCTGATGCTCAGCATTAATTTCTTTTTCGTCTCCATTCTTTCCAAAACCTCGTCATTGCTCACATGCTCGGTACATGATATCCGCAGCATCCTTCTGTAGAACCACCTTTCAGCTGCCTCAAGTTTTTCCTTCATCTTCAAAGAGATTGTCCAACATTCACTGCTATATTGAAGAACTGACATCACATACCAATCCAGTACTCTCCTCTTTGTTTCTAGTGAAATTGTCCTGTTTCTTAATACTTTACTCAACTTCTGAAATGCCTCTTTCGCCATGCCAATTCGCCTTCGGGTCTCAGTGTCGCACTTTCCGTCTTCTGATAGAACACTTTCTACGTATTTAAATTACTGCATCTGCTTGATTTTAGAGTCCTTCACCTGTAATTGGCATTTTGGGCTGCTCTCTTTGCTGATGACCATGCATTGGTTTTTCTTGCAGTTTATTTGTTCTTGTCACTCTCTTCAGCTACCTTCTGTAGGTGGTCTTGTAGTTTTCCTTCTGTGTCTGCTATTAGCACTGTATCATCTGCGTACCTTATATTGTTTAAATTGTGGACTCCGAAGAGAAAGCCATTAACATCAACAAATATTAGAGAAAACTTTTAACATCAAAATTTGCAATATGAACTCTGGTAAAAAAGGGTTACTGGACATTAGGTTTACAAGTCCCAAAAATTTAGTTGTCCTTAAGGAGACAGAGCCCAGTAGATGTAGACGTTGGTTAGTTCCTGTGACTTGACCCAAACAGTTGGTAGTTCAATACCAGGCAGCAGTGGTGAACACGTAAATTGCAGGATTAGAGGGGGATAACTCATGACTTCCAATCGAGACATTACGCAAGGAATTAGGATGGTATACACCAGTGATTGTAATAAAGGTTTCCGTTTGAAATGTCTAGCAACTGAAGAAGGCTGGAGCGTACAACCGCCGAAACGTCGTACAAATTTCAACAAAGCTGAGGACAATAGTCCGAATAATGTAAATACTGTAACATCTGTTCATTTACGATTTTCAGAAAAGACCAAATGAAATTCTTGCTTTCGAGCCATTCTGACAATGAGAAGAGGATTTTCCTTCAGTTCGATACAAAAAACTACAAAAATATATTAAAAACTTTTGACTTCAAATAAACATTTTAAGAATAAATATTAACGACTATTTTAAAAACACTATTTTTCTTTCTTCTACGCACATTTCATCTTTTCGTTTTTTAATCTGAAGAAGACTTGAATAGCAAAATGCATAATCAAATTCATTTTCAATCAAATATATTTTCATGAAATTTTTCCATTTGTTAAATTCAAATACTGTGTCAAGAATTCTATATACTTATTTAAAAACATTTTTTCGGATACTGATACATATTATCAGCATTCGTTGGTCGAACAACATGTTTGTCGCTTCAAAGGTTTTCTTTATCTGTAGGGACATTGTTCTATATCCACTGTTAAAAAGGTGATTATATATTGCATATCAGTTTTACTGGCTTTTTCTTATCTCTTAATTGTTTGCTTAGCTTCTAAAAGGTATGTTTCAATACTCCTATTTCCACAACACAAAGGACCTCAGTGTTCTCCATTTTGGAATATTTATATTCAGTATCTTATTATTTCAACATTTATTGTTTACCATAGCAGTTTCTCGCTACTTTTGATAATACAAAATATCTGGATGGGATGGTGAAGCACTATACACTGATCATGGCTAGTGGGTACTTGACCGAAACGTTAACTCTCTAACATAAATATCAGTATTCAATATGAGAACAACAGTACGAATACATTATAGTATATTGACAATTACTCGTTGTAGCAATGAAATATTCTTATTCTATCTACCGTATCCCTTCAGGAGATTAAAAATCATGAATTTCCCCAATATTCTGCACTTTGTATATTTTAATAGATTTTATCTTTTTACTATAACTTCCAAATCCTGTTACATCATCCATTTGTTCATCCTCGCCAGGTATGTCGGGCTTTGCTTTCCTCTCGCCATCTTGCCTTCTATCCGTCCTGTGAGTATGAAATTCTTCAAGTCCTCTTTCTTCATGATGGTCTCCAGAAATTTAAACAGTTTCTTTTTATGTTAATCAAAAGTGAACAAAAAGATACAAAATCATTAAAGGTCGTTTTAAATTCATGTTTACACCACTAACACTGACTCTTCATCTTAGAATAAGTCACAAGCGACTTTGTTGTTCATCGAATGCCTTACACATATGAACATGTTCTTTAATAAGATAGCTTAAGCGAATAAAAGAAACAAAATTTTTAGTAATTGTACGTACAGATTTATTCTGTTGGTTGTCATGAAAGTATGTAGTCTTTCTGGTATGAATTTGCTAACGAAGATCTAGGAATAGCGCTGTCCGAATCTCTTGCTAACTCACTAGTGGTTGACTAGTCCAATGCTAAAAAGGCATATCTAACCGCAGTGACTTGAGGAAAACTCTAGATATTGTGTTTTAATGGGGTGACATGGCTTTTCCCTCTGTTTTCTCAAGTCCACCATGTAATCCCTGAGCAGTCAGCCATTTTCGAAGCAGTAGACGGCTCGATTGACAGAGATTCCCTAGGTCTTCCGCATTGACGTGACATGAAGCCATTTACGATGGTTGGTCTGACTAATGCTAAAAGTTTTCTATGGGGTGTCATTGCTTCTCTTTTTGGTGGCCACACTGTCACGGTTCCCAATGTATTTTTCAACATACAATCTAGGCGTTGAATCTTCATCCTGTAGACATGTCATACACAGTGTAATAGCTTGTTAAACATCTTTTATAATGATATATTTCGTAAATATGAATAATTGCTTTGTTTGAATATTTATTTCGACACTTCATAAATAGACACATCGGAATCCTCCTGAAACTCACAGGTTGATGCAAACTTATTAGCAATAAACTGCTAGGTTGCTTGATAGAGAAACACGAAATTATCAGGATTTTTTTAACATACAAAATTTGAAGCGAAGATGCGTGAAGTATGAACTCTAAAATGTATCATGAGCAACGAGCCAAATGAGAAACATACACAATTTGCGTGAGAAAATGTCTCGACTGCCCAATCTTCGGGAAGATTTCCTTTTTATTAATCGACGGTAGGGTTGTGATGTTACTAATGGGTGCCACATGACTGGTCCCGAGCTTAGAATTGGACAATCTCGCAACCTAGCCGTGGGATTTTATTTCTTTTATTTGTTTATTTTACCTACATATTTGGTGATGTTTTCTTTCTTATTGTTGGGAATTAGTACTTGCTCGACAGCTGGAATGCTCTACTGCCCTTCCCATTACCCGACTTGCTTTTTATCTTCTCGTGCCTTTAGTCCATTTACAGTCTAAAGATGTTGATCAATATTATTTTTGGTGCAAAACATTAATTTAAATCCTTGCCAGCTGTTAATATTTTATGCTACAATCACGAATAATGAGCATATGGCTGACCGCTTATAATGTTACTTTTCGGACCCGGATAGCTGTGTTCGAATACGATGATGTTCGATTGATCAAAGTGTCACCTTGAGGGGAAGAGCAACCCAAGCAGTGTGAGTGAAATTGTGTATATAAAATCCATCGAACGCGTCAATGTTTGAGCTATTATCTTGTCATTATTCCATTACTGATCACTCCATTTCCCAGAAATTCTCATATCTTTGAAGCATAGTTACAGAAATAGATCACCAATTAGTTGTTAAAGAAGCATAGCCGTTCCTGAGAAGGTATCTACAATAGGTATTATGAATTAGACTTTAGTAGATACGATAGCCTTCCGAGACTAACGGATGCCTGATCATTAACTAGCAAGGAAGATTTTATTAACAGTATGTACAAATAGCTGACACTGTTCTTTAAATGAAAGTAAGAGGTTTCTTTACTAATGGGGAACTAGGAATAGTGCTTCACACGTCTGTTGCTGACTCATGAGTGGCTGACTATTCCAATGCGGAATAGACAGATCTGGCCACAGTGGCTACAGGGAATGATTTGTTCCGTGATTATTGCTTGGTGTCACTACTGACATGGATTTTCGTCCTTTTTCTCGTGTCCATCATGTCAGCATTGTGACCATTCTCGGAGCAGTAGACTGCATGATTGACAGTGATTCGGCAGGTCTTGCGAATAAAAGCTTCAAAGCCAGACTACAGAGGATGGTCGGTCTGACTATTACTGAGAGTTTTCTTGGGAGTGTCGTTGTTTCAATTTTTAAGGGTCTCACTATCACCGATCTCAGTGTAGATTTCTGTATACAACGCAGGTTTGATCCTTAAAAAATGGCCCCAACACTTCTGAACTCTGCCCTTTCTAGGACTTCACCGTTAGAGATGACAATACTTCATTGGATGATTAAGATGCGGCATTCCTGTTGAACGGGGTTATGTGGCGAATCATGGCTAAAGATGACAGATGGAGCAGTTAGGCAAAAAATATTCTGGTGTATACGTCTGGGTTACCAGTCATTAGTCTATATTCATGATAAATTGTTCCCTAAGCGATTATGACATATTCATTTTTGGGTAAAAAGCGCGTAAGATGAAGTGGTCAGTACTGTACTTAAGACTTGTGAGTAAGATGAGGTCATCAGAGAATCTTTTTCCATCTGCGAATACATGTTAAGTGACTGTGCTTATACGGCCTAAGATTTTTTTTAATCTCTAACTGTAAATATTTTACGGGATCACAATGAAGGCATATACATTTTTATATATCAGAAACAAGTTTGAGGAAAAACATTATGACAATGTGGAAAAGGTTTTTTGTGACGCATTTCGTTTTTCAGGGCTTCATTGGATTAAAGTGATTGTTTATGTTCGTACAACTACACATGCGCACAAAGTGAAGGGAACGCTGATAATTTTAAATAATTTTTTTTTAAATATATGATTTGTGTATATAGTTCAGTATATTTAATTGTTTTTTTACTATTGTCAATGTTCCGTCCCTTTTGTTATTAGATATCTCACAATGTGATAACAGAAGATCTGCAAAGAAAGATGAACTGCTATAAATACATAGACGTACATTTAACGTCCCGCGAACATCTTTTCAATTGCTATGTAATATCAGTTCCTATATGCCGGTGAATGTTGGACAATTTCCTCACAGAGGAAGAGGTAATTCGAGGCGAAAGAGATGTTATACAGAAGTTCACTGATAATACCATGGACAGAACATATGGTCAACGAGGAAGATTTAAGGGAAGTTGAAACTTACACTTAGAATAAGAGAGGGTTAAAATATGTGGATAAATGGTGAAATGGAAGTTATCCTGAACGGCCACTCTTCTAGATCCTTTTGTACTAAAGCAGGTGACCCTCCGAGATCTCTCTTGGGAATTCTTTGTTTTCCTTAAAGAAACCTTGCTGATTGGATAAGCGCTCATTCAAAATGGTATCTATATTGATGATCCAACCATTTACTTCAGTCTTGATAGTGAGTTTGATAAGTTCGATATGGTCAAATTAGAGGCTGATCTAAAAAAAAATGACCTACAGTCTGTTGACAATTAGAGCAAAGAGTGGTTTATTAATTCTACCACCTACAAAACAAAACTGCTCTCTATTAATTATCAGAGAGACCCATTTATGCCTTTCATCAGCATGGCTAATGCTTAACTCTAGTAAGCAAATCGTTACGCGTTCTCGGGTTAACATTCTCAGCTTACACGGGGTAGGAAGATTACATTAAATTCATTGCTAGGCCAGCTGCACTGTGTCAGTCTAGGTAATTTTGTCTCCATTATTTCTCTTACGTATATATAAGTGTCTATCATTCGTCCATACTTAGAATATTATCGCCATATATGTTCCGGTACATCTGCAATATATTTAGAGATTCTGATAAAATGCAAAGAAGAATCTGTTATATTATCGGTTTTGATCTAGCATCTTGGCTTCAGTCACTTTCCCACCGTCGTAAAGTTGCTTCTCTGTGCATATTCTATAAACATTTTCAGGGTAATAGGTAATTTTGTCTCCATTATCTCATCTTACATGGGGTAGTAAGATTACATTAAATCCATTGCTAGGCTAGCTGCACTGTGTCAGTCTAGGTAATTTTGTCTCCATTATTTCTCTTACGCATATATAAGTCTCTACCATTCGTCCATACTTAGAATATTATCGCCATATATGTTTATGTTCCGGAACATCTGCAATATATTTAGAGATTCCGATAAAATGCAAATCTGTTATATTATCGGTTTTGATCTAGCGTCTTGGCTTCAGTCACTTTCCCACCGTCGTAAAGTTGCTTCTCTGTGCATATTCTATAAACATTTTCAGGGAAATTGCTCGGATGAGCACTTCGTTGTGATATCTAGACTTGAGAAATTTAAGCACAGTACTAGATTGGCAACATGGTCTTATCAATTTACAATGGAATTGGATAGATGTAAACGTAAGTTCTATGCTAACAGTTTTCTTTCTCGTACATCTCCATGCTTTTCAGTTATATTTGATATTCAAAAATTTAAATGCAATGTACTTTGTTATCTACTGTTATCTTAAATACTCTTTTAGTGTTCTCATTCATAATGTTTTTTGTTTATTCATTCTTTCACACCCAGTATTCTTTTCTGTCGTAGTAGCTTTACAGGTTTGCTTAGGCTCAATTCGATATTTATATTTGCTCTGTATTATTTTATTACATGGGGCTCTCTTCCTGTATCATTTTTTAATATTAAAATAAAATTTTTAATATTAATTAGGATCGGGTTTTTGGAATTTACCTTCCTGCTTTTTTTCCTTGGATTGAAGTATCTGAATTAAAATATATATATATATATATATATATATATATATTGTAATAGTTGTTACAATGGTTTATAAATTCATAGTATCACAATGCACTCTTTATAAAAGTAAATGCATGAACATCAAGATAAAAAACCTACGCGTTCCACAACTTTGTTACAATATATATATATATAATTAGTTAGATTTTGGTCATAAGTAAATTAGACCAGTACAGAGTTTCATTAAAAGTGTTGAACGCAATTAGATTGTAAAACTTTTGAATATTATTAATTTGGAAATGAGCTATTTCACGACCTAGGTTTCTACCTTTCGGTGTCTTCTGTCGATATTGTAAATCGCTTGAAGACACTGAAAGGTAGAAACCTAGGTCGCGAAATAATTCATTTTTAAATTACATATATAGATATATACTCAAAATTGAACTTGAAGAATTTGATACGCTGAGGGCATATTGAATACAAGCGAGACAGGGAGAAACATTAAATTACGTACTTAACGGGCATGTGCAAATAGATGGCAGATCAGAGACTAGAAAACATATAAAAGGGAAAAATATTGCTTAGAGGATAAGAAGTTGAAGAGAGCTTTTATCGTTTATGTTCTGGAGAGCCACAGTTCTTAAAAGAATGAGAAAAAGAACTATTATCTGTTCAACTCTTCTTGTTTTTGTTTTGTGTTTTTTTTTTTTGTTCTCGTGATTATTTGTGTCATTTTAATTGATTCAAAAGGGGCTTTGATTGAAATAACTGTGACAAAATTGAATCTTTTCATTACTAATTGGCCACCTTGGTTTAGTAAAAATGATTTTTAAGCACGCGTTATTAAACGCTTTGAGGCAAAATTTAACTAGACGTCTTTAAATGGATAATTCTATTTCAAGTATTTAAGGAACTGACTTTGTTCACTCATTAATACGTGTTCTTGAGCCTCAGAAGGAAAGAAATGATCGCCAATTTATCTAATAGAATAAAAACCTTCGTTAGCATTTAGTGTAAAAAGCAGATTGCACGATGCGCTTATATTCTATCAAATCTATCCGGGGAAAATAGGAACCACGGCACGTCAATGTTAAATACTGATTTACAAATTAGCCCAGCATTCACATCAGTAAAATTCACATATCTGATATTTTTTTTAAGTCAAGCACCGATACAGTAGCGTTTTCTAAATTATGAGCAGCACATTCTCAAAATATTTTTAATAGTTAAAAACAACTTAATTTAATCGCACCATTTATTCTTCATTTAATTTTCCTTTTATTTCTATGCGTGTAGCTCAGTTGTTAAGGATACAAAATTGAGAACGACAAAGCCGAGTTCGAATTCTGTCGGAGGTTGTTCCGTTCACTTTCGCTTAAATACTCTTTAGAAAGGTATGAGCATTTATATTCTATCTTCGGCTTAGTTAAATCGTAGGACAGATTAGAATCTAGCCTTTTTTTGGTGGGGGGTCTACTAGTTGCTTAACTGGAAACTCCACCCCGTCAAAAGCCTACTTATTATGGAAACTGCGTTGTTGAATGGAAATAATTTGTTTTTCTTTTTTATTCTTTTGGCAGTTGAACCCAGACTTTATAATTAAATGAAGACCGAATCTGTTTACAAACAAACATGTCTTACTTTTACTCTCGTCGAAAGATTGATTTACACTGAGCATCCAAAAGATGATTGGTTGTTAGCCGGAAAGTAGTCGCCTCGCTGGTTAATTCAGCATGTATGATCTTAATTTAGTATTTGTCTATACTTCTGAAGTGAGGTGGTATTTACATTATTTACATTATTCTGACTGCTGTCCTCATATTTTACATGTTTACGACGTTTTAGCCGTTGTAGGCTCTGGCTTCTTTCATGTGCTAGGAATTTGGAACCGAACCCTTTATTTCGATCACTTGGATATATTATTCTCATTCAATGTGCGATGCCACTTCCGGATACCATGTAGTTATCTTTCTAAGCTGTAATCTTCGAAGCTAATCATTTTCTCTAGCACTTCGTATTAATAATTCCAATACTGTATTAATTTTTTATGTTTGGCCGACTTAAGTGATTTTTGTAGTCCAAAATATGCGCTGATTTCTTAAGTTTACGTAGGTTTTAATGGTATTCTCTATCGATTATTTCAACTTCATCACATAAGGGGCGCTGAAATGAACGATTCGGTTAGAAATCCCTAACACCTGAAGAAGGCCAGAGCGTATAACGGCCGAAACGTCGTAAAAATGGCAACAAAGATGAGGATAACAGTCCGAATAATGAAAATATTGATCTTTATTTGGCATCATATTATCGTGACCTCGTGGAAGACAATTCTAATTTGCTAAACATTAATAGAGCCTTTTTTCTCTATTAAAGAAACGCATTTAATTTTAAAGTTATTCGTTGTCGTTACTGCATCGCTGAAAGAACAAGTTGGAATAAGAATCGAAAATCTACATTGAGATTAAAAAGACAAAATCAGGAATTCAACAAAAGCTCTGTTCAATTATAGCCTCAAATTAAATTCATATACTGAAGTCTTAGCGGCAGATAAATTCTTTCCTTCTGAATATTCACTTTCTATATTTTGTCCCTAATTTTATCTTATTTGATAACAGCGTTTATTTTCCTCTTCTTTTGTGCGAATTTTCCAAATTGTATTTTCTCTCCTTTTTTTAGATAAACAGGCTGTGAATCAAGCATTGTTCTTTGGTTTCTTGTTTCAACGGTCATTTTTTTTTATATTACGATTTAAGTAATCGGATTATAGGCGCTGAGATAAAATGAGGTTTCCTATTGTTCGAAGATTTCATTCCAGATCCATTATCAAAAACATTCATTCAGTTGATCAAACAAGAATTGCAAACCTTAAAATGCACTTTTCTTTAAAATCAAGCCATCTTGGATGTCAAGTCTTCGAAAGCAAATTCCCAACATTAAAAGTGAAAAACCAGGAAGAGGCTGACAGAGAATAGATAATCCTTTACACTTCAGGTGTGACAAAGAGGTCCTGCTGTCAAATAAGAACAATTCAACTCAAGGAATAGAACAATAATAAAGGAAAAACACAAGTAGAGAAACGGCAATAAAAATTATCCCAGAATCCCTTACGTCTGTCATATCTTTTGGCGGGGCAGAGACATTTTGCATTGTTTCATTTGTTGACATTTAGTCTGGAATTAAATTTGATTGAAGATACAACGCATGGCGCTTTTCATTCTGCCCTATATTATTTTTAACACATTTTGTTTTTATTTTTACTTTATACTCTTCCTGATGTCATCCTGTGGAAGAGACGAGCTTAGAATATATATATATATATATATATATATATATATATATATATATATATTCTAAGCTCGTCTCTTCCACAGAATGACACCAGGAAGAGTATAAAGTAAAAATAAAAAAAGTAATTATTAAAGTAATAATAATAATAATAATATATATATATATATATATATATATATATATATATATTTAATCATATCACCCTGGGCAAGGTGGTAAGGCCACTGGTGTGCAGGGGGCTACGTAAGAGTGAACAGATTTGAAAAGAGAAAGCCGGAAACCACATCCTAAACAGGAAACAAGGGATGAGCCTCTACATCTGTTCAATAGACGTGGGTGGAGTGTAAACCGGGCGATAGTTCAGTCTATCTACTCCAATTATATATATATAGTCACACACGTATATGGACGTGTGTAGTTTTTGTTATTACTGTAAACGATATTTTAGTGGGTGCACATCTTTGACATGCTGTCCCTGTTTTTGTTGTTTTTTCTTCTTTAATTTGAAATGAATTAAAACCGGCTTAAAATGCGAAATCTTACGAAATAGAAAGTGTGTTTCTGACAGTAATCGAACTTGTATCCTTTTTTTTTCAATCATGAAAACTACGTTTATTTTTTAACCGAAGCCTTCGCTAACAATTTGACTACGGTGACCAGACTACCAGAATGAGGTTAAAATTTTCTGTTTAATTAAATTCGTTAGCAATTCTACGCCTCTACGTCTTCTAGTTTAAGTTCAGTCAGTTATGTGCCATACTTGATATATGCTTGGGCGATCATATCTCAAAAGAGACATGACTGACTGGACAGAAATATTTTCCCGCAGTAATTTGGCATTACTTTCTGCTTTAGACTAGTTGCCAACCAAGGCTATAGAACCTAATCTATCCTGCTATTTAACCCATAGCTGAAGGAAGAAGCGATGGATTAATAACTTTCTCGAGAGTGTTGGCGTGTGAGTGAATGCAACGAATTTGAACACTTGTCCGAGTCGATATTTCCTGCTCCACAAAGCGCATTTTTCAGTTACCTACACAAAATATATACTATAAACGTTATTTATAAATGCTATATAGTAGGTTCCCGTGTTTCTTTTTCTATTTTTTTTTTTTTTTTGTTATCCCTGCTTACGTTTCGTTACAGTTCATCTTGTAGTAACGTGTTTTGTTTTGTTGTTTTTTTATGAATACATTTAGTATGTTTGTATTTAAATTTGATAGCATTTTATTGTTTTGGGGGTTGGTTTTTTCTTATATGGTTTGTGTAATTTTTAATGTTATTGATAAGGATAAGTTCGATTTCTTTTATTTATGTGTTGGTTGGTGATATGTGATTTAATTGAAATATTATCAGATAAATGGCACGATAGTCGGCGCGATACTGTAGGTACTGTGTAATGAATGAGCGCCTTATTTAAATTATTGTTGTTAGACATTCTCCAATGTCGAAGAGAATTCAAAGATAAAGTTTAAAGTTTTGATTTCTTTATGTGTGTGCATTGTTGTTAGAGTTCATGTTTGAAGATTTTTGTTTTTTGTTATAAGTGATGAGATTTTCTTTATTTTTTCCCCGTTAAATGATGTGCTTCTGCGTGTCGGGTTTCTTATAATTTTGGGGTCTCGTTTGTAGTTACTGTGTGGCTGGGTTGTTGTTAGAATAGATTAGTGGTATTTTCTACATTATTATCATTATGTTAATGAACTGAGCTGATGCTACTTCACTTTTGTCTCTCTCTCCGTGAGAGTGACAGACATGTATATATATATATATATATATATATATATATATACACAGCGGTCTTTATTATAATAGAAAGGATTATTATTATTTATGCTATTGTTCGTTTTTATTGCTTGTAATATTTTAATTTGCTTGAAAATTATTTAGCTATGGAAATCATAAATAAAATTTGTTTTTGTTTTTTGGGGTATTCCGGTAAAAACAGTGTGGTTGTGGAGGATGTTAAATGTATTCTATTTAGTAAACCATCTAAGACGACATCTGCGTATCTGCAGGAATTGATTGTTGTTGTAACTTACCATGATATTATTTTTTTGATAAAGTTGTTTTAAATTTTTCATTATTCAAAGCAGTTAGTGTATCTAAGAAAATAATTCGATTATGTTTAGTTTTTATCCGAAATTAACAGCTGCGTCATTCGTTTTTGTTTATTAATATCATATATCGTCAATATAGCCTTATCTCTTTTCTTTTTTTTTTGTTTGTTGTTTTTCTAGGGTTAACATAGTTTATGAGTATATATTTTATAAGCTGTTATACAAGGTGTCCCACAAAAAAAAAAGAAATTTTAGAATTACTATATGATGAAAAAATTAACTAACATAGAAATATATTAAGATTTTAGTTTGAATGTTTGCACTTTTGCCCTATTTTAAGCGATTAAATTTATATTTTTTTCATTTTGTTTCAAATATCTGTAACAAACATTCGAACAATTAAATAAACTGTACCGCATTTCATGATTTATTATGGGGCACCCTGTAAAAGCGAAGTTGTTTAGTGCAATTAGTAGTTACGATTTCATAAGTGTTAATAAGTTTCATATTTTATGAATCACACACACACACACACACACACACACACACACACACACACACACACACACATATATATATATAAAAGAAAAACGACGAGAAGCTGTGAGCGTTTTGTTTAAAGTATAGATTTGTTGTTATTAATAATATGACTTACTTTTTGTATAATATATTAAAAGTCCATCATTGTATTTGTGTTGCTACACGTTTTTCGAGTCCAAAGTTGATTCTCTTCAGCAAATAATCTTGTAACTTTACATATCGAGATACGTTTGTCTTTCTGACGGCCGAAAATACCGTGTATATATAGATAAGTGGTCGGGGAATACGTCAGATATGTTCGTATGCGTGCGTGTTTGTTCGTTTGTTTGTTTGTTTTTTTTTTGTTTTTTTCTTACACTCGCTCGTTAGATCTCTTCCGTTTTAGGAATCATTCACCTTTCGTTAGCCAGAAAAACTTTAACTAATTTTAACTAACTCGTGGAATTTGATTTCGTCTTTATAATTCAAAATGGTTTTCAGCGATTTTGATTCAATTGTACGGGTCATCTAGTTCATTTTTTTTTGTTTTCGGAATACTATTTTTTGCAATGGTTCGCGAAATTTAAATTTAGTGTGTCTGTGTGTCTTAGGTTTTTCATGTTGTTATGCTAAGTGAAGGCTTGTATTTTCTATAAATATTTCTTCCTGCATCATGAACGTGTCATAATCTACATTTTGGTAGATAGGTATTACTCTGAACTTACGTCCACTACATTCGCGTAAGTGTTGGGAAACGTACAATCTTCTGTTTTTGACTAGTTTAATATTACTTCTGTGCAGGGATACTTATTTATTCATGACTTGTATCGACCCCCACCAATTTAAAAAATATAAAATCTATTATTATTATTAATCTTTCTTTATATCCTTTAAAAAAAGAGGAAATAAACCTTCCAAAGTTAGATCTAAAATTCTATTCCACCCCAAAAAGTAACATTACAAAAAAGGAGAACTTAGAGAATTCGAACGGAAATTTAGATTATAGAAACATTATACAACAACAACAGTACTACCGATAGCTCAATAGTAAAAAAATATCAAAATATTTCCCAAATAAGAATAACAATTCAAATGAAATGAACATACTCTTTGAAAAGCTCTGGAACATAGACTTTCAAAACAATCACAACCCCCGTAACAATCTCGCATACAAACAAAAACTACCATTAGAAAACATTCGTGAGAACAATGATATAATAATAAAAGAAGCAGACAAGGGCAGTCCTGTAGTCATTATGGATTAAACGTACTACGAAACAAGTATTCAAGATATGCTAGGAGATGAAAATAACTACAGATTAATCAACCATAATATAGATGAAAACATCGCATCAAAATAAAAATAACTCTGCCTTACACACTGTAGAATACTACCGAAAAAAGAAAAAGATTTTCTTATAGACTTTATTTCAAAAATCTTCAAATTTTACGGACTCCCTAATATACATAAATCAAACAATTAAAGCAGCTATCCAGGAACAGAAATCTGAATATGTTCACATCCCAAACCCTAGTTTTCTTAAATTCAGGTCCATTTTAGCAGATCCAGCCTGCCCAACAAGCAGACTAAGCAACCTAATAAATACAACCATACACCACAAAAATTAAAAGCAGCATCAGAGACAGCATACATTTCCGAAGCTTCATACCACAAAAATAAACCCAGTTTCACTCATCGTAATATTTGAAGTGAACTTCCTGTACAGCAACTGTTGGGGCGCTGTCCACCTTTCCACGAAAATGGAGTAATTGAATCACTATATAAAATAGTAGTGATTATACCTCGAGGAAGAAAGTCGAGTAAGGAAGTCAAGTGAGCGAGTTCGTCGGGTATTTCTTGTATTGCACCGGAAGTGCTCTACTAGTCAATCTATTACGTCTCTACAACGATACTGTATACTAATTACCTTCTTCTGTATTCTACTAATCCTCACCCCTGGTAAATACTTCTCTTTCCTGTCAATATACCTACTTTTATACTATGACGTTGTTTTGTATTATTTCACATAATTCTGTTACCCGACGTAACAGCAACATATCCCATGAACTACATTTTGGATTGAAAAACACCCAGAAATACTTCACACACACACTTCACAAAAGAACTTATAATACAGAGTGTAGAACTAATTTTCGACAATAATTCATTCAAATTTAACAACCAAAATTATATTCAAACAACAGGTACCGTGATGGGAGAAAAATGGCACCGACATATGCAACTCTCACACTAGCATATCTGGAATAAGAGCTATACAACCGAATAGGACACAAATATGGGGAAGATATAAAAACAGAATTCACTAAATCATGGAAAATATAACTAGATGATTGTTTTCTCTTTTGGAAATCAAAATGGGGATACATAAATAAACTACACAACCTACTCCAAAATTTGCATCCCAAAATTAAGTTTCACTAGAATGTAGTTACAACGAATTGCTATTCCTAGACATACTCATAAAAACAAAAACAACTATATCATCACAGATATTTACCATAAACCCACAAAAATCCAACAATACCACCATTTCAATTATCACCACCTTAAAAGTTGTCTAAGATCAATCCCATACTCCCTATTTGACCTCCACTCCATTCGATCTAAACAAGACAATTTGAAGGAGTCAAATAGTATGTTAATCGTGCCGTTATGACGGGGAATTTTTGAACGGGCAATTTTTAAAATTACAAGAAATTATAACGTTTTCGTTATAACGTTTGGTTACACTTAGTCATATTTTATGTTCTTTCATTCAATAATTCATTTTTGTTTGGGAATAGCATAATCACTAACTTTTCTTCTTTGTACAGTCTACATATTTTGCCACCGTTGTAAGGCTTGGCTGTTTTCAATATACTCCACTTTATGTCTAGGTCTTTTCCATATTTTAATTTCAATTAAAAAATTCCCCGTTACCCGAGCGTTCAAAAACATCAGCGATCAGTTATTGCAAATCGCCTGAAGACACCACTCATTGTAGAAACCTAGCTCGTTTACAAATGAAGAATACATATATATATATAGAGAGAGAGACAGAGTATTATTAAAAATGACATTTGTACCACTGCAGGTTTTAACTGATGTGGATATTTGGCATGAGATTAAATTGTTTCTCTTTTTTTATAGAAAGGGTTTTTAAAGTGTCAATTAATCAAATCAATTAGCATGTCTAAAAATAGATTTGATTTTGTTTATTTCGTATTTTTTTTTAATCGTATCACCCCGATCAAGGCGGTATCGCCACTGATGTGCAGGGGGCTACGTAATAGTGAAAAGATTGAAAAAGAGAAAGCCGGAAACCACATCCTAAACAGGGAACAAGGGATGAGCCTCTTAACCTGTTTAATGGACGTGGGTGGAGTGGGTATCCCAAATTAACTGCTGGGTTGTTTTCAAATTTTGTCTTCGTCCTGGTTTATTAATTAACACACACGCAATGCATATTTGGCCATCCAAATACGTTTTCGGGTCTCGATGTCACACTTTCCGTTCTCTGTTGGAAGACTTCCCTGGTATTTAAACCTCTGTACTTGTTTGATTTTAGTGTCCCCGAAATGTAATTTGCATTCTGGGAAAATGGCTGGTTGTTCGCAACTCACTACGATGAAAAATAAAGCCTATCAAAAGGAGAAAGAACTCTCAACGAATCAACGGCTAGTTAACTAGGTATCTCAATAAATCACTGTAGAGAAGGCTGCGGGAACCGACTCCATTATCAATCCCCAAAAAATATCATGGCAACCAAACCAGGAGAAGTAAAACTTTAAATTCAAAAGCTGCCTGAAAAATAACGGACTTTGGCAGGATTTTTTGCCCGGGACACACCCCTGTTGTTATGGATGCAATACATGTGATGTTCTTATTGTCATGTTTGGTTACGGGATTCGTGAAGACGTGACTATCGTTTTCTTTGTTGCGTTTAGCGTAACGTTTCGACAAAGAAACATGAAGCTATCGTCACTTATTTGTAGCAGCTAGTAATCCCTGATTATCTTTTTTCGCTTTATATATTTATTTATTTATTATAAAAAAATTATTGGAGTAGATAGACATAACTATCGCCCGGTTCACACTCCACCCACGTCTTTTGAACAGGTGAAGAGGCTCATCCCTTGTTTCCTGTTTAGGATGTGGTTCCCGGCTTTCTCTTTTTCAATCATTCTACTCTTAAGTAGCCCCATGCGCATCAGTGGCGTCACCGCCTTGCTTGTGGTGATATGATTAAAAAAGTAATAATAATATTAACAGCTCAGATTAACTACACCTAGAATATACTCGGGTACATTTTAACCATGTCCAGAATACCAACCCTTAGGATATGATTGGGGCTCGCCTACTTAATACCTCAGAGCATGAAATAATTTAGTCTAAACGATAGGATACTGAGGGTAGTTTATAGTCTAACTTTTCTGTTCGTATCAGCGACTGTGCTTCACGTTAGATAATAGCACTAGTCTACAAACTGGTAATAATGGCTGATATGAATTTATTCAACAATAATTAGTTACTGGCTGAACAAAATCAATAGGCATCTTAAAGTTTGATCTACTGATGTGGAAATATGAAATCGGAATTAAGTTAAGAGTTAGGGAATGCACGCAAGAAAATTCCGCTGACATGTAACCCTGCATGGTGCCTAGTATCGCCGACTATCATCTATCGCTATAATAATATACAATTTATTAGCTTTAATTTCAGAATAGAAAAATACGTTTGAATAAATGTCCAGGTTGCAAACTTTATTCAAAGTTATTTAGTTTTTCGGAACAGAAAAGAAAGGAGAGGTGTTTGAAATAAAGAGATAGGCTTGGTAAAAAGACAAAAAAATAAAATAAACTGGTATAGATTGGGAAAAATAACAAAATTTAAATAAAATGTAGACTCGCCTTATCCGGATGCAAAACTTGGGAAGCGTGGGCGCTATATTATGTCTTGGAGGCACGATACTAGTCCAAATAATGCATTGAATAATGAAAATTATATCCTCACTGGGTGCCCCATATTTTCGGCCTTGTATCTCATCTAAGCTCGGCTTCGAAAATTAATAGAGCACCTCGACGTGGTGTAATGGCTAATAATAGTGTCTCACGAGAACAATTAAGAGTAATAGGTTCGATTGAATGTGCGTTGTGGTGCAGTGGATATCGGCTGGGAACGACAAATCGGGGTACCGAGTTCGAATTGCAGTTGAATTCATTGCATTCCATTACGAGCAAATTCACTTGGCAACGGTATTAATCAGTCTCTTCCCTCTAGTTATGGGTTAAATAACAGGACAAATTTGGTTCTATAGCCAGTCTACTGCAGAAAGTAATGGCAACCTACTGCGGGATAATCTTCTGCCCAGTCAGTCATGTCTCTTTCGAGACATGATAGCCGAAGCGTGTATTACATACGACACTTATCTGACTGAATGTGTTCGATGCTCATTGGGTGGCCCCATAATTTCGGTCTTGTGACACATCTAAGTTACACTTAGAAAATTGCCATACATAGAATAATGATGACGTAACGTCATTTCAGAATTTAAAATAGCGTTGCTTTCAGGAGTGACTCGAACGAGGATTCTCTCTTGTTTCGTATTGTTACACTAGTAAAGGCAACCATAGTTGTCTCCTCCTCGAACACTCCAATTATAAATGTAACGGTCGAACCTGGCTTATAGGCAGTAGTTAGATTGTATCAAATATAGCCTTAGTAAATGCTTAAAGCTTCGTCTGTTTGCCTTTACAATTATAAATCTTCTTAGATTTATAATATCCTTAATAAATAGTGGGTATGAAAATGAGGAACGAGGTGTAACTTAAAGAGATTTGCTTTGGGCATCTCGACGTGATGTAATGGTGAGCTATACTGTCTCGTGGAAATCATTAAATAAGCATCAACCTCCCTAAAAATGAGGGATTATTAAGCAGAAATGACAAGGAAAACGTTATTTTAAAACAGTTGAACATATATAAATTAGTGGGTTTTGAAATCTGTTCTTGCTGTGCGTATAAGTAAAATTTCCGAGTTAGTTGTACATTTCCCATTGACGCCAGTTTCAGTTCAGGGCGTGCATTGTGGTGCAGTGGATACTGTCTCGGAATGCGAAATCGGAGAGTTGTGTTCGAATTCCAGTTGGATTCGTTGTATTCACTTACACGCAAATAACCTTGGAAAAGGTTTTAATTCATCGCTTCTCCCTCAAGCTATGGATTGAATAGCAGGACAGATTATGTTCTATAGCTTTGATTATTAACAAAAGGAAATGGCAACTTACTGCGGGAAAATCTTCTCCTAGTCAGTCATGGATCAAAAGAGACAGAATCGCCCAAGCGGGTATCAAGTATGGCTCTTAACTAACAAAAAAAAGTTAAAAATATACACATCATATCTATATCCTGCCAGTATTTAAAGAAGTCTTGCCATTTTAATAAATGTTAGTTCATGTTCCCATTAAAAATCCTTCGTTGCTCACTGCCAGGATATTCTCAGCACCCTTCATCTAAAACCACATATCTGTTGCCTAGCATCCCCGCTTCATCTTTGAGAAGATTCTTCATCATTCAATCCCATATCTGAAAATTTATATTACGGAACAGTTCAGCATTCCTTTCTTTATTTTCAGTATTGAATATAATCTTTCAAATCCATGCCTTTATATGGCTTCGAAAAAAGGCAATAATATCACGCATATTTTCTAAAGATGCTGATAATTTGATAAGGTTTAGCTTGAACAAAAAGATACATTATTGTTTTCAAGATAATTAGTTATGGCTGACTACATAATTTCTGATTGCTCAGACATTTCTTTAAATTACCAGATGGGAATGTTTATTGGAAGCTATGTGTTCATTTTATATATTACAATAACGTGCAAAAGGTCAAAGTATAGTAGAATGTAAAGACAATTTCCAAAAATACCTAGATCTATATCCTATCAAATACAAAGAAGTACAAATATATCCAATTAAAAAATAATAAAATTGAATTCTTCATCTATCTATTTATCTACCTATCTATAGGTCCACGGCCGACTTGCTAACAACCGTAACGGAGTACATCCTCCAGGCCCTTGATGAGTCTGACGAGGCTCGCGCGGTTGCTCTAGACATTTCCAAGGCTTTTGACAGGGTTTGGCACTCTGGCCTCCTATGCAAGCTACGGGGTTACGGTATTACTGGTCGCCTGCTTGACCTAATCCAATCCTTTTTAAATAACCGCAAAATGAAGGTCGTTTTGAATGGGCATGCATCTTCATCCGACAGCACGAAGGCTGGTGTCCCACAGGGCTCTATCCTGGGCCCGACGCTCTTCCTTATTTTCATCAACGACCTCCCAGATGAAATCAGTTCCCAAGTAGGCATCTACGCAGACGACACTACAATATACTCCCGCACCAGTAAGAAACCTGTCGTAGCGGACAGACATAATCTCGCTGCTGACCTTGAACGGGATCTACACTCTGTGGTGAATTGGGGCAAGAAGTGGCTTGTCAACTTCAATGTGTCTAAGACCAAGCTGTTGTCTGTCAACCATCACAGGCAACCTCTCCTGCCTCTAATTATCATGGACCAAGCGATTCTCCCTGAGAGCAACACACTACGCCTCCTCGGCCTTACCCTCTCCTCAGACCTCAAATGGAACCACTGTAGTGATTCCATAGCTAAATCTACTGCTAAGAAGGTTGGGTCACTTTGCCGATCCAGGATGTTTTTTCCGCCTGAATCCATCCTGCATATATACAAGTCAACCATCCGTTCGTGAATGGAGTACTGCTGCCATTTATGGTCAGGCGCCCCTGCCTTTCTCCTCAGTGTTCTCGACAGGCTCCAAAGGAGAGTCTGTAATGTGATAGGTACTGATCTGGCGGCTAGACTGCAGCCACTTCCCCACCGTCGAAATGTGGCCTCCCTTTGACTGTTCTATAAATGCTTTCATGGCTTCTGCTCCAACGAACTTAAGTCACTGGTGCCTCCTCAACAGGTGTTTACTCGTGCAACCAGATTGGCAACTGGGTCCCACCCATTCACAGTTAGGTTAGCCAAATGCAGACGACAATTCTATTCCTGCAGCTTCTTCTCTCACACTTCCCGCCTGTGGAACTCATTCCCATATTCTTGCTTTCCTGACGGCTACAACCTCCAGAAATTTAAATGCAATGTCAATACTCATCTATTAACCACTGGAATCTAGCTCTCTCCATACCCCCATATATCCTTCCCTTTCTCTCCACCTATGTATCTGTCATCGCACCTGCATTCTCAGCTTTCTAGTGCTCCTTTCTAACTAGTTTGTTGTACTCCTCACTCTTTTCTAATTAATCTTTTTACAGTTATGTAGTCCCCAGCACATCAGTGGCATTTCTGCCTTGCTCGGAGTGAAATGATTAAAAAAAAAATAGTGAGAGATTGAGAGATAAATTTCAGTTAAATGTAATAAAAAAACATATAAATCATTAACCAAAGTTGACGAAGTGGAATGCTGAAACCTCATCAGTCGAAAGCCAAACCTTACCAATCATCAACCAATCAAAGCGCGTGTATATAAGTGATCGCCAGAAGCACCCAAGAGAACACACACACACACACACACACACACACACACACACACACACACACACACACACACACACATCACACAGGTATATATATATATATATAATATAAAAGGGTTAAGACTAATGGAAGTACATTCCACAGTTAAATATTTAGTTTTAAAAACAGCTCAATACAAAATTAGATATATATATATATATAGTTATTATTATTAGTAGTATTGCCTACTGCAACTTAATAGCTATAAAGTTTCAAAGTTTAATACACCATCATCAGTTTTGGTTTTATATATATATATATATATATATATATATATATATATATATATATTAGTATTCCGCAGACAGATCTGTTTCGCTGTATCACAGCTCATCAGTACGGTTAGACATCCGATTACCTTCACCCAGAATTGAAGCCCGACCGATCTGGCTTCAGTCGGCGATTCTACCCCTGAGCTATGGGCGCTCGGTAGAAGGAGACAGACCGTTTAGCGATTACTGGATGAGCGATGTGTAAGTGCTAGAAAACTAATGTTTTCCAAAGTCTATCATTCTTCCAGACTACTCAATCAGGGTGTGAGAGCTTAAATAGTCATAGATAGATAGATAGATAGATGAGAAGATTTTATAAAATTAAATTAAACTAAAATAAAGAAGGTCACTAAATGATATGAATAAAGTTGGGTGGGAGGTTATTACATTTTAAAATAATTGTGTGTGTGTGTGTGTGTGTGTGTGTGTGTGTGTGTGTGTGTGTAAATGAACTAATACACAAAATGTATCAATTTCTTTGACAAAGAACACTAGACATGTCAAAAGTTTAAACCGGAAGTAAGACAGTAGCATAGAATATAAAAGCGAAGAGTTGGAAAAAAATAATAGTTTTAATAATTTTTTTGCAACTCTTCACTTTTTATATTCTATGCTACTGTCTTATTTCCGGTTTGAACTTTTGACATGTCTAGTCTTCTTTAGTAAAACATTGATACATTTTGTGTATAATTGGCACACACATGGGACTCATAAACGCACACATGATTTCTCTCATATACATGCATTTACACATGATTCTCTCATTACATTTAAAAAAAGAAACGTTCCATCGCTTGACACGTGTATACAACCCTTGCTATATATTTTGAACAGAACTGTATTTCGTTGCTGTCATTTACACATACTAACGTTATATACACACACGCTTGATTTGTCTATAATTTAAATACGCTTGACACGCATTTTTTCGCTTACATATACTAACATCCATTATAAACATCTAGTGTTTTATCACCTTACTAATAAAAACATATCTCAATCAACATACAGTCTATCTGGTTTTTAAAAAGATTTATTAAAATTATTTTAAAGTTTTTTAAATCATTCGGGTTTAAAAATCTCTGAAGGATGTTGTTAAAGTAAAAGATGTTATATTATTGAGACTTTTGTCTTGCCTGTGCTTTCCTTATATATATATATATATATATTTGGGCAGTAATCTTTCGCTGAGTAAGTATTCTTACATGTTCGTTTTTGCTGGAGATAAAAGTGTCAAAATATTCCATAATTTTTTAATTTCCAAGCGCTTTCGGCCACTTCACTGGCCTTTTTTTAAGGGAAGTTATTTTTTTGATGTTGTTATTATACAGTTATATTACGACTGCAACGTAATGTTTGTATTTCTGAAACACATACATATATATATATATATATATATATATATATATATATATATATATATATATATGAATAAGTCGGTTAATACCAATTTAGTAAATTTCCGTAAAATTTCATTATATTATCTTCGGTCATGTTTGTTTACATTAGGATACACTCAAGAGCAGAAACAAATGTTCTGAAGAAATTAGGAAAACGTGAATTTATATGGCTTAACTGAAACATTTTTACTATGGAATGTTCCGTGATCGAGGGGGATAGACAGCTCATATCTAACGACGGCGTCATTCAGGTTTAGTGGAGTACAGCAAAAGTTCTAAATTATGTCTGGATAGAACAGCTTTACAAATAACCAGCTTTAAAACTCTAACTATAACACTAAACAAAACAAAGAAGATAATGTGAAAATGTAGACATGTGAACAAATACCTACTTTGCTGCATAAACAATAATAAATAGCAAGAAAATCAAACAAAAAACGAAACATAGAAACAATTTCAGTATAAAATAAAAAAAGTTGAAAAATATACGCCCGTACATTGAATGTTGCTGTCATATCTGGCCGAGCGCTATTGCTATTCATTATGGGGTTCTTGACAAAATCAAAACGAGAATCTCCAATGTAGTCGATTCCGACCTAGCAACTTGACTCTAATCACTTTCTCACCGACGAGATTTGGTTTCTCTCTGTGTCTTCTACAAATACTTTCATGGCTTCTGCTCCAAAGAACTTTGCTCTCTGGTGCACCCTTTGCACGAATTTATTCAAGCTACTAAACTAACAACTACGTCCGACCTTTTTACAGTGAAAACAATCAAGTTTAACCGCAAATTATGCTCTGCATCTTTTTTCGCACTTCTCGCCTGTATAACTCCATTCCGTATATTTGCTTCCCTGATAGCTACAATATCCAAGAGTTTAAATGCAACGTCGACCGTTATCGCTTGTCTTCTTGACTCCCATCCTTTCCTCGACACTCCTGTATCTTGTCCTATTTCCCTTAGGCTCTACTCCCACACAGCTCTCTTCACATTCTATTCTTCTCTCACTTATTCTACGACAGCTAAAGTGACCTATTCCACTTCCCTCTCTTATTATGTAACGCAATTTACAACAGTGGCAGTAATGCCTTGCTACGGGTGAGAGGATTATAAAAAAAATTATAAGCACTTCCCTAAAAACTCAGAATTACATAAAATAGTCAATAAAAATTCAATTAAATTACAACTTTACTAGTAATTTAGATAATTATCTAAAAAAAAAAACGCAAAAAACTTCAAAAATAACATGCAACATAATATTGCTAATAAAGAATGTAACTGTAGGGGCAAACTGGATGGACTTTGTAACACAGAAAGAGTTATTTACAAAACAGAAGTACATGATACAGATGGACAAAGAAAACATTTAAAATTCACAAAAGTTACTTTTAAAAACAGATGGAATAATCACAAGTCTACTTTCAAGTTGGAAAACCTTAAAAATTGTACTAAACTAGCTAACCGCGTGTGAAAATTAAAAGAAAAAAATGGCAAAGACCTTGATATAACATGAAGTATAATAAAAAAGCCAAAACTTATAACGATGATGATATCTGCGGATTGTGCAAAAAAAAATTTAGCCATTATATTATTTCCAGAACAGAAAAAATTACTAAATGAAAGATCGGAAATAATGTTCAGATGTAATCACACCAAAAAATGTATTTTAGAAGCATACAAACCTTTATGAACGTGTTTAAGATCCTTACAAAACTCCTGGATATGCGTTGCACTGCAGTGAATATCGGCTCAGAATGAGAAATTGGAGAGCCGAGTTCGAATTCCAGCTGAATTCTTTGCATTCACTTAAGCACAAATATCTTTGGAAAAAGGTATTAACCCGTCTCTTCCCTCCAGTTATCTGTTAAATAACAGAACAGATTGGGTTCTATAGCCTTGGCTGGCGACCAGTTTACAGTAGAAATCAATGGCAACCTACTGCGGGATAATCTTCTGCCAAGTCAATCATGTCTCTTTCGAGATATGATCCCCCAAAACGTGTATCATGTATGGCACTTGACCGAAGTAACTCCTGTCTAATTTTGAAATTTCAGTTATTTTAAACTTCCAGTTGCGCTTTCGTAAAATTCACTGATTTACGTTTGAAAACGTTGGAAAATCGGTTATAATACCGAAAGTTTAAAACCAAGGTTGCCTAAATAACTGGTTTCCAAAAGAAAAATGTTCAAAAGTTCTATATTATATATATTGTATTGAGCATTTTTTAATACAACTATATACTGGTCTAATTTAATTATGACCAACAACTGATTAACAAAAATTATATATATATATATATATATAGCAACCTGTGAGTCTGTGTGTGACTGTTCCCTATACACGCCTACGTTTTTTAAGCTACGCCATTCAAACTTTCTAGGGACACATAGGTGCAGGGAAACCAGGTCGACACATTCCTTTTGAATTTAAGTTCAGAAAATAATCCCTTTCGCATTTTAGCCAATGGGGCCGATTGTTTACATTTGCTCCGTAAAACATCCAAGATGCTTCATAATTATGTCACAGAAATCAAATCACACGTGTCAAACGCGACTAAAATATTTTTAACAAATGAGCCTTTATATTTAATTTTAAAATTCATTTAGTTAACAAAGAAAATTTGAATATTTTTGCCCGTAATTTTGAAAAAAAAGAAATATATTTTTTAAAAAAAGTGTTTTTCCAAACAAAATATGTAAAAAAAAATGCCAATGATTAATTTAATTATTACTAAAATGTTCTGTTTCACAGGCAACGACGGGCTATGATGCTAATATATATATATAAATTGTATGAGAAAGTGTAAAACAGTTACGCGTGATGCGTTTCGTCTCTTCAGGACTTTAATGAACTAAATTTGTTTTGTTGGTTGGACGAGAAATGCCCACGATGGAGTGTGCTGAGAATTTTAGAATTTTTTAAGTTAATTTTTTTGGTTTGTAGATGAATTCAAGTACAGTCTTTTTATTATTATTATTCTTTCCATCACTTTTCTACATAAATATAACACATTGTGATATTAAAAGATCTTCCAGGAATAGGAAAGTGTAAGGGAGCAAATTTTCCTTGCGATTAAGGCTCTTTCTTTTATGTCAAAATTGGGGTCTATCTCGTAACGGTAGAAAACCAACGAATTTGACATTATTCTGTGTAATGTCTCTTTTGTGTTCATATAATCTTTTATTTAGATTTCTCGGGATTTTCCCTACCGTTATAACAAGTGATAGATTAAACATCTCCTTCAGGTTTCAGCTTATTAGTTTGTTTAATTTTGAGAAAGTAGTTTATTTTTTGGGATGTAGTAGTAAATTAAGTGAGCTTTTTCCACTTTGTCATATAATTTCCTCAATACTGATCTTGAGATATACAAATATATATCACCATCTCTCTCTCTCTCTCTCTCTCTCTCTCTCACATATATATATATATATATATATATATATATATATATATATATATATATATTTTTCCTCGACCACTATTTTAGATCGATGACTCCTTGAACAGCTATGTTTAGCAATGAGATTGAACATCACTGTGCTGCTTCGCCTATTTTTGTGTCTTTGCATTAAAATAACCTGGGATTTTAGCAGGTTTCCTTACAAACTCATATCCCATACCTTTGATGTTCATATACTCCAAATTTTTAATACTATGTTTAAGCTTTGTAAATACTTGGAGCTGCTTGTTGAGTTATTCGATATTTTTCTTGAATTGTTCAATCCCAGCTGAAAACCAGAATCTTGAAAACCAAAATATTGTCTCGAGACATGAAGAAAAGATGTTTTCAAAACAACCAACCTATTTAAGTTTCTGTTTTACGAAGTGAAACAAAAGGAGCAATCACATTGAAATGAAAGTAATTCTTTTTACAAAACTAATATTCATTTTTCACTATAATCACCTTTCGAGTCAATGCACTCAATTCAGCGGTAAATAATCGAAGTTTTTAGATCGTCTTCAGCTAAGTACGTGTTTATTGACCCATGTTCGTCCTTAAAGCAGTAATGCATTTTAGAAGCACATAAGTGCAATGGATTCTGGAGGATTAGCTCCCATTTTGGGAGAGGTATAGATCTTTTTGTTTTGATTGTGTGACGCACAATTCTTATATGACCAGAGTTTTTCTAAGGATTAGTGAAGCTGAAGTAGACGACAGAACTAATTGTCCGACTGAGATAAACGGTACATCATCTGTCCAGTTCATTAGGCTCTACTTGGCTTAAGCCAGTCAGCAAATTTTCAAGTAAACAGTTTTCAGACCTTCGGTTCGTTTTTTTCTTTCATTTTTTATCCTTCCATTCCACCATTTTCTGTTCTTACTCTGTCTGTGTGAGTTGAGTATTCGTGTGTATGTATCATTATTTAAATTTAAGCCTTTTCAGACATTTTCAATTCATTTGTATGTATTACGACGCATTTTGCCCTAATCTATCTACCTATTTGTCTGTTCATCTATTAGGTTGTCACACATGAAATGACGTAATTTATAGAAAATGAATAAATTACTTCTAAAATTTTAAGTAACTACTTTATTATCTTGAAATAGACACCATATTGATGAATGACTGTCTGTCAAAATGCTTGTAAACTGTTGATCTCTTTTTTAAAAACATTATCATCCGTTGATGTGGAAAACAATTCAATTGCTTCGATTGCTTATTTTTTCCCTATTAGAGAATGTTTTCTTGCGTATGAAAAGCTCAAAATAATTAAATAAATAATAGTCAGTAGGAGAGATATCCTTCTTCTATGTGCCGTGTCCCTTCAGGACGTAGGCGATCATGGTTTTCCACGTCTCCCTATCCCTGGTGGCTTTTAGTACGCCTTCTCCTGATAAACCATGCAACCCTCGTTCCGTCATCCACCTGATTAGGTCCTTCAAATATGATATAAGTTGCTTTCCTCTGTCTCATTTTCCCTGTATCTGACCTATTAGTATCAGGTTCTCCAAGCACTCCTTCCTCATTGCGTGTCCCAGGAACCTCAGCTGTCTCTTCCTGATGCTTAGTATTAATTTCCTTTTTGTTTCCATCATTTCTATGAGCTCATCATTACTCACATGCTCGATCCATGATATTCGCAGCAACCTTCTGTAGAACCACATTTCAGTTACTTCAAGTTTTTCTTTCATCTTTGATGATATTGTTCAGCATATATTAAAGAACTGACATCGCATAACAGTCCAGTACTCTCTTCCTTGTTTCTAGCGAAACTGTCATGTTTCTAGCGAAATTGTCCTGATTCTTAATACTTTACTCAACTTCTGGAATGCTTCCTTCTCCACGCCAAGGGTCAGTACTCCTGGGGTCAGAGGAAAATTCGTAGGATACTCTGTGGACATATTATCTACAGAGGACAATTTTAAGAGTGGCTTTAACAGGCTGCGTCTCTGCAGAGGCCACTCTTTCGAGATCTCTTTTTTCTCAATTTTCATGAGAGCTTCCCCCTTAGTGAGAGGTTTCTTTTTCTTAGTCCGGGTGGATGTGGGAATACGAGTAGGAGTAGGTGTAGGGGAAAGCGGAATCAGTTTAAAGGACGGGACTAGAGAAGTTTCTGAGGGGGAGAGGAAAGGCTCTTTGCCTTCTCAGCATATGAAAGTATCTGTTTCTCAAGAGACACCGGCAATGATGAGCATTTCTGCTTGATCTTCTCGGTACTCCTGCTTTTGCACAACACTTCCTGGTTAATTGGCTGCTCCTCTTCCTGCCTGCATCTCTTTACTGAAGACGATTTGGGATCTGTTGGTTTCACCCCCATTTCCTCCTCTTCCTCTGTTTCTGCTGGAATCTCCACCATTGGTATTTCACTGATGGTTTTTCCGCCACTGTTTTTTTTACATTTTTTGGGGATTTTCTACCCTGTGGGACATTCTGCTTGGGTGGCGACTTGGAAAACGGAGGCTGCTTTTCTGGTGGTGGAAGCGTCTTGGACTTCTACTTCCCAGCTGTCTGCCATTCGCCCTCCTTCACAGTAGTCTTCTCTTATGAGGCTGCTATCTCTTTTGGTGCTGCTGGTTGCTGTGCAGGTTGGGTCATTAGGGCCGGTTTTTGGTTGGACACATTTTGGCTACGTGTTCAGAGGCCCTGCAGACCCAACAAAACGGTCTCCTGCCCTCCATCACCACAAAGATCAAGCGACTCCTGCAGGTGAAGATATTGGGGATGTCCCTGAATTTTTTTCGTGTTACCGTCACCTGCAGGGTAACGTCTCCTGCCTTCAATATGACGGAACTCGCCTCTGCCACCGTTCCATACCTGGGAAAAAACTCACCGACGTGGTCTTCGCTTATGTCCATGGGAACCCCATACAGAGTTCCACGTGTTTTGCGGGTTCCCATGTATTCCGTCTGTAACAATTTTGTTGCCAGAAACGCTCCTGCCAACTGTTTTGCTTCTTCGGTTGTGCCAAGCAGGACGTCCCACATGGCATGACTCCTCCTTGCTACAGCTTTCGTTTTGATCTTGAGAGTCTTGATGGCCTCCTCAATGGACTCCCTGCTTACCCCGACAAACTTTTGTGTTATGGGGTCCTTTGTCAGCAGCGAGATGATCCTCGCCTCTATCGCTTGTAAGGTCTCTGGAACTGACAGGAATTCAGTGCCGGAAATATAATCCGCGTATTTATCCGGGAGCCCTTCATCAAACTCCTCGCCCTTTCTCACGTTCCCGCCTTTCCACCCATAAGTAGAAGGAATGGCTGAGCCGATTTTCTTGAAAATTTACACAGTTGTACTATAGGCGTCTGCGAGTGTTCCTAGCTAGGATTTGTATCGAGGTACCTCCGATAAATATCGAAAATCGATAATCGAAAAAATCGAGTTATAGAAGGAGTGGTCCGATTTTAATCAAATTTGATACACTCATAGACAAAGATATAAGAAACGATGTTCAGAAGTTTCAAGGTTGCAGTTCTTACAATAGTGCAGAATATCGATAATACATGTATATATATTTAAAGGGCAAGATGTTTGTGTGTGTATCTGTTTATCTGCCTGTATGTCTATTTTTTTCAGCCCTTTTATTTTAGTTTTTGCTTCTGATTTGGCTCTAAGTAGGTATAATTGTAGTTCTTAGTCTCAGCCATGATACCGTTTACTCAGAGGACTTATTTAGCTTTCAAAATTCAGTTTACAACGAAATAAACTTATTTGATATCGATACCAGGAAATCAAAATTTGACTTACATCTATTCATTTTTCTTTCAGTCTACGGTTTCGCTTTAACTGGAAACAACTATTGCTTTTTAGTCTTTTGTGCCAACGTCCAAAAAGTCTGATCTCCAGGACCATGGATTAGTTTTAAAGTTTCATTACACCTGAGCAACACCGGGCTATACTGCTAGTTTATTAAGAGCGTGGAGTATATAAGTTATATTTAATATCTTTGCACTATAAACAAAATTGTATGATGTTCTGCAATGTCATGCTTATATTCAGTAGTTCTTGAATATTAATGGAAACAAAGTTTGTACAAAGTCAACAGAAATGTTTAGGAGATATTGATGGACGACTAATTCACAAAAGCGCACTAAATGCAGAGGAGCAGTTATGAAGTTAACTCTTTGGTGAGAAAATTCAAGCTATCCGCACAAACACACACCTATATATATATATATATATATATATATATATATATATATATATATAAACTTTAAATATTAAAAGTAATCGAGAAAACTTAACTTAATGAAGAAAATGTGCTCTCCGTTTGGACAAAATGTCGGTTACCATTTCAAAGAGGAATCAAACTTTTCCGGAGGACGCAGACCTGGAGGCGATTTAAAAAAAAAATAAACAAAGCGTCTACTCAAATATGAGTATCCACTAAAAATAAAGTTTCAAAAAAATAAAAAATATGTCGGTTTAAAAAACAAAATAAATAAAGGGTTTAATTGTGATAATGGTTAGCGCTCAGGTTGTTGCTTTTCAGTGGTTTTACTGATAACGTGTGTTTTGACAAGCTGGGTTTTTTCTATCGTAAAGTCCTCGATATCGGTGCGGAGATAATGTTGATCACTACAAAGAGTTTGTTCCTTTAACTGAGCAGATTCATGCCGATTTCGAAGTTTCGTCAAGATACCATGATGGCGTTCTCACACGTCTGGGTGATTAATTAATTTTCAAAAATTAATATTCATTTTTCAGTATAAACGTTTTTTGAGTCAATGCATTTAATTCAGAGTTAAATATCTGAAGCTATCAGATCGAAATTTAGCTAAGGACGTGTTTATTATTCCATATTTGTACGTGAAGCGGTTATGCATTTCCCAAAATCACTTTCTTCCATAAATGTGTCCCATTTTGAACGACATACACGAAGAATACAGATCAGCTTTCCAAAATCTGACCAAATGATGAAACATTAACACATCTGAAATGCATTCTTTGTTGTGCCATGGACGTCTCTTCAATCAGTCACTGGTAAGTATATGCATTTCCTGCGAACAAAATGACGGCACTGTAACATTTCTGCAAAGTTACATAGCGTCCACATCTCTCTCTAAATTCCTGACGATGTACCAGCAACATGATGTTGTAATAATGCAAACAAGTTACATTGCAATGTTAAATTATCAGAAAATCGATAAAGAATACATGATTTTAAAGTGCATCCGTCATCTCAATAAGTAATTGTCAAAATAGTTAATACCAACTAGGCCGGTCAAAAAGTGAAAAAATGTAACTGCAATGTTGCAAGTACTCCCTTTGATAGATAAATAATAATAGATAGATAGATAGATAACAATAAGAGGTAATAATAGGTAATGATAGTAGATAGATAATAATATATAGATAGATAGATAGATAACAATAAGAGGTAATGATAGTAGATAGATAATAATATATAGATAGATAGATAGATAGATAACAATAAGAGGCAATAATAGGTAATGATAGTAGATAGATAATAATATATAGATAGATAGATAGATAGATAGATAACAATAAGAGGTAATAATAGGTAATGATAGTAGATAGATAATAATATATAGATAGATAGATAGATAACAATAAGAGGTAATAATAGGTAATGATAGTAGATAGATAATAATATATAGATAGATAGATAGATAACAATAAGAGGTAATAATAGGTAATGATAGTAGATAGATAATAATATATAGATAGATAGATAGATAGATAACAATAAGAGATAATAATAGGTAATGATAGTAGATAGATAATAATATATAGATAGATAGATAGATACATAGATAACAATAAGAGATAATAATAGGTAATGATAGTAGATAGATAATAATATATAGATAGATAGATAGATAACAATAAGAGGTAATAATAGGTAATGATAGTAGATAGATAATAATATATAGATAGATAGATAGATAACAATAAGAGGTAATAATAGGTAATGATAGTAGATAGATAATAATATATAGATAGAAAGATAACAATAAGAGGTAATAATAGGTAATGATAGTAGATAGATAATAATATATAGATAGATAGATAGATAACAATAAGAGATAATAATAGGGAATGATAGTAGATAGATAATAATATATAGATAGATAGATAGATAACAATAAGAGATAATAATAGGTAATGATAGTAGATAGATAATAATATATAGATAGATAACAATAAGAGATAATAATAGGTAATGATAGTAGATAGATAATAATATATAGATAGTGACATAGATAATGATAGATAAATAGATAATAATAGATAACAATGAGAGATAATAATAGATAATAGTAGATATATAGATAGATAATAATAGATTAATAGATAACAGATATATAGATAATAATAATAGATAGATAGATAGATAGATAATAGACAGATAGATAATAGACAGATAGATAATAATAGATATATAGATAATAGATAGATAGATAATAAATAATGATAGATAGATAGATAGATAGATATTAGCAAAACTTAGAGTAGGAACAGTTATAGATAGATAAATGTGAACAATGCAGAGGAATAAAGATATGAACAGAGTCATCGATCAGCAGATAAATTTGAACAGAGACATAGATAGACATAAATAGACTTAGAGAAAATGAACAGTCAGAGATATAAATGAGCAGAGATTTTGATATATATGACATAGGTAGAGATTTAGATGTGAACATAGATAGATATTTTATAAATTCTATTTTCTCTGTTCATGTCTAAGTATCTATTAAGTATTAAGCTTAACACAATCAGACAGTTAAGTGCTATACGTGATAGACTCTAGAGAGAGCATATCTCTTTCGAGACATGACTGACTAAGCACACGATTTTTCCATAGTATGTTGCCATTTCTTTCTGCGCTAGTCTGGTTGCCAATCAAGACTATAGGATCTAATCTGTTCCGCTATTCAACCAGCAGCTTGAGGGAGAAGAGATGGATTAATATCTTTCACAAGCATATTTGCACGTAAGTGAATACACCAAATTCAACTGGAATTCGAACTCGGCTCTCTGATTTTTCATTCTGAGCCGATATCCGTTGCACCACAAGCCAGTGAAATTTGAGCTCATCATCAATGAGTTGTTGAGTTTCACCTGCTAATAATTTCCTGATATTGGTTGTGTTTATTTTTTATGGAGTTCGTTTTTGTCCAATCATCTTTTGATGGTTGGAATTTTTTTTTTCAAATATTTTCCAAATATGTTTTTTTTTTTCAACGGTAATTTTGACTTCTTTTCTTACTCATGATTTCAATTTTTATAAACTTTTTTTATTTCTATTTCTTAATTAGTTTTATTTTTTCTGGTTTTTCATCATTAATTTTTTCCCCTTCTCTGCGCCTTTTCTTATTTAACCCTCACGTCTTCCATTTTTCTTTTGTTTTCATCTTATATTTCATTTGTTCTTGATGGTTCTTCCCCTTTTCACATTTCATCTTTTCTTTACTTCGGTGTTGTTATTCTTCTTATATTTTTCTTTCCTTTGTCTTCCTCTAATACTTTTTATAGTTAGTTACCTTTTATTTATTTCTCCTGCCTTTCTTCTATTTATCGCCTCTCTCTCTTTCTTTCTCTCTCTTTTCCTTATTTCATCAGTTTTTTCTCTCGTTTTCTAATTCTTCTCATTCTCATAACGATGTGTCTTCCTTTATTCTAAAATATGTTTTCTCTTTATTTCAGTCACTTTACTTTCATTCATCCTTCTTTGTATTTCTTTTCTTTTCGTTGTTTCATTTTTCTTCCATTCTTTCTTTTTTCTTTCTTTCTTTTCTTTCCGCCATTTTTGTTTTTGCTTCGCATTTTCTCGTATCATTGATTACTTGCTCTTTATTTATATAACTTCTTTTCTCCCTATCTTTTTCCCTATTTTCTTAATTTCATTCTTGACCATCATTTTTTCATCCTTCCCCCCATCTTTTATCTTTTGCCGTATTTCTTTTCTTTTAGTTTTATTTAATTTATTTTATTCATTTATTTTATTCCTTCCTTCTTCAATTTTTTTTTTCACTATTTTCTTTTTTCCTTCATTTTTGTTGTTTCGCCCTCGTTTTACTTATACTTCTTTCATTCATCTTTTTCTTTCACTTCGTTCTATCGTTCTCTTTTCTTTTTTTCTTTTTACCTCTCTTCAGCTTTCTACTTTCCCCGTCCGCTTTTATATTCATCTCTTTCCTCTTCTTTTATTTTTCTCTTTTCTTTAATTCAACGTTATTCTCTTCTTTTCCCACCCATTTTCTTTTTGTTCTTTCCTTTCCTCTTCATATTTTTTCCTTGAGCGGATTCTTCTTCATCGCCACCTGTCTTTCTAAATAAGCTTCACAGCCTTTTGTATGTTCCATTCTGCGAGAATTGTGTAACGCAGACACGGAGACAATGCAAGGCAGCTGTTCACTGACTTAATGCTATCTCAATTAGTCTCAATGTATTTCCGCTATCAAAGGGTCATCGGCTTGATGGACACATCCCACCAACCCTTTTGCAAAGTCTTCGCACTAAGCGTTAGTGATTGGAAATAATGTCGCGTAAGACTTCTATTACACACAGACACACAACAACAACAATACCGCAGAAAGATTTATTCAGAATTGATTCTAAAGAATAATGGTTAACAAGCTAGTCTAACAGAAAATTGCTGAAGTAAGTTCGATCAACTTTCTGGTCTAACTAATGTGGATGTGTTCTTGGCTAAGTTTCTTTTAAACGTCTGCAAATGGGTGTAGTGGATAACGGGTTGGAATGAGAAAACTGAGAGCTGAATTCCAATCGAGTTCCTTATATTTCCTTCCACACAAAACCACTTAGGAAAAGTATAAATCCCTTTCTTCTCTCCCAAGCTACGGGTTAAGTAGCTCAACAAATTGGATTCTCTATCCGTGCTTGGCAACCAGTATAGGAGAAGAACAAATCCTAATTCTAAATCTTGAAAAATATTCATGGTCCCTGACAGTCACTCATGAAGGTGCAAAGAAGTAGCATAGCATATATTTTATACAAATGCAATTTTAATTCAGAACGTAGACGATCGTAAGTCTCCACAATTTTCTTTTCTTTTTTATTAGTTATTTTTAATGCCTTATTGGGAAGGAAAGTGAAGAGATTTTACCTTACTTTCATCAATGTTTTGTACCCTAAAGTTACTTTTTTTTTTTGGTCTGGTTACAACTCATGTATAAAGAGCTCAGTCTATCTTGCTTTTTATCCCATATTTTGGGGGAAATCTGTTATTCTGTGACGGAGTGTTTAGAATATTAGCGTCCGGAACATGAAACCGAAGTTTTAATCTCACCATGGCCGATTTATCAAGGTGATGATTTCTTGAAAATATCAGCCAGATGAAACGATTCTGCAGCAACTTTGGAAATTGCCTGAAAACCATACCATCTGTTGATTAAGCATTTTCAGTTAAATTACGTAAACTGTTCGGAAGTATTCTGTGTTTCTTCTTGCTCGGTTACCAGTCATCGTACCCAAAGTTTTAAACATACTGTATTTGTTTAAACTATTGATCTCGCCTGATTATGCATTCTCTCCCAGGAAATTGTAGTTAAAACTAACTTAGCATAGTGGCAGTATACACCACTTCTCTTGATGTTGAATGAACACACATGTGCCTGAGTTTGTATCAGTAACAGGGATTAGCTGGCCACTACCAAAGACAGGTTAACTCGAAAGCATGCAGCTAACAGGAAAGTACATAAAGTAGGTTGACCTTTGTGCGAGAGTGAAGGCAACAGATTTACATGCAATTTAAACTTATATCACTAATTCCACTTTCTGCGCTAATATCCGTGACACTACCTACATATCTCAGGTTACGTTACAGAAATACATCCAGAACACCTGGTCTGAAACACTGGTGGGTGTGTTTATCTCCTTAGACTAGGCGTTTTCTTAATTTTTCTTTTCTTCCACGCATTACGCTTAACATTTCGTCTTGGCCGACGTTGTTGACGTAAACTTTAAGAAAAAAAAACAACTTTCGTATTATAATACTCAAGATCAAATACGGTGAACATTTGAGGTTAGGCGTATTGGTTGAAGCCAGGTAGAATAGAGAAAGCAAATTGTCCCTCTCTATCAGGATAGTGAGAAGTTTCACAAATGTCTGACCATAAAAAGAGGCAAATCACAGACAGTGCGAGGGCTACACAGACCTGGGTGTAAGAAACATTTGTTGTTAGTTTGTTTTTGTTTTTGTTTTTCTAATCGAGTTCAATCAATCAGTCAGTTAAGGGCCATACGTGATACACGCTTTGGAAAGAGACATGACTGGGCAGAAGATTATCCCACAGTAGGTTGCCATTGCTTTCTGTGGTAGGCTGGTTTCCTGCCAAGGCTATAGAACCCAATCTGTCCTCTTATTTAACCCATAACTAGAGAGAAGAGACAGATTAATACCTTTCCAAAGGGTATTTGTGCGTAAGTGAATGCAAGGAATTCACCTGGAATTCGAACTCGGCTCCCCGATTTCTCGTTCCAAACCGATATCCACTGCACCACAACGCACAACCTATAAAAGGTAGTAAAGCTACTTGGACACAGGGAGTTAATGTGTGCGGATGTGCTAGAAACAAAGACATTGCTAAGGAGCAAGCACAAAGGAACAAAATCAGGACGACAGTAGATAACGTCTGACATTGCATTTCAATTTTTGAAGATTAAATTTAGCTAGAAAGCACTGAACCGGAAAATTCACACGAGGTTCTAATGTGGCTCATAGTTAAACTAAACTTAATGAATACCTAAGGCGCCTCTTCGTCAAGCTTTGACTATCAATTTAGCTGCGTAAATAATTGTCACTCTAATGAAATTGGTTTCACTGAGTGTATTGGAATGTTACGTTAATGTTAGTTAACTAGTACACTCTTACTGTCAAAAGATGGTGGCCATAACTAATTTTGCAATTGCGCTGATTTTATTTATATTCTATTCAATTAACTCTTTTTGTCACATATAGGAAATAATATTCATATTAAAAGCATTAAAATGTCTTTACAAATGTTTAAAACATTCTGATTAATAAGCAAATTTGGATTTTAACCTACACTCAGGATTTTTCATTATGCTTTGAAATTTTTATGCAGGGATCTAATAAATTAAATCGAATTAAACTCGTAGGAAAAATAGTACATAAGGTGGGCGATGGGTAAATAGTTGCCATTTTGTATTTTTAATTTTCCACATGCGTGTTTTGTATGTTTTGTCTGTTACATAATATACTAGAGTCAGAGAGGAACCGTCTATCAGAAAAAGAATGTCATGGCATAATTCACTCTGCCAGAAATTTGGAAATGGCAGGCTTTACTGCTTGTCATTCTCGCCGGATACTCCAATACGAACATCTCAGGAAGTTTGAGAGTCAGTCTGAGAACAGTGAGGCGGATACAGGAAAAGCTGGATTATATAACCAGTTAACGTGATGATGTTTGGAGTGACCACTAGTGATGGCGAGTTTATGCATGCCTCCATTCATCTTCCCATCCTTAGACTTAACACAGAGGACTACATCTTGAGGATGTAGGGCTGCTTTTGATCACTAATGGAAGACGCTACATCTGGCAACACGACTCTGCATCGTGTCACACAAGAAGGTAGACCTGAAGCTATAGGGGGCTGGATAATTTTTCTTTAATTCGGACTTCTGTCAGACTTAATCGAACTCACTACAGCTTACATGTTTTATACAGAATTATTATCAGAAGGTTTTCATCAGAAGGTTGGTTCTCGGCAGGTTGGAATACGTGGAATTGTGTGGAATAGTGTAAGGATAAAATATACATTTTGCATTTTAAAATAGTAATTTATTAAAAGAAAATAATATAAGTTGTAGAAGTTAATATGCAATTAGAAACATTATTAAGAAGTTAAGGGTAGAGTTCGTGTTCAATGACAAAGTTATGGGTATCAAGAAATGTAGAAAATGTTCGTAGTAGTCATTGTTGAAAAAGATAGGGAGAAAGAGAACAAAGTGCGTTCTAACCTTATCTACGGTCGATTTGAAGTTAGTTACATTTTAATTTTTTCGTCTCGCGGCTCCCATCTGACTGTGATTGACGCTGACCAAGGCCTTTTATAATATTCAGATTTCCGTACTTGCTCGCGAAGTCCTCAAACCTTGCAAGTCGCTCCCATTGGTTAAAAATCAATTTAACGTCTATTTGCGAATTCTGGGTTCGACTTTTTCCTTAAGCACATGATCAATCCTTTTTCTATTTGGGAAAACCAGGATTTCACACGACATTGTGAATTTTCGTTAAAGTGAAGAAGAAGCTTGATTTTAATTAATTTCTTATCCGCTACAGAGCCAATTTTGGCTATCAGACAATTTACATCTGGACACATCTGGACACCTAACTACCCAGACTTCAACCCCGTTGATAATTATGTGAGGGACGCAGTTTAGTGAGAGACTAACAGAATGTCTTGTAACATTAAAGCTGAACTAGAGGCAAGGATTATGGTAACATTCACTTATTAAACAAGGAGAACGGCCAGAAGAGATGCATATGACCCTGAAGTCGTCTGGAGACCGTGTTTGAATCCAATGGCCATTTTATTGAATAAAGTTACTCATCAGTATTTCAAGATATTTTTGTTTTAGTTTGGTAGCTATATCTGTTAAATGAGATGTCAATGTCGTTTTCATTTTTCCATAAATTAGGTAACAATTTATCCATCGTACCCTGTATGTAAGCGGTATAACATTTTTTTCATACCAGAATGTTTTCAGTCTTCAGTATTCAATTTATCGCTAATTTGTCGAGATGTACAAACTGTACGTTTCGTTCAATTTCGCAAACCAATCGATGAAATTTGAATAAGCTGATTTGTTTGGAAAACTACTTGATAAAAACTATTTGCGTAAATTTTCTTTCTGGAGCTAAATTCCAACTTTTTCAAACGTTAGGCCTTGTGATTGTTTTATAATTCTCGCAAACACAGTGTAAACTGGAAATTTGATTAAGAAATATGCAAAAAAACAATATTACATTTTATTAACAAGCTTTTGTTATTTTAAACATTAAATTGTTTTTAAAATAGTCGGAGTATTTTATATGTTAAGAATAAAATCTTTAATTTAGAAAAATAATAATTAAATGTATTGCAGTAAGTTACGCCATCTAGTAAAGCCAGCTATACTCTGTAATCCTTTACCTCTTTGCACTTTTCAGCATAATTCGGATTCAATCGGTCAATGTATGGCAATTTTAGGGGGTGTCATGTACGTACGAACGGACTACCGAAAGTCAGAGAACTTTATAGTTAGATTTACTAACTCTTTGAAATTTTACTTATTTATTAACTCTTTATATAGAATCTCTGTCTTCATTTCTGAAAGTTATTATTATTTACACCATTTACACGAGGACTATTGTCCCCATAATTGTTGTCATTATCAAAACTTTTCGGTAGTCTTGCCATTCGGCCTTCATCAGGAACTTGTCGATCCGGATAACCTCCATGAAATTTCAAACTAACCCATTTATTTAATCTAAGTTAATAAATGCTTCCTGGACCACTGTTCATGTCAAATGTTATCTTGTCTACTCCTTACAGAGCAAAGTTCATTCATTGCTCGCCACTTTTCTACTGAGTCCAAGTACACACCGCTCGATCCAGGAATTCAGTACGCAATTACTATCATTACTAATTACTAACTCATGCAATTACTATATCATTACTATTACTAATTCACGAACCAACGTTGTAATCCACTAGACTATTAGTGTATTAAATCGTTGGTTCGCGAATTTAGTGACACTAATTTCGAGTTCAATCTCTAGGCCGGGTAGTGTAACAAGGATGAAAACGACGACTGTAGTGTCTGCCAAATTAGCTAGCGAACCATTTCTTTGTACAGAATCATTTTTCTCGTTATTTACTAAGCACAGTATTTCGATATTTAATACAATATACAAGAAAACCAGAAATACATCTAGTGATATAAAATTCACTAACGTTTTAATGATTTTGTTAGACTCCTTTGGTAAGAGATGGGATTATTAATCAGAATTTAAATTGATAGAATCAACGCAACTTTTATGTCAAAGAATTGCCGGCACTAAAATATGAACTTTAATGTATGCAGCTGAGGTAAACAATATTTGAGAAATAGGGATCCGCCCTCTTATTCCAGGAGTGGAATTTCCGTAATGAACTAGGCGTAGAATTATTCATTTCAGTGATTAGAGAACTTTTAAGGATTCAATTACACTTACATTTTCGTCTTTTTCTAAGATATTGTTAGATATCTTATCATTTTTAAAGTATATATTTCCCTGTGAATATATATATCAACTTGAGTAAAATTCTAGTGGCGCCAGAAATCAGTGCTTAAGCCAGGATAAAAGTCAGTGTTTTTCATACTGGTTGCAAATATATATATATATATATCGCCCGTTTCACACTCCACCCATGTCTATTGAACAGGTTAAGAGGCTCATCCCTTGTTCCCTGTTTAGGATGTGGTTTCCGGTTTTCTCTTTTCCAATCTTCTCACTTTGTTTTTTGTTTTTTTTTTTCAATTGGAGTAGATAGATCTATCTATCGCCCGGTTCACACTCCACCTATGTCTATTGAACAGGTTAAGAGGCTCAACCCTTGTTCCTGTTTAGGATATGGTTTCCGGCTTTCTCTTTTCCGATCTTTTCACTATTACGTAGCCCCCTGCACATCAGTGGCGTTACCGCCTTGCTCGGGGTGATACGATTAAAAAAAAATATGCAGGACATTCTTATTTGAAATGGTCTGCAGGACTTAATCTCCTTTACTTCGTATTTCTTCTGTTTCGTCTTGTGTCTAACTAGACCTTGTTTGAGTAATAGTTATATTTATACTATTGTACAACAAATACAATGTCAAAGAGCCACACAAGATAGACGCTTATTAAGTCGTAAGAAGTAGAGATTATTCGAATATGTAAAATAGCAGCCTGACTATAGACTGAGAGAGGTTAAGTAGTTTGCGAAGAAGTGCCTTATCGGAAGTCTGTTCCACAAAGTAACAGTTATTGGGAAGAAGTTGATTGAAAAGAATTTGCCTCTTACGAACAGAATATTAAGGGAATGAGGATGAGGTGATCCTGTGTATGTGTTATAGTAGGTTTTAGGTGTAAATGTCTGAACCGAAGTAACGAATGTAACATAAATGTAAAAAGATTAATTAGAAAAGAGTGAGGAGTACAAACTAGTTAGAAAGGAACAATAGAAAGCTGAGAAAGCAGGTGCGATGACAGATACATGGGCGGAGAGAAAGTGAAGGTTATACAGGTGAGGGGAGAGAGCTAGAGTCCAGTGGTTAGTAGGTGAGTATTAACTTTGCATTTAAATTTCTGGAGGTTGTAGCCGTCAGGAAAGCAAGAATACGGGAGCGAGTTCCACAAGCGGGAAGTGCGAGAGAGGAAGCTGCAGGAGTAGAATTGTCGTCTGCATTTGGCTAACCTGACTGTGAATGGGTGGGACCCAGTTGCCAGTCTGGTTGCACGGGTAAACACCTGTTGAGGAGGCACCAGTGACTTAAGCTCATCCGAGCAGAAGCCATGAAAGTATTTATAGAAGAGACAAAGGGAGGCTACATTTCGACGATGGGGAAGTGGCTGCAGTCGAATCGCCAGATGCTTTCATTTCGATTCCAGATTGTAGTTTCTGTTTTGGAAATTTTAATTTTCAGTTTTGTAACATTTGGTATAGAACAGTGATTTTTTTTCATTTTTATCGCAATAATGAATACCTATGTCATCAGCATCGGTCCACTTATCATCAATACATTGGCATCGGAAGAGAAAGTAACATATTTGTCTCCTACTGATAGTCGTTTTGGATATGGTATAGAATACTTAAACGGTCAGCGTCCATCTTTTTACATGGTCTAAGAAAATATTAAATAGACTGGAACTCTCATTCCCCCTTGTAGATGAGGTTTGAAATGATTTCGTGTTGAAGTCATCGCCAGACAGGTAAGATTTTGTGGACCGATTAAGTTATTCTGTAAGATCGATTCATTCATTGTATTCAGAGACTGGAATGCGAGTTCTGAAAGATTCAAAGTAATTAGATAAAAAGACTTAAAATATAACTAAATTATGGAATTGGTAAAATTCTTGAATATAGTATAAAATAGCGTATGTAGTAATTCTTTTAATTTTACTTTATTTTTTTTTCTTTCTTTTGCTTTGACTTACGGCTACATCACGTTGAACCAAAGTTAAGCAATGCCCACCATGGTCCCTACCTAATGGGTGACCTCTTGGCAATACCAAGTGCCATAAGCTTAGACGCACGGGTGGTACAGTGAATAATGGCTTGAAATTATGAATCAGAGAGCCGAATTCCAAATCTGGTTGAGTTCGTTATATTCAATTACGCGCAAATGCCATTGAGAAATGCATGAATTCGCTTCTTTTCTTTCAGCTATGAATTAATCACTAAATCATTATTATTATTTTTTTTTATTGCTTAAAATCTAAAAATGTTCTGGATTTAAATAAATAATATACAAAGTGTTCATAAATCTTATAATCCACTTCTTCTCTCTCCAGCAAGGGATTAATAAATAACACTTGTATCACTAGATCATTTTGATATAAAAAAAAATTTCACAATCTAAAAATATTTTCTGGCTTTAAATAACTGACAAAAGGGTTGATAAGCCGTAGAAATCAAAGCAAGTAAATTTTATTTCTTTTTTTATTGCTTTTTTTTGTGCTGTTTAAACGACACGGACCTCAATAGTGAAGTTGTTTAAGATTAAATCAGATTCGAACTAAGTTTGCGTCTAAACGAATTGCTATTTTGTTAACTGTAGATCTTACAATTTCTTATGTTGTTTAATTATATATTAAAACAAAATAAACACGGCCATATCCATTTGTCTTAGATTATGTCTATAATTCTGAAAATAATTTCGTCTGCTTTCTAAATAACTCGTCATTTTACTGTAGTATCCTTTTCTGAAATGGCATTACGAGTTTGTGCAACCTTATCGGTCTGATAGTAGATTTGTAATATCATATTGCTTCTTCATAGTCCAGTGATTTTTGTCTAGTCGTAGACCTATCAAAATACAAGTCGGCAGTTTAAGTTTTCGCTGAAGAATCGTTACTGTATTCCTCATAATTAAAGAGGAAATAAGAGGCTTAACTGAGTATGAAGTTTGTTCACCATAAGAACAAGGAGCATGCTTTGTCTGACTACTTCCGACATATCCTAATATTTGTTGTAAAATGTTCTTTCTGATGTTTTTTGCGGCAATAGTTGCTGCTTCATTTTCTTAACATAGAGCCAAATAATCATGAACAAATAAATAATTTGACCTAGTTACGTGATTTGTTTTTCATTTGAGCTCGTATGAATCTGACGTCTTGCTTTTAGTTAAATATGAGAAGCCCTTGTGGCACAAGGCTATATAGAATATATCACTATTTATCCATACATTTACATTATTTACATTGTTCGGGTTGTTGTCTTCAAATTTATTCCCATAGTGACGACGTTTCGGCCGTTGTACGCTCCGGCCTTCTTCATTTACTAGAAATTTTTAACCGAACCCTTTATTTGATCACTGGGGTATATCATTTCATTCCATGTGCAATGCCACCTCCAGATTTTATGTAGTTATTTCCCTTTAACTCAACCTTTTAAGTTATTTGTTTATCACTGCTGTCGCCAGGTATTGAACTCACAACGAATTTGTGTCAAGTCACATGAACTAATCAACGTCTTTATCCATTGAGTTCTCAAGGAAACAGGCGTTGGTTAGTTCCAGTGGCTTGACCCAAAGAGTTGTCTTGGCATCTACCTACAGCAGTGGTGAACAAATAACTTATTGAGTTGATTTAAAGGGAGAAGTGGTATGAGAATGGTATTTTTTTTTTAATCGTGTCACCCCAAGCAAGGCATTCCACTGCCACTATAGCGCAGGGGGTTACATAGAGGGATTGGGTATAGGAAATGTCAGAAGGAGGGTGATAGACGACTTAGGATGTACATAGAGAGAGAGTTGGAGAAAGTGGGTGTGAGTTAGCGTGTTAGGAGGTGTCTATTGACCTTACATTTAAACTCCTGGAGGTTGCAGCCATCGGGGAAGCAAGCATGCGGTAGGGAATTCCACAGGCGGGAAGTGCGAGGAAAGAAGCTGTTGGAGTAGAAATTGCGGTTACATTTCATCGGTATCACTGTAAAAGGGTGGGACCTAGTTGCCAATCTAGTATCTCGTGCAAATTCACATCTAGGAGGCACCAATGATTTAAGTTCGTCAGAGCAGAAGCCATGAAAGTATTTATAGAAGAGGCACAGGGAAGCCACGTCACGCCGGTGAGAGAGATACTGCAGGCGGTCAGCCAAGTCGGTATCAATCACATTACAGATTCTTCGCTGTATTTTGTCAAGAACCCGGAGGAGAATAGAAGGGGCACCCGACCAGATGTGACAGCAGTACTCAATACACGGGCGGATGGTGGATTTATATAATTGCAGGATAGATTCAGGCGGAAAGAATTTCCGGGCCCTGCACAGAGAGCCGACTTGCATAGCTGCGGATTTAGCAATGGATTCGACGTAGTCATTCCACTTGAGGTCGGCTGAGAGTGTCAGGCCAAGCAGGCGTAGTGATTTACTCTCTGGGAGGCAAGCCTGTGCCATGCTAATGGGTGGAAGGTGAGGTTGTCTGTGGTGGTTTACACCAATGATCGAAATAAAAGGATTGGTTCAAAATTCCTAGCACCTGAACAAGGCCGGAGCGAAAAACATCTGAAATGCCGTAAACATGGCAATAAAGATGAGGACAACAGTCAAAACAGTTTAAATAACGAGAATATATCTTCTTCTTCTAGATGTCTTGTCCCTTCAGGACGTAGGCGATCATGGTCTTCCACGTTTCCCTATCCTTGTTGTTTCTGAGCACGCCTTCTCTTGTTACACCATGCAATCCTCGTTCCGTCATCCACCTGATTAGGTCCTTCAAATATGTTATCCGTTGCTTTCCCCTGTCTCTTTTTCCCTCTATCTGACCTGTTAGTATCAGATTTTCCAAGCCCTCCTTCCTCATTGCGTGTCCCAGGAACTTCAGCTGTCTCTTCCTGATGCTCAGTGTTCATTTCCTTTTTGTTTCCATCATCTCCAAGACCTCATCATTGCTCACATGCTCGATCCATGATATTCGCAGCATCCTTCTGTAGAACCACATTTCAGTTGCTTAAAGTTTTTCTTTCATCTTTGATGGTATTGTCCACCATTCACTGCCATATTGAAGATCTGACAACACATAGCAATCTAGTACTCTCTTCCTAGTTTCTAGCGAAATTATATCACATAATAAAAAATTAGGATTAAACAGAGAAATTCAAAGAGATGGAAAATATGCAAAAGAAATTCCACTTCAAACAAGGGAAAGGGTGTTGCATTTCTGTTTAATAATTAATCTGGTTTTATGACAGTAAATGTTGGACAATTTTCTCAGCGATAGGAAAGAATCTTTCAGTGAGATAGATGTTGTATTACCAACGGATGCTAGAATTACTATGGACTGAATATAGAAGCAACGAGGAAGTTTTAAGAAATATATAGGTTCTAAAAGAACGCACACATATAATTCGAAAAAGATGGTTAAAATTTCTGGGACACATAAGGAGGAAAGTGGATTCGGAGAATGTAACACTCACAGGACATAATGTTAGCAAGAGAGACAGAGGGAAGCAGCGAGCAATTTAACGAATTTGTGTATTGAATTAATGGTAGAACAACAACAAAAAGAAAAAGTGAAGTGTAAAAACGTTAAAAAGACGAGGTGAAGGACCATAATCATCGAAATCCTGATAAAAAATATCACATAGAAATTGTAACAATGGATGTTGATGCTAATCATTTACCTGTAGAATTTCTTTTACAATGTATTTATATCCAAATGTGTGTCTCACTGCGACAACTGTAAGTATCAGTGTGACATTTCCTTTCCGGGCGTGGAAAATCATGGCTCTCCACTACCTTCTATCTGTTGCATCCCTTAGTAACGTTTGTCCTCATTACCAAGTCTCTTAACCTCCGTTCCTTCATCGATTCACATAAGATCGTCTTCCTTCTTTTCCTTCGATATGTCAGTTGTGTCAGTGTGTCATATTCTCCAAGCTATCCGTCCTCATCATATTTCCTGATTCTGAGTATGAGGGAATATTTTGCTTCCATTTTCCTTAAGATTTCGCTCTTCATTCATGGTATTTTCTGTTTAAGCAATACTTATATTACGTCCAGTTATCTCTGTTTGCGAAGAGATTGGCCAATATTAAATCCCGTACGAATAATAAAGTAGATGACAGCAAGCTTCTTTGTATTTGTCTTTCATTTCAATTATTTAACTTCCACACGCTTTTCTTTTTGTATTTTTACCGGAAAGGGAATAAACTGAGACGACGCTGCCTCGCTATTGTTTTTTCTCTCCATGAACGTGACAGGAGAGAAATATATATATATATATATATATATATATATATAATTCCAGGTAAATAGGAGCCAAGATTTTAAGATTTTGATTTCCCAGGCAAGGTAAACCATTTTCACAAACAACATGCAACATTGCATGATAATGTGATCCTATCTCGAAACACAAAAATATCCGTATCGCTATGTACTTTTAATTCATATATATATATATATATATATATATATATATATATGAATTAAAAGTACATTGCGATATATATATATATATATATATATATATATATATATATAGTATGAATCTAACCTAGAGCCAACGGACATACCTAGGTTTCACCTAACGGATCGTCAGTACTTGGACCTATGTTCAAGTGCTTAATTCGTTTCTTTTTTTGTTTCCATTTTTTCCCCTCCGCGTTTATACTCGGTGGGTTTTTCGAGACGGGTTTAAAAATGAATTTATTGTTTTTATATATATATATATATATATATATATATATATATATATATATATAAACGCTAAGCAATTATGCCACCGGAGCCAGTGTTACAGTTGGTATAACATCATCTTAACAACCACAACTGTCTTGGTTCGATTCCTGCTGATGAGTCCCAAATATTGGACGAAACGGCCGTCCAGTGCTTTCTGCATTCTGTTGAGGTCGAATATAAAGCTCGATGATTTACCTAATATATATATATAACGGCTTTTATTATAGTAGAGAGGATATACAAATAAATACCCAGCAGCTTTTATTATAATAGGGAGAAAATAGATAGATAGATATGTGAAGTGTGTTTGTAGCGAGAGAAATACGTATGGTGTATTTGTAGAGAAAAAGGAGATGTTGGCGTGCTTGTAGAGATATATAGAAGGGTGAGAGAGACAAACAGAAACATTCTGATCATTCATATGCAAATTAACTAAACATTTTTGATTTGTATTCAAGTTAGTATCATTTTATCGTTTTAGCGTCCATTGTTCCATTGGCAGAACATATTTACGACATTTTGTTTACACAAGAAATTGCAACGCCAAGATTAAAAGTATAAGTTGCTTCATAATGCTTCTTGCTTGACACTTCCTCGTTACTCACATGTACTGGCCATTGTATTTTCAGCATTCTTCCGCCTCAAGTTTTTTCTTCATCTGTGAGAATCCCCAGCATTTAATGATATTGCATAACAGTTCAGCACTTTTTTGTTTCTAACGAAGTTTCTTGTTTTTTAAGTCATCACTTAAGTTTCGGAAGCCTTCTCTAACTATTCCAATGCACATTCAAATTTTGCTTACGGCCATATCACGTTGAATACACCGGTTCTCGCTCGATCACCGAAGTTAAGCAACGTTGAGCCTGGGCAGTACTTAGATGGGTGACCGCTTGGGAATACCAGGTGCTGTAAGCGTATAGTGACGGATGTGCGTTGTGGTGCAGTGGATATCGGCTCGGAAAGAGAAATCGGTGAGCCGAGTTCGAATATCCAGTTGAATGCCCTGCAGTCACTTGCGCGCTGGTACCCTTGGGAAAGGTATTAATCCGTCTTTTCCCTCCAGTTATGGGTTAAATAACAGGGTAGGACTTGGGACCCTGCCCTTAAACAAATCCCAATGAGACTTGCTCCGTCAGGGAGGAAGCCGGCTCAACCCGACTAGGGTGAATGCGGCATACATACACATACATTCAAATTTCATTGTTACATTTTTCGTCTTCTGTCAAAACACTTCCTAGATAATTAAATATTCACACATGCTTGAGTTTTGCGATCCCCAACTCCTATTTTGCGCTGTTTCACTTACTGACAAGATTCTGTTTTCTTTAAATTGATAGTTAGTCCTTTCTCATTCTTTCACATAACAATACTCATCATCCGAATTCTGGTGAACAGAGCGCGATGAAGAACCAGCCCAGAGACTGGACAGGAACAATGTGGATTCGTTAAAGATACCTAAACGAGAAATGAGATATTGATGCTCAGAATGCTATCTGAACGAACCATAGAAATGCTGAAGGAACTTTATCTGTGCTTTATAGACTACGCAAAAGCTTCTGTCAAAGTACGACACAGGGACTTGATAGAGATACTCGACAAACTCAAAAAAGACGTTAAGATAATCAAGAAGCTATATTGGCAGCAAACCGCTTGTGTACGGATACGTGAACTCAGCAGTTATGCAAAAATAGAAAGGAGCATAAGACAAGGATGTCTTTTCTCACCGAATCTTTTCAACCTGTACAGCGAAGCATTTATGAGGGAAATAAAAGCTTTGCCAGGATTCGTCATCGGCGGCCACAATCTCAACAATATCCGCTGCATGGATGACACGGTGCTGACAGCAGATACAGAAAGGAAAATGCAGGACCTTCTACAGAAGTTAGCAAAAAAAGTGAAAAGAAAGGACTGAGCATAAAGCTCAAGAAAACTAAATGTATGGTCATCAGCAAAAAGAGGAGACCAATATGCCAAGTGCAAGTTGGAGAGTCTAAAATAAAACAAGTAAAAAAAAATAAAATACCTGGGAAGTATTTTGATAAAGGATGGAAAATACGACACGAAGACGCATTGGCATGGCCAAGGACGCATTTCATTTTAACCAGAGTACTGAAATGCAGGAAAATCTCATAAGAAACAAAGAAAAGATTGCTGCATTTCTATGTGATATCTCTCCTTCTGTATGGAAGTGAATGCTGGACGACCTCATAAAAGATGAAGGAGAGGCTTGAGGCAGAAGAAATGTGGTTTTACAGAAGGATGCTGAGGATACCATGGACAGAGCACATGTGCAACGATGAGGTGTTGGAAAGGACGCAAACTAGAACAAAACTAATAATAAATTTCAGGAAGAGACAAATGAGGTTCCCGGGATACGTAATGAGGAAGGAAAGGCCTGGCGAACTTGATACTCACAGGTCGGATAAATGGAAGAAGAGACAGAGAAAAGAGGCGCGAGACGTATTTGTTAGGTCTGAGCAAATAGTTGATGGAGCGGTGCTTAGAAGAGATACCAAAGAAAAATTACTGAAAGCGACAAGAGACAGCGCCAAGTGAAAATCCATGATCACCTACGTCCTGAAGGGACACAGCACATAAGAAGATATGTGTCTACTTTCAGATGTCTGTGTTATCTGTGTATATTACCTTGTTGAGATTTTTTTCTATAAATTTGAGTTTAATATCGAGCCCTGCATGCGTGCATGTCGGTGGATGCTAAAAAATGACAATATCTCACAATATCTGTTGCAAAGGCGTCACGACAATCTACTATTTTTCCCTTTTAGTGGAATGAAGTTTTTTTTTTTTCTAAACATTTCCTTCAAGCGAGGCAGAACTGTCACTGGTGCGCAGGGGGTTACGTAAGAGGTGAGTGATGAGAAAGCGGAACATGTTTCAGGTGGTGTAAGAGAAGGATGAGATCATTGGTGTGAATAGGGCTGCATGAGTGTAGAGTGGAAATGACGAAGAACATGATAAAAGGGTTGTCAGGGAAAGGATGCGAGTCAAGGATAAATCAGATGGCAGTTGACTTTGAATTTAAATTCTTGGAGATTGTCAGGGAAGCAAATATACGGAAGGGAATTCCACAGACGGGAAGTGCGAGCAAAGAAGCTGGTAGAGTAGAAGTTGCGGTTATATTTTATTGGTTTCACTGTTAAAGGGTTAGACCTAGCCGCTAGTCTACTAGCTATAGTAAATTCATGCAGGGAGCATCAGGGAGCTAAGCTGATCTGAGTAAAAGCCGTGAATGTATTTGTAGAGAGACAGAGAGAAACCACATTACGTTGGTGAGTAAGTGGCTGTAGTTAGCTACCAGGTCAGCATCAGTTACATTGCAGATTCAGTTTTGGAATTTCCAGCTGCGTGGCAGATATGCAATGATTTTTTGCTCTACAGTCTGTTAGTGCTATATGTGATACACCCTTGGGCGATTAAGTTTTTTTCGAGTCATGACTGACTATGCAAAAGGTTTTCCCGTAGTAGATTGCTATTTTACTCTGCGGTAGACCGGTTGCCAACCAAGCTTATAGAACCCAGTCTGTCCTGCTATTCAGCCCATAGCTGGAGGAAGAAGAGTTGAGGTATTTGATGAGGTATTTCCCTGAGGTATTTGCGCTCTAATTCTCCAATTTCCAATTCCGAGCGGATATCCACAACGCACATGCCATAAACTTAAGTAAAAGTATCACTAATGCCGAACATGAATTATCAGCAATAAAAGAAATACGTTAAATACAGTTTTTGTACACCTAAGACTATGCTAAGCAAAAATGTTAAACTTATTTTTGTGCTTGGAAAAAATAACAGTTGACCATGTGAAACAAGCTCGTCAAAAGGCATTTTAACGAGTTTGTGGTGCAGTGGAATCAGCTTGGAACGAGAAATCGGGGAGCCGATTTCGAATTCCACTTAAATTCCTTGCATTCACTTACGCACAAATACCCTTAATCCGTCTCTTCCCTCCAGTTATGAGTGAAATAACAGGACAGATTGGGTTCTATATCCTTGGTCGGCAACCTCAGAAACTAATGGCAACCTACTGAGGGATAATCTTCTGTCCAGTCAGTCATGTTTCTTTTGAGACATAATCGCCTAAGCATGTATCCCGTAATTGACTATCTCTTCGAAAAGAATAAACAGTAAAGTTATATGATTATTCTACTTAATAATAAGTATACAAATTATTTTTAACCATAATATAGGTAGATAAATTCGGAGTCAGCTAAATTATTAATGACAAAAACCGTAGCTTTTAATATGTATTTCATGAATTAATATTTATTGTTTACGCTAATAAGCCTGTGACAGCCATCATGCAAATCTACGAAGAAAGAGAGTAAGGGTCGCACCGTGTGTCGTCCATCGGGGAGAGACCTGGGATAGAAACCAAAGCGGACTGGTTGCGAAAGAGAATCTTGTTTTTCTTTTCTTTTATGTCGTGGTCGATGACGAGAATTCGATTTGGCATATGCGAATTCTCGGTGTTAAAAAGCCAGGAAGAAATATTTTAGAATATTTATTTTTTGCACAAAAATACAGAAATTGTGGCACAAGACCGAAAAAGGGAGGGGTAGAGGTTGGTTCTCACTAAACTATCCTATACCTCGCTAAAAACTATCAAGACCCATTCACTCATTACAATTTGAGTTATCGGCCCTTTTATTTTTCTTAATATGACCAAAACATTATTAATGGCGTATTTTCAAACCCAGGAGATTCGTGTTTTACTTTTCGGCTCAGACCAGGCATGCCGTGCTCATTGTAGGAAATCGCCAACATTTCTTCCGTGTTCAATTGGTGCGAAATAAATTGCTCCTGGACAGCTACACTGTGGAACTAACACCCAAGACGATGTTCCCCCTATCACTGCAGTCTTAACCTGTTCAAGTCTAGGATTAACCGTTATTCTCCTTTCCTGTCCGTATAAACTGACTCTTAATGTAATACTCAACCGTATACAATATGAACTTAACAGTAAAAAAGAATATACTGAACTCGCTTGAAAGTTGAACCTATCTTCGTGCCATACACAGAAGGTAATGTTGAAATATTTTTGTTTTTTAATTATTAATATGATTAAATGTGTTACATGTGTTAAACTTTATCTTAAACAATGAGGTTTAAATATAGTGTCAGTTTGTAATGTTTACTAAAATTACCGCATATTCTATGTGATCTTTATTTTGTATTTTTCTCTTCTTTTTTTTAACCATTTTCAAGAGAATTAGGAATAACCAAGACGAAGATTGTGTTAATATATCGTGTATTGCAGTTGTTTTTTTTTTTGTTTTCCTTAATGCTTAACTGCTCTCGAGCGCCATGTTGAATTTAGTGCGTATTGGGTAATAAGTATGACTGAAAAAAGAGAATTATTATAATTCAAATTCCAAATCCAGGACAGTTTGCAAATTTTACCATAGGTTTCTTCTATAAAGTATTTCGTGAATCAATAAAAAACAATAATTGATCGATTTAAAAGTGGGTCAGTCCCTTCAGAACAGAACCGTATTGAAATGTCTGATGGGCTGAGAATTATCTCTCGAGGTCCCTGACTACTCATTCCTCTGATTCTTGGGATTGCAGCATATTTGACATACTACTTGATAATATTGAAAAGGCATTTTATCTCCATCCATCTGCGGAGATATTTGTCTTCGGTGACTTGAATGGTAATCATGACACGTGACTGAAACATTCTAAAGTTAATGATCTTGCCTGTATTCAGGCATTAAATATTTCCATTGACCAATTCCTTACTCAAATCGTGGACTTTCCTACTTGTTTCCCTAGCAAAATTGAGCAACAGGTTTCTCTACTTTTAATTCTTATCTCTTCTCGTAGGCCTTGCCGAGCTTCGTAGTACTGCCCAGGTAACTCTGATCACTCTGCTAGTTTTTGATATTTTGTTCCAAGCATCTGTTAAACAAAAGCTCTTATCCATTAGATTTCTTCTCGTTACCAGCATAGATTGACATTCACTCCGTAATTTTCTTTATTGTGCCACAAGGACGGACATCTTCAAATTCTCAGTTGTAAACTGCACCACTGAGGCATCTTATTGAGTCAAAGCAGGGATGGAGGCTTCCACCTCTTTTCGGAAATATCAGGTGAAACCTCAATAGTATCCAACGTTCACACTACTATGCACGGCCGCTATAGCACCCAGGAACCACTATTTTCAGCTTAATCAGTGTGACAGCTCTCGTCATAACGGCCTGTTTGTTGCTGCTCGTAATAAATGCAAGAAAATCTTCGAAGATGGACTGTCTCTCTTTGTCGAGAGAATGAGGCACCGCATAGCTTCTAACAACGTTGGCTTTCGTGATTACTGGTGGGTCTATTTGTGGCAAGAATCTATCATGCTTTAGATATAAACTCTGAAGCCATGATAGTATCATTGAACATCTCAAAACCGGAGAAGGTCTACTATACAGGTGTTCTCCACACAAACTAATAGAAGTGTAGATCCTTTCGAACTAACGCAAGTCCCCCCCCCAATGAATCCATCATTGCTTTTAGACTGTTTCTAATTTTTATTAATTGCTTTCAAGATGACAACTCTCAACTTATCTATGCTGATAGTACAACCATTTACTCCTGCCTCGAAGGTCAAAATGAAAGCTGTCTGAAATGACCTCAAGACTGTCGTTAACTGGGGCTTATCATTTTTAATGCCCTCAAAACTAAACAATTCTCCGTTAATCATCTGTGAAACCGCTCTCTGCCTTCCATTATACTAAAGCTAACCTCCAGGAAAGTGATTCGTTGCGCCATCTCAGCTGACATGAAGTGAAGTCTCTATTGAATCCATTGCTAGGTCAGATGCTAAAAAAATCGGTCCACTGTCGTGCAGACTTTTTTTTCTCTCCGGAATCTCTCTTGCATATCTATAAGTCACCCATTCCTCCATGCTTAGAATATTGTCGTATAGGGTCCGGTAATACTTGGTAAGTTCCAAAGAATAATTCAAAACTATTGGTTTTGATTTGGCGTTTTAGCTTCAGTTATTTGTCCACCGCCAATGGTAATTTTGGAGGATAAGCTCTGTTATGGTACAGACGTTTTGTGGTGCAGTGGATATCGACTCGGCACGACAAATCGGGGAAACGAGTTCGAATTCCAGTTGAATTCCTTGCAATCACTTACGCACAAATACCCTTTGGAAAAGTTTTTTAATCCATCTCTTCCATATGTTCTATAGCCTTGGCTGGCAACCAGTCTACCGCAGAAAGCAATGGTAACCTCCTGCGGGATAATTTTCTGCCCAGTCAACCATGTCTCTTATGATACATGATCGCCCAAGCGTGTATCACGTATGACACTTACCTGACTGACTGGACTGGCGTTGAGATCTCGGAAATTTACAGTTGAGCTGGATGGATGCATTTGGAAATTCTATGCTAACAGTTTCTTTTCTCGCACTTATGAATCTCACTTCCGGTTCTATCTTTCCAACCCAACTTTAATCTGCAGAAATTTAACTTCAATAGAAATTTCTATCAATTGATTCCTCTTTTCTTTTTCTGTTCTTTATTAATGTTTATGTTTCTAATTATTCTACAGCCTGTAATCCCTTGCGTCTATTGGCTTTTCTGCCTTGTTTGAGGTGATACCTAATATATGTATATTAAAGCGCAGTTTTATGTTTCAATACGATATTCAGACCAAGAGCTACTACTTTTATAGTGGGCTAGATTTACAACAATTTGAGTATATTTTCTTGATGTGCAGTGTCCCTTCAGGACTTGGGTGATTATGGACTTTCACTTGGGTTTGTCTCTTATCGCTCTCAGTAATTTTTCTCTTGGTATCTCTTCTAAGCCCCACTCCGTCAACCACCTGCTCGTACCTAACAAGTACGTCTCGCGCTGTTTTCCCCTGTCTTTTTTTCCATTTATCCGCCCTGGGAGTAGCAAGTTCTTCAGGCCCTCCTCCCTCATTACGTGTCCTTGAAACATCATTTGTCTTTTCCTGATATTTATTATTAATTTTCTTCTCGTTTGCATCCTCTCTAACACCTCATCGTTGCACACGTGGTCTCTCCATGGTATCCTTAGCATCCTTCTATAAAACCACATTTCCGCCGCCTCAAGTCTCTTCTTCATCATTGAGATCGTTCAGCATAAGTTACGATAAAGACTGCTTCATCAATAGCGGAACTTGATTTGAAGATCGCACTGAAACATGAAAATGGCAGTTAGTCTTTAATGTTGATTTCTATGTTCAAATTGGCTACATGACAAAACGTTCCGATATCGAACACTCTTCTTCAATATCCAAAGTAAACTTATACGCGGAAACATTTGTCTATATATGCGTTTGTCTGTAAAAAGTTTTGCTGAATTTGTTCTACAACGTGTTAATTCTGTAAGCCTAGTCTTGAAGAAAAATGCCTGAAGATTTATAGATTTTATATAGTATAATCACTTTAGCCAGCGGTTCATTCTTTTAAGCGCATGCTTAGGTGTCATTCTGCTTTGGTGAGATTTCGGACAAATTAGCCAAAACAATTAGCCATTCCTATCACAATAGTGTCATCATGTCCAAAATTCTACTCTACGACCCCCTCAGCTTTACCATTATCAGTTATATCTTTGTTACTTCTCTTCATGGAAGCTATCGTTGTGACCGAGGTTGTCAATGCTGCTGAGTGGTGTTAGTCTATTATGAAATGATCTGTTTCCGAGTGAATTTGAAACAGAAGCTGCTATTTAGTGAACTGAAAAAGAGCGTTAGTAAATTAAGAACTAGGCAACAATGGCGTCGCAAAGTAGGAGAACTGAGATATGAAGGTTAAGTGTTTTTGCCAGATGACAGAACGGGTAATGTGCTGTATGGAGCGGGGAGAAGTATTAAAAGAAAAGATTATCGCAAGAAAGATAATGAAAGAAATAATTCAGTGTAAAAGAGATGTAAATAAATAATGTTTTGGCATACAAGGTCGAATTCAAAATAAGGCTATAAAGTAAGTCGCTTTCTTGCCCACAAGGTCGAATTTAGAATAAGAATAAATATAAACATATAAACTATTATTTTGCGTAAAGGTCAAATTAAAATCTTCTTCGTGAATACGAGATTTTCCTATTTCCAGCGGTTTCTAGTACCCTTCGTTCAAGCGTATTTCACGAATATATTTTCCCAATATAAAAAACAAGCATTATTGTGATGAACTGAGAAGGCCTTTGTCGCGTTAACTCTTGCATCATTCGTGATTATCAAGTGATAAGGAGGAATATCTTCATATTCCTCCTTATCTACGGGTGTGCGTTGTGATACAGTGGACATCGGCTCGGAACGAGAAATCGGGGAGCCGAGTTCGAATTCCAGTTAAATTCATTGCATTCATTTACGCGCAAATACATTTGGGAAAGGTATTAATCCGTCTCTTACCTCCAGTTATGGGCCAAACAACAGGACAGATTGGGTTCTATAGCCTTGGCTGGCAACCTGTCTACCGCAGAAAGTAATGGCAACCTACTGCGGGATAATTATCTGCCCAGTCAGTCTAATCTCTTTCGAGACATGATCGCCCAAGCGTGTATCACGTATGGAACTTAACTGGCTGATTTTCATTGAATTAGATAGTTTCTTTTTTATATATGGTGTTGATAGTGACACTCAATGTAAGGTAACTGACAATGCAATGCATACAAGAAGATTTCTAATTTTTTTTTCTCCGCATTTCCAGCCCTAACCAAAAAATTGAAGATTTATTTCCTGGCTTATTGCTCTTGCAGAATTTTAGGGTCAACTGACAACAATGTTCCGAGAAACAATGTTCTAGCCTTAACTAGAGATCAAGTGACAAGTTTTTAATACTTCAGCACTCTCTTCTGCAGCTTCATTGATTCCTACGCTATTTTCTTCAGGTGAAGAGGCTCATCCCTTGTCCCTGTTTAGGATGTTGTTTCCGGCTTTCTACCCACGTCTATTGAACAGGTGAAGAGGCTCATCCATTGTTCCCTGCTTAGGATGTGGTTTCCGGCTTTCTCTTCTCCATTCTTTTCACTCTCTTATTTATTTATTTATTTATTCCTCAATTGGAGTAGATAGACTAAACTATCGCCCAGTTCACACTCCACCCACGTCTATTAAACAGGTGTAGAGGCTCATCCCCTGTTCCCTGTTTAGGATGTGGTTTTCGGTTTTCTCTTTTCCAATCTTTTCATTCTTATGTAGCACCCTGCGCTTCAGTGGTATTACCGCCTTGCTTGGGGTGATATGATTTTAAAAAAAACAAAAAATTTCGTTTCTTTCGAATAGATCTGTAATCTTGTAATCAATTTACAATGTTCTTTGACACTGTTCCAGGTGCTCCAGTAACAATTGGTAAGATTTGCTTTTTCTTTTATTCTAGCCCTAATTTATAACATTTAGCCAATAGTGAAGCAATCAGTTTAATTCTGTTGTTTTCTAGAAAGACAATATTCACAATATGTCATATTTGTACTATTTACATTATTCAGACGATTGTTATCTTTGTCATATTTACGACGTTTCAGTCTTATGCTCAAGCCTTCTTCCGTTGCTAGATATTCCGAACCGAAACCTTTATTAAGATCACATTACGATATCATTCTCAATCCATGTGCGACGCTATATTGGTTAGTAACTAGCAATTATAGCCCGGCGTTGACGTAAGTCAAATTTTGATTTCCTGGTATCGATATCAAATAAGTTTTTTTCATCGTAAACTGAATTTTGAAGGCTAAATAAGTCCTCCGAGTAAATGGTATCATGGCTGAGACTAAGAACTACAATTATACCTACTTAGAGCCAAACCCAAAGCAAAAACTAAAATAAAGGGGCTGAAAAAATACAGACATACAGGCAGATAAACAGAGACATACGCAAACATCTTGCTTTTATATATATATTATCGATTTTCTGCACTATTGTAAGAACTGCAACCTTGAAACTTTTGAATATCGTTTCTTATTTCTTTGTCTATGAGTGTATCAAATTTGATTAAAATCGGACCAAGAAAAATCGGTTTAGCCGTTTCGGAGTCTCTAGGTAACGGACACACGCACACACACACACACACACAAAGTTCCATTTATAAATAAGTTTAGATTAGATATAGTTCTCTCTCTTTAACGTAACAGTCTAAGTTATTTGTTCACCACTGTTGAACTCTCCACTCCTTGGGTTAAGTCACTGGAATCAACCAACGCCTATATCTACTCGATCATGTGTACAACGGCCGAAATTTTTTTTTTTAATCATATCATCCCGAACAAGGCGGTAACGCCACTGATGTGCAGGGGGCTATGCAAGAGTGAAAAGATTTGGAAAAGAGAAAGCCGGAAGCCACAACCTAAACAGGGAACAAGGGATGAGCCTCTACACCTGTACAATAGACGTGGGTGGAGTGTGATTTTTAAACCTGAAAATTAAGATGACAATAATCCGAATAATGTAAAGTGTAAATACTAGCGCTTCTCAAAAGTATACAGATACTAAAGTCAAATTAAACTGATTTGTTTTACAGCTTATCAATTTTTTCACCTCATTTAATGGTAGATGTTTTTGGATTGTCATGGTTTTTCGAGATATCTAAATAATTTTAAGATTTTGGCGATTTCATGTGTTGTTTAATGTTTACGCAAGAATTAGTAAATTCGTTAGTCAAGAAGCTCCTTAATTTTTTATCTAAACTTATTTATAAATGGAACTTTGTCTCTGTGTGTGTGTGTCTGTGTCCGTTACCTATAGACTCCGAAACGGCTGAACCGATTTTCTTGAAAACTTACACAGTTGTACTATAAGCGTCTGCGAGTGTTCTTAGCTAAGTTTTGTGTCGAGGTACCTGCGATAAACATCGAAAATCGATAATCGAAAAAATCGGGTTATAGAAGGAGTGGTCCGGTTTTAATCAAATTTGATACACTCATAGACAAAGACATAAGAAACGGTATTCAGAAGTTTCAAGGTTGCAGTTCTTACAATAGTGCAGAAAATCGATAATATATATATATATATATATATATATATATATATATATAAAGCAAGGCAAGACGTGTGTGTCTGTCTGTCTGTTTATCTGTCTGTATGTCCTTTATACAAATCCACAATTTTTATCCGATTCTCACCAAACTTCACACAAATATTCGGCTGAGTCTGAGCTCCAGGATCATGGATTAGCTTTAAAGCTTTCATTACACCCGAGCAACGCCAGGCTATACTGCTAGTTAATGATATACAGTTGCAAGCCCTACCAATTGACCTATAAGTTGAGGAAGAAGACGTGGATTTATACCGTTCACAAGCGTATTTGCACGTAAAGGAATATAACGAGTCCGAGTAAAAATAGAAGTCGGCCCTCCAAATTCCAATTTTGAGCCGTTATGAATTGCACCATTCACACATCTCAGCTTACATTAGCAGATATTTCCAAGTGGGTATTGACTAGGTTCGATATCACTTGAAATTTTGTGATCGCATAAAAAAGATAATTACATGGCTACTAGAAGTGGCATAGCACATGGAATGAGAAAGATATACCACAGTGATCGAAATAAAAGGTTTGGTTCGAAATTCCTAGCACCTTAAGACCGAAGCGTACAAAGACCGAAACGTCGTAAATAAATCAATTTATCATAATTATAATAATAATGTTAATAAAACTGCAATAAAAAAATTCTGACAATAGTCCGAATAAAGTAAATGCTACCTCATCTCAGAAGTATAGACTGATACTAATGTCATATTTGATTTTTTTTTCTTTTTTTACTTCTTATCAACATTTTGCAGATTCCTGAAAACCGGAAAATATTTTTTAATTTTAACTGTTATAGTTAATAATGGTTTGCTGATAAAATTCATATTACTTAACTCATAGCCTGGGGGAATATATGGCTTCATACTTTCCAGGGGTAAGTGACTATAAAGAACCTAACTGGAACGCTGTTCTTCGATCACCAATTCACCTGATATTCCGATGTGGTCACCCATCAAGGTACTGATCATACTCAACGTGGCTTAACTTCCATGATCATACGACATCCTGCTTCAAATGGATATGACCGTAAACTCTCCCATAATTCTTTTCTCGGTTTCTGTTGGCCTTATATGGCGTTGGCACCTGGATTGGACGTTTTATGTCAACAGCACCCATAAAATTATACATTTTTTTGTTCTCTTAGAGAAATGATCTAACGTTCTGATATCGTAATAGTTATCAGAAGAATAAAATCTGCAAGCTCGGTTCACATTCTGCCTGAGGTTGGTATATTCTCTTCGCACTAGGGCTCTTGGAAAAGGAATGAATCCGTATCTACAGACTCGCATCAGCTCTAGATTAAATATCATACCACAATGTACTATCGAGCAAGGGTTAACAAGGAGAAGCACAACTCTTGATGACGAAACAGTACAGAATGCATCTTCAACCTATTATCTTCCCTAACCTTAACTATGGCCATATAACGTTGAAATACCAGTTCTGTATGATCGCCAAAGTTAAGCACAGTCGAGCTTGGTCAGTCCCTAGATAGGCAACTGCTTAGAAATACCAGGTGCTGTAAGCTTGGATGTGCGGGTGGTTTAATGGATAATAGCTCACAATTTTCAGTCAGTTCCAGTTGGGTTTGTTATATTCAGTTATGCACAAATAGCATACAGAAGGGTATTAATCTACCTTCCCCTCAGCTATGGATTAATTAGGAGTTGGTTGATTTTGTTTAGCGGCATATCAACCTCTTAAGTTATTTAATTTCGAAATTTAAATATTTTGAACACAATTTTATGGCCTCCACCCAAATGTACTTTGAACGCGAGTACGGAGAAAATCTATAGTCATAATATATTGCTAGTTCTATTGTTTGTAACTTTACTATATAAAAAGAAGTTATTTTATACTTTCATTATTTTTTCTTTGTTTTTTCCCCATAGCTGGGACCCTAATAGGTGATACCTCCCCACCGCCCGGGGTGAGGACGTAATTTAGAACAACAGTAATAAAAAGACAGTTCCTGGCTTCTCAGAATCTCTAACCTCTCAATACTTACTTGTGGATGGTGTTTATTGTTATACCCAGAACTGATTAATCAGATCATTTATTATCTCAAGAAAATATTTTGAGATTGCGAGAATGTTCTTCTTGCTTTAAATAACATGCAAGTTTGAGAAATCTTAGAAAAGGACTCTCTCAATAACCATGGCAATTCAAAAATAAAATCTATAGCAAAATATGACCAGTTCAATCCTGAAAGACGGTTTCTGCTTTATCTCCAGGTAAGATTTGTATGGTGGAATTGAAGGCGTGTGCACAATTTCTAGTAGAGTGCCATTCCTCTCCATTCAAGTTTTTTTATACTCCTTCTAAGTCAATTTGCTACACTCACTTATATGATTGGCAGTTTCATCTCTGTCTTTGCACAGGCGACATTTGCTGCTGCTTCTGTCGTCATTATTATTATTATTATTATTATTATTATTATTATTATTATTATTATTATTGCTAAGAAAAAGAAATGACTGGGAAAATTGTAAAAGAATTGAATGAAGGAGAGGAAATAGATTGGACAGAAAATAAAAACAGGATAAGAGACAGCTTAAAGAGGTCAAGCGGCTTGAATGGACATTTGGTTAGGAAAGGTGATGAACGATAGACAATGGGGGATCATTTCGCTAAATGTAAGTTCGCCAAGAGAAGGATGGCAAAAGAGGACAGCGGAGGGGAAGAAGGACCGGGAGAATATAAATGAGGAAAAAGCGAAATGAACGACGGATCCAGGGGACACTCTTCCTGTTGGGTGGGATGGAGTTCTGTCGATGAAGCGAGCAGCAAAATTAATGGTTGGAAGCCTCGTGAATGGCGTGACAGGGGCAGTCGTGAATGAGGTCGATGAGTAAGTAAGGCGATGTTCGATAGGAGGGCTGAGGGTGTGAATGAAGATAAAAAGAAAAGATTGGGGAAAGAGTGATGAAGGAAGGAAGGAAGGAAAGAGCGAAGCCGACGTTGTGCAGGTGGGGGAGGAGATAAATGGTTCAGCGAGCGAGCCGTGGTTTGGCAGGGGGATGCTTCGATGTGAAGCTAAGTTAGGTGATGTTCCTTAATGAGTTTGTATCGGCAGCTTCACTTTCGTTCACAAGAAGGAATTTCGTTTCAGTTTTGAAAAAAAGTCAAGAGAGTTATCAGTTTGATTGGCCCCTCTCACAAAAAATATCACAGACTTTAATGTAGATATAAGAATTCGCTTCAAGAATTCTTTTAAACAGTTTTTTCTAAGTTTGCTTTTTTTATTTGATTTAATTTCTTCTAATTTTCTACGTTTCGAATAGGTTACTGTTCCTCCCAAATAAAAATGGTTGATAAACTCTCAAAATTTAGGATTTTTATGCTGGACAATATCGTTAAAGATGAAGGAAAAACTTGAAGTAACTGAAATGTGGTTCGACAGAAGGATGCTGCGGATATTACGGGTTGAGCATGTGAGCAATGATGAGGTTTTGGAAATGATGGAATCGAAAAGGAAATTAATACTGAGTATCAGGAAGAGACAGCTGAAGTTCCTGGGACATACAATGAGGAAGGAGGGCTTGGAAAGCTTTATACTAACAGGCCAGATAGAGGGAAAAAGAGACAGGGGAAAGCAGCGGATAACATTTGAAGGACCTAATCAGGTGGATGATGGAACGAGAGTTGCATAGTGTAACAGGAGAAGGCGTGCTAAGAACCACCTGGGATAGGCAGACGTGGAAAGCCATGATCGCCTACGTCCTGAAAGGACAAGGCACATAGAAGAATTTAAGTAGTGAATGCTACAAAATCTCATCACAGATGAAGAACGCTCTGTTGACTTGGGCTTTAGAATACACCGACTGCACTTCTGCAGTGAAATAATACCCCTCTATGCGCTCAATGAAGCGTTCTGTTGTTGTTTTTTTTTGTTTTTTTATTTTTTAGTCATTTGACTCCGAGCAAGGTTGAAATGCCACTAATGTGCGGGGGCTACATAACTGTAAAAAGATTAATTAGAAGAGATTGAGGAGTTAGAAAGGAGCAATAGAAAGATGAGAATGCAGGTGTGATGACAGTTACATAGGTGGAGAGAAAGGGAAGGATATATGGGGTGGGGAGAGAGCTAGAGATGGGTATTGACATTGCATTTAAATTCTTGGAGGTTATAGCCATCAGGAAAGCATGAATATGGGAGTGAGTTCCCCATGCGGGAAGTGCGAGAGAAGAAGCTGCAGGAGTAGAATTGTCGTCTGCATTTGGCTAACCTAACTGTGAATGGGTGGGATCCAGTTGCCAGTCTGGTTGCACGAGTAAACACCTGTTGAGGAGGCACTAGTGACTTAAGTTCGTCTGAGCAGAAGCCATGAAAGTATTTATAGAACAGACAAAGGGAGGCCACATTTCGTCGGTGGGGAAGTGGCTGCAGTCGATTCGCCAAGTTAGTACCTATCACATTACAGACTCTCCTTTGGAGCCTGTCGAGAACACTGTGGTGAACGGCAGGGACGCCTGACCATAAATGGCAGCAGTACTCCATGCACGGACGGATGGTTGACTTGTGTATATGCAGGATGGATTCAGGCGGAAAAAACATCCTGGATCGACATCATGACCCAACCGTCTTAGCAGTGGATTTAGCTATGGATTCGATATAGTGGTTCCATTTGAGGTCTGAAAAGAAGGTAAGGCCGAGGAGGCGCAGTGTATTGCTTTCAGGGAGAATCGCTTGGTCCATGATAATGAGAGGCAGGAGAGGTTGCCTGTGATGGTTGACAGACAACAGTTTGGTCTTAGACGCATTGAAGTTGACAAGCCACTTCTTGCCCCAGTTCACCACAGTGTAGATCCCGTTCAAGGTCAGTAGCGAGATTATGTCTGTCCGCCACGACAGGTTTCTTACTGGTGCGGGAGTATATTGTAGTGTCATCTGCGTAGATACCTGCATGGCCCTTGATCTCATCTGGGAGGTCGTTGATGAAAATAAGGAAAAGCGTCGGGCCCAGGATAGAGCCCTGTGGGACACCAGCATTCGTGCTGTAGGATGAAGAGGCATGCCCATTCAAAACGACCTTCATTTTGCGGTTATTTAAAAAGAGATTGGATTAGGTCAAGCATAGAAAGCCAGAGTGCCAAACTCTGTCAAAAGCCTTGGAGTTGTCCAGAGCAACCGCGCGAGCCTCGTCAGACTCATCAAGGGTCTGGAGAAGCATGTACTCCGTTACGGTTGTTTACAAGTCGACCGTGGACCTGGCAAAGCGGAAGCCATATTGCCTGTCAGAGAAGAGCTTGTGGGCAGTAAGATGCTGAACTATTTCAGCATTGATTATGGCCTCGAACACTTTCCCGAATATCGGTAGAATATTGATAGGGCGATAGTTGGATGGGTCCGAGGGTTCACCACAATTCTTAAATACAGGAACGACTGAAGAGAACTTCCAGCATGCAGGAAAACAGGAAGTAGAAAGGCAGTAGTTAAACAGTTTAGAGAGGACAGGGGAGAGTTCAGGAGCACAACTCTTATGGACTATCACCGGGATTCCATCGTCTCCGCTCGCCTTATGGGGAGCAAGTTTTTAAATTACACGGGATACTACTGTCGGGGTAATATATACGTCGTGCAGTTTGGCCTCAGTTCTAATAGGGAAGTCGGGTGAGTATACTCCAGATGAGACAAATGTGGAGTTGGATGAGAATCTGCGGGTAAAGCACTCAGCTTTGTCCGCAGATGACGTGAGAACCTCAAATTCATGGATTAAAGAGGTATTGAGGATTTGTTGTTTGCAAATCCTCCGATAGTCATAGTCAGCTATGCGCAGTCGCATTCTCTCAGCAAACAACCGTTTGGCGTAATTTAGAGTTCTCTTGCACTCATTGCGAGCAGACGTGAATAGGCGTCTATTTTGATCAGATGACTGTCTCCGGAATAGACAGAAGTAATGGTTTCTGTGCGCAATGGCGGCCGATCAGGCAGGAGAGAACCACGGAGAGGAATGAGGTTTTAGGCAATACTTCCTGGTGGGTATAAAGGCATATAAGACTTGTCAGGTACAGAGGTAAAACATATATCTAGTAGTGAGGAATGACCCGAGGGAGTGCTTGGGAAGCGAGTGGGGAAGTTCACCACTTGCGTAAGGGATTGGGAAATAGCGAAGTTCATGGCGTGGATGCCCGCTGGATCAGTAACAGTTTTCAAGCCACTCAGAGTGATGCGCGTTGAGGTCTCCGAATACAAATATGTGGGCGAGTGGGTGGTAGGAAATAGCCTTATCTATGATGTCAGCAATGCTATATAGTAGGGAGCAGTCAGGAGAGGAGGGAGAACGGTAAAGAAAGAATAGGTAACTAACCGAACTGAAGAGAGACAGACGGAGACATACATATTGGTGGTCAGTAGATTCGAGTGAAGTCACCCTAGCTATGGGGAGGTGTTCGCTGACATAAACCCCCAGCCAATGCATGTGGACGGTGGAATCCTTCCTTAAGAGGGGAAGATAACCAGGGATGGAGAGGTCAGAGGAGGGAATAGATGAGTTGAGGTTAGTTTCACAGAGTGCAAGGATGTCCGGGGACATTTCATGCAGGAACGCTTCTACACTAGGAAAGTTACTACGAATGCCCCGGATATTAGTGAAAGAAAAGTTAAGGGGTTTAGGTGGTTTGATTTTAGTTGGTTTAGGTTTGTTTCTGATTTTGTTCATCATATGTTTTTGTTTATAGAAAGGGGCCTAGAGTAGAGGATACAGGCGGTCATTATCCACGATCTGTGCTGGGAGGGAAACTGGCTAGGGCTGCAACAAGGTGTGGCCTCAGGGTTGCCCACCGAAAGCGCTTGCAGGGACACCTATCCATGCGCGATATGGCACTAAAAGAACCCCGATATTATACAAATGTTGATCAGAGCAGCCGCTCTTGACGCTACTCAAGAGTTAGGACTCCTAACTAGCAGTCGAAGCAGCAATCATGAAACTGCCAACCCGGTACCCTCGCAGTGATGAGCCGTAGCCACCAACCGGCCAGATTCGGAGGAAAATCACGGAAGCACCAATACCAAGGTCTGAAGAAAGAGAGAAAGCCGGAAACCACATCCTAAACAGGAAACAAGTGGCAAGCCTGTACTCCTGTTCAATAGACGCAGGAGGAGTATGAATCGGGCGATAGTTTGGTCTATCTACTCCTATTAAAAAAAATGTTAAGGGTGGTGTGTTAACTAAGTTTTAACTTAGTTAAAATCCAAATGAAGCATAAATGTCGAAAAAGTTAGTAGAAAAATACATAATTAAGAAACGATTCATATACACTTAACACGCAGGTTAACACAGGAAATTTGAATCAAGAAACTAAGATCTAGTTAAGCTGCATGTCCGTGTACAAATCAAACGAACAAATTTGAATTTGAAGAACAGACCATCTACGAAACTTCGAGATTTCACAGGGTTTGGGTGGTGGGGAGGTGTCAACTGTCCAGTAACTGGCACTACCTTGGGAAGAATGGCTTCGCTTAACAGAATAAATAAAATAAATAAATAAATAAATAAATAAATAGAACCTCAAAACAGTAAAACTAATTGGTAGGTTTTGAGGAGCATGGAAACACCACTTGATTGCTGTTGTTCCCAGATCCACCCTGTTGCACCTGTTAGGATCCTAGTTATGGGTAAATAGATAACCCCCAAACTTGAGTCAAACAACTGTGAAGGTATAAAAATAGATTTTTATAATGAAAATTCCAGCAAAAGTTTTTGAAAAAAATATTACCAGCAATATTTCTTCTTTGTTTTTTTTTAATCATTTCACCCCAAGCAAGGCATTCCACTGCCACTATTGCGCAAGGGGTTACATAGGGAAGGTGATGAGAAAGAGTGGTTAGATATAGGAAATGTCAGAAAGGAGGGTGATAGACGGGTAGGGATACCGAGGATGAAGGTTGGTTAGGTGGGAAGAGTGTTTCAGAGAATGGATGCGATTTAGTGTGTCAGGAGGTGTCTATTGACCTTACATTTAAACTCCTGGACATTGTAGCTCTCGGGGAAGCAATTATGTGGAAGGGAATTCCGAGAAAAGAAGCTATTGGAGTAGTAATTGTGGTTACATTTTCTCGGTTTCACTGTAAAAGGGTGGGACCTAGTTGCTAACCTAGTATCTCGTGAAAATTCGTACCTAGCGGGCACTAGTAATATATTCATGAAGAAAAATACATGTACCAGTGATACGTCTGACTCTCGACAAAATCTTTTTACAAAATACGTCAATGGAACCTCATGTACAAACTGATTCAATTACAAAGAACATGTACTCTATTCATAGGAATTTATTGTAAAAATATTTTCGGCATTAAATAACTCATCAAGATTGAACCAGACTGAACCACAGATGAAGAAACTTAAAGCAACAGAAACACAATTCTATAGAACGAGGCTGAAAATACTAAAGATCGAACATGTGAGCAAAGAAAAAGTTTAGAGTAAATACAAAAAACCCCCAAAAAACTGTTACTTAATACTAAAGATACAGTTAGAATTTCTAGGACACATAATGCGTAAAGAGGGTTTAGAAAACTTTACACTCAGCAAATATTGACGGCTAGATGAATTAGTCGATCGCCATAACGGAATTTTACGATTTAAACGATGATGTTTTAATCGTAAAAGGAGAAACCTAAATACTGAGGCAAATTGTAAAGAAAATGTAGTTTCCTAAATCACCTACCTTAATTAACCTCCAGATTCTCACATTTTCCCATTCTTTGAAGATCTTTTGTCACAATGTGAGATATTTAAAAACAAAGATGCAAACAAAAGCGTAGCATAAGTGGATGCGATCGGCTAAGCTGTGTGTCAAGGCACAAAAATATTAAACTCACAGATTCAAAACTTAGCGCTTCTACACAAAGATCATCAATGTATAAATATAACTGACATTCGTGTTTTGTCACCCCCACCCTTCCTATTGATGCTTATATAATTCAATCAATAAGAACATTACTTTAGTCTGATAAAGTCCAGTTAGAGAAGCTTTGATTTTAGTTGGTTGGTCGAGTTCTTTTTAAGTTTTTTAAACCTTATGTGATCATGGAGTATGTGGTTGAGATTTTGTCGTTATCCGATTTGTTTAGGATGACGAAAATGTTGGTCTTATTGGCTTTTTTGCAGTTATGTCGAGGTGGTTACGTAGTTCTTATGCTTCAATTTTTAGTTGTTTAGAAAGAATTTTTGAAGACTTACTGATTTTATCATGCCGGTCCTTGAATGTCTAGGCCTAAGTTTTTAAATTCTGGTGTTTCTATTAGTTTTTCATCATGGAGTTTGACGATGTTTTGGTATACGTCTCAATTTCTGTTTTTTTTTTTTAAGTCGGTTATACTTTCGATATACGTAACAGGTCCAAGGTTGAGTAGTTCTTTTTGGTGCGTAGTTCACTAAGAAATCTCCACAAACAATCTCAAATGCCTATAATAGAAAACAGAAGCGCCTGGTTATCCCAATGGCTTTCCATACTTAATGCTTCTCACCCCCACACTCGTGTGGTCATGTGAGACGCTACAAGCTGTAGTACGACTTTCGCTTCCAGAATTCACGCCAATCTTCCACACAAACAAAGTAGACGACTACTACTATCGTTCGTCCTCGAACTGCTCGTTACAACCAACACTATTCTCATCTTTGATAATGGCTGATTTAAGCTGAAAGCTCAGAAAGGAATGAATAAAAACATGTATCAATATTTTGATTTTTTTACACTTTCAACGATAATGCTATTAAGCTTATCAGACGATGTGAAAAAAAAATTACATAAAACAAATCGACAAAACTTGTCTATATTATTTAATGAAACATGCAATAATAAAAAATGCTGCATAAACACACTATATATATATATATATATATTGTCATCCGCAGACAGATCTGTTTCGCCGTATCACAGCTCATCAGTACGGTTAGACTCCGATTGCTTTTTTTTATCCAGGATTGAAACCCGACCGAAATGGCGTCAGTCGGTGAATCTACCCCTGGGCTATGGGCGTTCGGTGGATATATATATATATATATATATATATATATATATATATATATATATATATATATATATATATATATATATATATATATATACCATGAATCTCGTAACCTGTTATAGTCGTAGGAGACCACATGTATTGCTGTCGCAGAAGTGGTGTTTCTTGCTGAAGATAGCCTAATGAAATTTAACACTCTAAGCTTGTATGAATTCAGTTTCCTTCTCCTGAACATTTTGCAACCCAAAACTACCAGTCCATCCTATTATTTACCCATAACTGGTGTGGGAAATAGAGAGTTAGCACGTAAGTGAATGTAATAAACTCGACTAGAATTCGAACTCGGCTCTCTGATGTCGTAATTAATTTCTTTCTTTCTCACTTGTTTAATGGGTGATATTTCTCATTGGTGCTTTAAAAATCTGGTGCGGGTGACAAAGCTAACCTTGCAGCCGAGCTTGGAAAGGACCTCCAATCCGTAGTGGACTGGGGTAAGAAATGGCTCGTAAATTTTAATGCTTCTAAAACGAAGCTACTATCAATTAATCATCATAGACAATTGCACATACCTCCTATTAGCATGGACCAGGCTTGACTCCCAGATATTAAAACACTATGCCTCCTTGGTCTCACACTCTCAGCGGACCTCAAGTGGAATGACTATATCGAATCCATTGCTAAATCCGCTGGTATGAAAGTCGGTTCTCTGTGCATGACCCGGAGGTTTTTTCCGTCTGAATCTATCCTGCACATTTCTAAATCTACCATCCGCCCGTGCATTGAATACTGTTGCCATATCTGGTCGAGTGCCCCTGCTATTCTCATTGGACTTCTAGACAAGGTACAGCAGAGGGTTTGTAATGTGATCGATACCGACTTAGCAGACCGCCTGAAGTCTCACTCTCATCGGCGCGACGTGGCTTCCCTGTGTTTCTTCTACAAATACTTTCACGGTTTCTGCTCCGATGAACTTAGATTACTGGTGCCCCCTAGGTTCGAATTTGCACGAGATACTAGATTAGCAACTAGATCCCACCCTTTTGCAGTGAAACAGATAAAATGCAACCGCAACTTCTATTCCAACAGTTTGTTTTCTCGCACTTCCCGACTTTGGAATTCTCTTCCACATGACTGCTTCCCCGAGGGCTACAATCTCGAGGAGTTTATATGTAAGGTCAATAGACACCTCCTAACAAACTAACTTCCATTCTTTCAGACACACTTCCCACCCACCCAACTATCTATCACCCCCCGTCTGACATTTCCTATATCTAACCACTCTTCCTATTTACCTTCCCCTGCCGCAATAGAGGCAGGGGAATGCATTGCTTGGGGTGAAATGATTAAAAAAATAAATAAATAAAAAAAATGCTATTGTGAAAATTACAATGTCCCCCTTCATGAAAAAATTTTCGAGTCCTATTCAGGATCCCAAATTCTGCGTTATAATAGCAGCACTACGTTGAAACACCGAGTGATCACTAAGGTTAAGCAATGTCGATCCTGTTCAGTATCCAGATGCAAGATCGCTTCAGAATATCTTGTGCTTTAAGTTTGGATGAAAATGGAAAATATCCCCGAATCGGTAACCGGAGAGCTGGGTTCTAATTTCGGTTGGGTTCGTTATATTCACTTACACGCAAGTAAATCTGCGAGAGTTAGGAATTTACCTCTTTTACTCCCAGTTATAGATCAATTAGTACCATTTATTATTGTAAAAAATCTTACAATTAAAAAAAAAATTTCCTGGCTTCAAATATCCTGCAACGTGTTGATAAGGCGTAGAAAACGAATCAGTCCATTTTCAAAGTTCACTTCCCACATTATGTGTTTTTTTTGTTTTTTGTTTTG